>CM060089.1:1061983-1439237 GCA_030522485.1 Stenchaetothrips biformis | reverse complement strand
GAGCTTCTCGAAGCTTCTGACTTTAGCATATTGTTTTCAAGTTAAGTTGATTCATCGAGCTGTAGGATTGCAACGAAAAGCCAAAAGAAACGCTTCTCTGCTTATTTTCGTGTGAAAATGCGATGTTTTGTGAAAAGCCCTTGTAGCTTGTGAAAAGAGTCATCCTCATCAGTGCCTAACACAAATCAAGCTTAAAGTATGCAGGATCAAAAGGCCAGGCTTAACAACACGCATTAAGTCCTACTTTTATGCATAAATGCTCCTCTCTGTTGATGGCACATGAGTCTTGTGACTTCCGAATTATGTTTGAATTCACTGTCAAGCATGGAGCTTTAACCGTGCGGGATCATTATGCTAAGCATAAATAAGTGCTTTTCGGCTGAAATCAATGCGAAACTGGACTTTATGTTTGAGCGTCTCGAAGCTTGTGACTTGAGCATATTGTTTTTAAGTTATGTAGATTCATCAAGCTGAAACTGTGTAGGATTGCAACGAAAAGCCAAAAAGAACGCTTCTCTGCTTATTTTCGTGTGAAAATGCGATTTTTTGTTGAACGCCCTTGTAGCTTGTGAAAAGAGTCATCCTCATCAGTGCCTAAAACAAATCGAGCTTAAAGTATGCAGGATCAAAAGGCCAGGCTTAAAAACACGCATTAAGTCCTACTTTTATGCATAAATGCTCCTTTCTTTGATGGCACATGAGTCCTGTGACTTCCGAATTATGTTTGAATTCACTGTCAAGCATGGAGCCAAAACTGTGCAGAATCACGATGCTATGCATACATGTGTGCAGGGCGTGGAAATGGCCAAGGAGATCGTGAAGCGATGCTCGCGCCTTCGGTGCAGGGGTTACGCACTTCTTCGAGATTATGAAAACCAGGCCTTTGTTTTCAAAACGCTTTGCACAGATGGAAAGAGCATGAAATGAAGGGTGCATTAGGCTAATTGCCTTCCTCGATACTTCCTGTTTTAACCATAATAAATTGAAGGGTTTTCACCGAAAAACACGAAAACTCAATAATTTAGGAAAAATCTTGGCCGCGCAATCCCAATGTAAAAATTGCCTCCTTTGTGTGGGCTAAATTGAGGGGACTCAGGCAGGCCACTAGGCCTAATGCACCCTATATTTCATGCTCTTTTGATCTGTGCAAAGCGTTTTGCCATCACCGACCTAGTTTTCATAATCTCAAACAAGTGCGTAACCGCCGCACCTCGCTTCAGCATAGCTTCACGCGCTTCCTTCGCCATTGCTACCCCCTGATGTGTGCTTTACGGCTTACATCAATGCGAAACTGGACTTTGTGTTTGAGCGTCTCGAAGCTTGTGACTTGAGCATATTGTTTTCAAGTTAAGTTGATTCATCGAGCTAAAACTGTGTAGGATTGCAACGAAAAGCCTAAAAGAACGCATCTCTGCTTATTTTCGTGTGTAAATGCGATTTTTTTGTGAAAAGCCCTTGTAGCTTGTGAAAATAGTCATCCTCATCAGTGCCTAACACAAATAGAGCTTAAAGTATGCAGGATCAAAAGGCCAGGCTTAAAAACACGCATTAAGTCCTACTTTTATGCATAAATGCTCCTTTCTGTTGATGGCACATGAGTCTTGTGACTTCCGAATTATGTTTGAATTCACTGTCCAGCATGAAGCTTAAACCGTGCGGGATCTTGATGCTAGGCATAAATAAGTGCTTTTCGGCTTAAATCATTGCGAAACTAAACTTTGCGTTTGACCTTCTCAAAGCTTCTGACTTGAGCATATTGTTTTCAAGTTAGGTTGATTCATCGAGCTGAAACTGTGTAGGATTGCCACGAAAAGCCTAAAATAACGTTTCTCCGCCTATTTTCGTGTGAAAATGCGATTTTTTGCTGAAAGCCCCTGTAGCTTGTGAAAATAGTCATCCTCATCAGTGCCTAACACAAATCGAGCTTAAAGTATTCAGGATCAAAAGGCCAGGCTTAAAAACACGCATTAAGTCCTACTTTTATGCAAAAATGCTCCTTTCTGTTGATGGCAATTGAGTCTTGTGACTTCCGAATTGTGTTTGAATTCACTGTCAAGCATGAAGCTTAAACCGTGCGGGATCATTATGCTAGGCATTAATAAGTGCTTTTCGGCTTAAATCAATGCGAAACTGGACTTTGTGTTTGAGCGTCTTGCAGCCTGTAACTTGAGCATATTGTATTTAAGTTATATTGATTCATCAAGCTGAAACTGTGTAGGATTGCAACGAAAAGCCAAAAAGAACGCTTCTCTGCTTATTTACGTGTGAAAATGCGATTTTATGTGGAAGGCACTCATAACTTGTGACAAGAATCATCCTCGAAGGTGCCTAACACAAATCAAGATACAACTATGCAGGATCGAAAGGCTAGGCTTTTAGACACGCTTTTCGGCTATCTTTTATGCAAAAATGCGCCTTTCTATTGATGGCAATTGAGTCTTGTGACGTCTGAATTATGTTTGAATTCAGTGTTAAGCATGGAGCTTAAACCGTGCGGGATCATTAGGATAAGCATAAAAAAGTGATTTTCGTCTTAAATCAATGCGTTACTGGACTTTTTGTTTGAGCTTCTCGAAGCTTGTGACTTGAGCATATTGTTTTAAAGTTAAGTTGATTCATCGAGCTGTAGGATTGCGACGAAAAGCCAAAAAGAACGCTTCTTTGCTTATTTTCGTGTGAAAATGCGACGTTTTGTGAAAAGCCCTTGTAGCTTGTGAAAAGAGTAATCCTCATTAGTACCTAACACAAATCGAGCTTAAAGTATGCAGGATCAAAAGGCCAGGCTTAACAACACGCATTAAGTCCTACTTTTATGCATAAATGCTCCTCTCTGTTGATGGCATATGAGTCTTGTGACGTCTGAATTATGTTTGAATTCACTGTCAAGCATAGAGCCAAAACTGTGCAGAATCACGATGCTATGCATACATGTGTGCTTTACGGCTTACATCAATGCGAAACTGGACTTTGTGTTTGAGCGTCTTGAAGCTTGTAACTTGAGCATATTGTATTTAAGTTATGTTGATTCATCAAGCTGAAACTGTGTAGGATTGCAACGAAAAGCCAAAAAGAACGCTTCTCTGCTTATATTCGTGTGAAAATGCGATTTTATGTGGAAGGCACTCATAACTTGTGACAAGAATCATCCTCGAAGGTGCCTAACACAAATCAAGATACAACTATGCAGGATCAAAAGGCTAGGCTTTTAGACACGCTTTTCGGCTATCTTTTATGCAAAAATGCGCCTTTCTATTGATGGCAATTGAGTCTTGTGACCGTCTGAATTATGTTTGAATTCACTGTCAAGCATGGAGCTTAGACCGTGCGGGATCATTATGCTTAGCATAAAAAAGTGCTTTTCGTCTTAAATCAATGCGAAACTGGACTTTTTGTTTGAGCTTCTCGTCGCTTGTGACTTGAGCATATTGTTTTAAAGTTAAGTTGATTCTTCGAGCTAAAACTGTGTAGGATTGCAACGAAAAGCCAAAAAGAACGCTTCTCTGCTTATTTTCGTGTGCGAATGCGATTTTTTGTTGAAAGCCCTTGTAGCTTGTGAAAAGAGTCATCCTCATCAGTGCCTAACACGAATCGAGCTTAAAGTATGCAGGATAAAAAGGCCAGGCTAAAAAAACGCATTAAGTCCTTCTTTTATGCATAAATGCTGCTTTCTGTTCATGGCACATGAGTCTTGTGACTCCCGAATTATGTTTGAACTCACTGTCAAGCATGGAGCTTATACCGTGCGGGATCATTATGCTAGGCATAAATAAGTGCTTTTCGGCTTAAATCAAGGCGAAACTGGACTTAATGTTTGAGCTTCTCGAAGCTACTGACTTTAGCATATTGTTTTCAAGTTAAGTTGATTCATCGAGCTAAAACTGTGTAGGATTGCAACGAAAAGCCAAAAAGAACGCTTCTCTGCTTATTTTCGTGTGAAAATGCGATGTTTTGTGAAAAGCCCTTGTAGCTTGTGAAAAGAGTAATCCTCATCAGTGCCTAACACATATCGAGCTTAAAGTATGCAGGATCAAAAGGCCAGGCTTAAAAACACGCATTAAGTCCTACTTTTATGCATAAATGCT
Organism: Stenchaetothrips biformis; assembly: GCA_030522485.1. NCBI lineage: Eukaryota > Metazoa > Arthropoda > Insecta > Thysanoptera > Thripidae > Stenchaetothrips > Stenchaetothrips biformis. Next base: position 1,435,155 of record CM060089.1, on the reverse strand, counting down.
CCTTTATGTTGATGGCACATGAGTCTTGTGACTTCCGAATTATGTTTGAATTCACTGTCAAGCATGGAGCTTGAACCGTGCGGGATCATTATGCTAAGCATAAATAAGTGCTTTTCGGCTGAAATCAATGCGAAACTGGACTTTTTGTTTGAGCGTCTCGAAGCTTGTGACTTGAGCATATTGTTTTTAAGTTATGTTGATTCATCAAGGTGAAACTGTGTAGGATTGCATTGAAAAGCCAAAAAGAACGCTTCTCTGCTTATTTTCGTGTGAAAATGCGATTTTTTGTTGAACGCCCTTGTAGCTTGTGAAAAGAGTCATCCTCATCAGTGCCTAACACAAATCGAGCTTTAAGTATGCAGGATCAAAAGGCCAGGCTTAAAAACACGCATTAAATCCTACTTTTATGCATAAATGCTCCTTTCTTTGATGGCACATGAGTCCTGTGACTTCCGAATTATGTTTGAATTCACTGTCAAGCATGGAGCCAAAACTGTGCAGAATCACGATGCTATGCATACATGTGTGCAGGGCGTTGAAATGGCCAAGGAGATCGTGAAGCGATGCTCGCGCCTTCGGTGCAGGGGTTACGCACTTCTTCGAGATTATGAAAACCAGGCCTTTGTTTTCAAAACGCTTTGCACAGATGGAAAGAGCATGAAATGAAGGGTGCATTAGGCTAATTGCCTTCCTCGATACTTCCTGTTTTAACCATAATAAATTGAAGGGTTTTCACCGAAAAACACGAAAACTCGAAAATTTAGGAAAAATCTTGGCCCCGCACTCCCAATGTAGAAATTGCCTCCCTTGTGTGGGCTAAATTGAGGGGACTCAGGCAGGCCACTAGGCCTAATGCACCCTAAATTTCATGCTCTTTTGATCTGTGCAAAGCGTTTTGCCATCACCGACCTAGTTTTCATAATCTCAAACAAGTGCGTAACCGCCGCACCTCGCTTCAGCATAGCTTCACGCGCTTCCTTCGCCATTGCTACCCCTTGATGTGTGCTTTACGGCTTACATCAATGCGAAACTGGACTTTGTGTTTGAGCGTCTCGAAGCTTGTGACTTGAGCATATTGTTTTCAAGTTAAGTTGATTTATCGAGCTAAAACTGTGTAGGATTGCAACGAAAAGCCTAAAAGAACGCTTCTCTGCTTATTTTCGTGTGAAAATGCGATTTTTTGTGAAAAGCCCTTGTAGCTTGTGAAAATAGTCATCCTCATCAGTGCCTAACATAAATAGAGCTTAAAGTATGCAGGATCAAAAGGCCAGGCTTAAAAACACGCATTAAGTCCTATTTTATGCATAAATGCTCCTTTCTGTTGATGGCACATGAGTCTTGTGACTTCCGAATTATGTTTGAATTCACTGTCCAGCATGAAGCTTAAACCGTGCGGGATCTTGATGCTAGGCATAAATAAGTGCTTTTCGGCTTAAATCATTGCGAAACTAAACTTAGCGTTTGACCTTCTCAAAGCTTCTGACTTGAGCATATTGTTTTCAAGTTAGGTTGATTCATCGAGCTGAAACTGTGTAGGATTGCCACGAAAAGCCTAAAATAACGTTTCTCCGCCTATTTTCGTGTGAAAATGCGATTTTTTGCTGAAAGCCCCTGTAGCTTGTGAAAATAGTCATCCTCATCAGTGCCTAACACAAATCGAGCTTAAAGTAATCAGGATCAAAAGGCCAGGCTTAAAAACACGCATTAAGTCCTACTTTTATGCAAAAATGCTCCTTTCTGTTGATGGCAATTGAGTCTTGTGACTTCCGAATTGTGTTTGAATTCACTGTCAAGCATGAAGCTTAAACCGTGCGGGATCATTATGCTGGGCATTAATAAGTGCTTTTCGGCTTAAATCAATGCGAAACTGGACTTTGTGTTTGAGCGTCTTTCAGCCTGTAACTTGAGCATATTGTATTTAAGTTATATTGATTCATCAAGCTGAAACTGTGTAGGATTGCAACGAAAAGCCAAAAAGAACGCTTCTCTGCTTATATTCGTGTGAAAATGCGATTTTATGTGGAAGGCACTCATAACTTGTGACAAGAATCATCCTCGAAGGTGCCTAACACAAATCAAGATACAACTATGCAGGATCGAAAGGCTAGGCTTTTAGACACGCTTTTCGGCTATCTTTTATGCAAAAATGCGCCTTTCTATTGATGGCAATTGAGTCTTGTGACGTCTGAATTATGTTTGAATTCAGTGTTAAGCATGGAGCTTAAACCGTGCGGGATCATTAGGATTAGCATAAAAAAGTGATTTTTGTCTTAAATCAATGCGTTACTGGACTTTTTGTTTGAGCTTCTCGAAGCTTGTGACTTGAGCATATTGTTTTAAAGTTAAGTTGATTCATCGAGCTAAAACTGTGTAGGATTGCAACGAAAAGCCAAAAAGAACGCTTCTCTGCTTATTTTCGTGTGAAAATGCGATTTATTGTTTAAAGACCTTGTAGCTTGAGAAAAGGGTCATCCTCATCAGTGCCTAACACAAATCGAGCTTAAAGTATGCAGGATCAAAAGGCCAGGCTTAAAAACACGCATAAGGTCCTACTTTTATGCATAAATGCTCCTTTCTGTTGATGGCATATGAGTCTTGTGACTTCCGAATTATGTTTGAATTCACTGTCAAGCATGGAGCCAAAACTGTGCAGAATCACGATGCTATGCATACATAGGTGCTTTTCGGCTTAAATCAATGCGAAACTGGACTTTGTGTTTGAGCTTCTCGAAGCTTGTGACTTGAGCATATTGTTTGCATGTTAAATTGATTCTTCAAGCTAAAACTCTGTAGGATTGTAACGAAAAGCCTAGAAGAACGCTTCTCTGCTTATATACGTGTGAAAATGCGATTTTATGTGTAAGGCACTCATAACTTGTGACAAGAATCATCCTCAAAGGTGCCTAACACAAATCAAGCTACAACTATGCAGGAACGAAAGGCTACGCTTAAAGACACGCAATGCGGCCATCTTTTATGCAAAAATGCACCTTTCTGTTGATGACAATTGAGTCTTGTGACGTCTGAATTATGTTTGAATTCACTGTCAAGCATAGAGCCAAAACTGTGCAGAATCACGATGCTATGCATACATGTGTGCTTTACGGCTTACATCAATGCGAAACTGGACTTTGTGTTTGAGCGTCTTGAAGCTTGTGACTTGAGCATATTGTTTTAAAGTTAAGTTGATTCATCGAGCTAAAACTGTGTAGGATTGCAACGAAAAGCCAAAAAGAACGCTTCTCTGCTTATTTTCGTGTGAAAATGCGATTTATTGTTTAAAGACCTTGTAGCTTGAGAAAAGGGTCATCCTCATCAGTGCCTAACACAAATCGAGCTTAAAGTATGCAGGATCAAAAGGCCAGGCTTAAAAACACGCATTAAGTCCTACTTTTATGCATAAATGCTCCTTTCTGTTGATGGCATATGAGTCTTGTGACTTCCGAATTATGTTTGAATTCACTGTCAAGCATGGAGCCAAAACTGTGCAGAATCACGATGCTATGCATACATACACTGTTAGCAGGTCGCGTTACAGAGCCCGAAAGGTATGGCTTTTTTGTAATGAACCTCTATCGCAAAAATGCGTATGGTCATACCCTTGACCCGTGTGTACTACGGTCAATGCGTCCCAGATGTATGGCCATACACTGGCTCACGGCGTATGGCAGCGTACGTTTCCGTATGACTTAGGGGGGAGGAGGGGCTTGGTGACGCGGCTCTTGAGCAGAGTTAGGGCAGAGTGGGGGGTCGGCCCCGTGCCTCCCCGCGCACCCCCGCCACGATCAGCCAATGAGGTGCTGCGTCGCCTCGTGCGCGGTAGGATTCAAAAATTGCTGTGGTCTGTGGATGGCGCCATCATTAAATCGGCATGCTACCCCCTCCTCCCCCCTCACAGGTGGAAGTTTCAAACGTTAGTAGTCAGTCTGTCCGGACCATGTTACTTTTATTTGTGATGCGCGCGTGCATGTGCGAGCGGCACAAATTTTTAATTTGTTTCTATGTGATAGATTCAGGGTGGGGCAATGATAAATATTTTATTATGTCCTAAAGGTCAATTTATTTGCATAAAGTGTGGTAACTGGCCAGACTATCATTTGCATCACATGCAACAAGAAGCAAAAGAAATTCAAACACTGAACTTATCAAGAGACTTAGATAATAAAATGTGGTTTCATCCTTAGCAATGATGAGGCTCTTAGTATCAGTTACACATAAAACTTATCGTATGGTGGTGATCAGCGCAATACCTCACCACAATGTAAGTTATTTGGTGGTGTAAAGAGCAACAAACGGAATATTCTCTAGGTCACATCATACACAAACACTTATTGCACGTTTTTACAGGTATTTTTTCATGTAATAACATTAGAAATTTTATCACAGGTTCAACAGTCTGGGACTTGAAATATGGTCTCAGCGTGGAGTGAAGAATATACATCTTATGAGTGTCTTCCCCAAATACACAACTGTGACACACATCCAAGTTGGTTTCTCTCTTACGGATGCAATTATGCCCTCCGCATTGACTAGTCCACAATTAATTGTGAGGTTTTACAGTTGCGTCACATCAATTATGAGGCGCCTACCAACCCCTGGATTATTACTTAATTGCTGGACTTGGTCCATCTAGTAAAATATATTCTAATATCACAGCATTTATGTCACAGTTTGTGCTTGCTTGGGTGGGCACTCTTAGCAAGTTTAGAACGCATGTTTAACACAAACTTATACACTACCCTGACACGCATCAGCATTACCTCATCTCTAGATTATTATTGAGGATGCCTACCACTACTCACTAGTTTAGAATTACTTGTGACATTTTAGAGTTGCATCACATCAACTTGTGCGTGTCCACAACACACTCAGAGCAGCTGCGATATGCTTCATGGTCCAAATGATGCTACTGATAGCTGACCACTCTTGCAATTTTAATTTAGAGAGCACGATCCACTACTGCACAATTTGGACGTGCCCATGTCTGCATATAATACGGAGCATGACGGATCCAGCCTCCCCTTCACATACTTCGGCCTGAAGGAATACAAACATGAACAGTTAAATCCATACTCTGCTCACAATCCAAACGCTATTCCATAAATGAACAATGAACAAGGTAGTTTTCTCACCTTAAACCTCCTGGCCACTCTCCGTACACAGGCTGAATCTGGATCAATGTCAGATCCGTCTTTCATCCTTAGTGCAAGTCCCCAACATCCAACATCTCCTTTGTCCTCACTGTGCTCCAACTGCTTGCATGCTGCTGCCATATAGCAGACCAATGGACTTTTCATCTTGGCCAGATATTTACTAAACCACTGAAATTAAAGTATGTTGTAGGCTGACATTTCGACACATATTGTAGGGTTATGTATGTCTGCACTAACCTGTTTCACATGGCCAAGCGTCAGTCCTGTAAATGATCCTAGGTGCCGAGGGCACGGCAATTCTCCACGTATGAACAACGTATCCTTCATGTCGATCAACTCTCGAAATCTCTTCCACTAAAAATGTAAGAAATACTCGGGTTGATACCCCGTCACTAAAGCAAACAATAAAAGACACATCGCAACGAAAAACTTACCTCACGATCCCTAATATACTGCCCGTCAGCAAATTGCTCATCCTTGCCAATCGTGTGGACCACGACAATGCTCATCGCGTTAGAAATTAGTACTTATAGATCAACCTTGTTTTGACGCGTTGCGTGATGCAGCAGCAGAAACGTGTCGGGTCGTTGGCCTCGGCTGCTGGGCTGTCTGGGCTGCTGTCTACGTCTCGGCGTCTCGGCCAGGTCTCGGCCACTCAACTTGTCCCATGATGCATTGCACTCTGTCTGACGTCACGAGTCTATTATGCAATGCGTGCTGCCACTTGATGCTAAAGACAGTCTGCATGTAATAAAGGTATAAAGGTACAATTTTTGTTTACTAACTAATTTTGTTATTAGTTTTGTTTGTATTGTCACAAAAAAAACCGTTTTATGGATTGAAGTTTATTTTTAGTTTTTTGATTTAATTTTTTATAAAGAATAATAATAAAAATGTCATAACCAAAAGTCTCTAACGTTCAAAATACTTATTCAAATTGTGACCTTTTGAATTGTTCAGACCACAATTTTCTGAGTTATTTTTTGTGCACTAAATCAAAAGTGTATCTGATGTATTGACATGCCTTTATATACTTTGCGATCTTTCATTCATGGGGATTCTTAATTTCTGCAAAAATCAAATTTATTGTGCTAATATTTTTGTGTTTTAAACATTAGACTCATTCCACATTTTTGTATCAAATAGCAGGAACATTTTAATGTTCATACCCACCTCTTATCTTTCCGAGGCAGAGCAAGTGGTGTCTGGAGTTTGCAGCCCGATGAGCAGTTATCTGAAACGGAAACTCTCTGCCTTGCTCCTATTTAAAGACAATTATTGAAGGTTCCAAATGCCTGACATATCGTTAGCAACTTCAAATGATTATACCCCATCCCAACAAAAAAAAAAGGCCAAGTATTCGGTTGGAATTCTTATCTTATTTTCCTGAATGTTTGGAGTCAGCTGAGGAAGATGGAGTTTGAAAGCACTCAGTCACTTATTTTGCCTATCCAAGAATGAAATAACACTAATTAAATGAAGGGTAGATACAAAAAGCTTTCTTTCTATGAAGTTATAAAATGAATAACTATATCTCAGTAAGTACAAAAAGATGCCAAGTTTTACAAGTGGTCTTCAAATTGATGGCTTTACAAGGCTGGTGAATATTGGATAGGGAAAATAAGTGACTGTGTTTTCAAACTCCATCTTTTTTAGCTGACTCCAAACATTCAGGAAAATAAAATAAGATGAGAATTCCAACCGAATACTCGGCCTTTTTTTTGTTGGGATGGGGTATCATTATTTGAAGTCGCTAAAGATATGACAGGCATTTGGAACCTTTTGGAACCTTCAATAATTGTCTTTAAATAGGAGCAAGGCAGAGAGTTTCCGTTTCAGATAACTGCTCCTCGGGCTGCAAACTCCAGACACTACTCGCTCTGCCTCGGAAAGATAAGGGATGGGTATGAACATTAAAATATTCCTGCTATATGATTCAAAAATATTTGTCTTCATAGGCAACATTATGTGGAATGAGTTTAATGTTTGAAATACTTACAAATATTAACAGAATAAATTTGATTTTTGCAGAAATTAAGAATCATATGAATGAAGGATCGCAAAGTATATAAAGGCATGTCAATACATCAGATACACTTTTGATTTGGCAATCTGTGTGCTGCACCCCTATTTAGATCTTTGAGTTTAATTTTTTTTTTTGTCGAAATTGAAATAAAAGTTTTGTTAGTTGAAGATCCTTCCCCAGCTGCAAACTCATGGTAATACAAAGTGCTTTTTGGCCTATTTTGTAAATCAATCCGAACCCTTTGCAAATAAAAGCAAGGCATTTCATACTGCAGTTTATCTATGTAATAATTACAAAACAAACTTTTGAAACCCTCAATTTCCTGTTAAATTTGATTATTCTTGTTTTATTTCATTCATTTTATGCAGCTTTTAAATTACAACCACAACTAATCTATGCGCAACCACAATGGCATTATTTTGAATTGGTGCGCGTCTCCCCACTTGGCAACAACATGCCAACTGAAACTTGCACAATATAGAGGGAGTCTTTCTTTCTCAGGGCGCGGTTCGCACCCAAGCTGCCCCTTATATTTAATGCATGGTTATGGTATATCATCGAATACTCTGCGCCTCTACAAGTCACGTGTAACTTTGTCTTCTGCCCTTGTTATGTTTTTAGAGCTTGGCAGTAAACACAGGGGTCTATAAACAAGTGAGAAACGCCCCCACCTTTTCGTCTGACTTCGTTTGTTGTTGTGGGCTTGTCGCTATAAACTTTCATTTCCTCGCCACAGTCTAAAACTCTATATTCAAATTAATCGGTCATTTTAAAACTATTAGTCGAAGCCTGCCCCGCTGGTGTCGCCACATCGTGCAGTCACGCCATGACTGAATCTGGGCGCTTCCAAATAGAGGTACATCCATAACCTAAGACATCTTCATTCTAATCTTCCTAGCTGCATATCTTTTGATTTAGTCCTAGAACATGATTTATATTTTGCGTCCGTTGCGTCCTCTTGCGTCCAGACGATTGGCTTGTGCCTTTGCGGTTGCTTATAGGTGCCTCCAGTCACTTCTGCAAGACAAAACCAACGCTCATTGTGTGTCGCATATTTCAAAATTCATGTTAACACCAAAATATGCCTATTTGGCAGCCTTGGCTGCATACATTCCATGCGTGTCCCTTTTTCTATTTTGTTTTAAGAACGACTTGCCTGGAACAATAACGTTATGTAACATTTTCGCTGCCAGCCAATATGAGCCTACAGCCCTTCCTTGTACTGGCGTGACAGATTAAAAATAATTGTTCTTCTTCAGCCAGTCGTCGTTCTGACCCGGTTGCCGGACTTCGACAATGCGACTAACCCCCCTCCATTCAAGAAACGCAAGATTAAGGGTCGCAAGTCACGATTTGAGAGGCGAAAACGGTGGTATACAGTAAGCCAAGCTTATGATTCTATTTTTGTCTAATTGAATCAACATTTTCAGTTGAGGTTGAATTGGGGCCTGTTTAATTAGTTTTGCAGTCGAGGCCTCTGGTATCACAGATTTTCTGTAGGTTGTGTGCTACCTAATTCACATTAGTTTCACGCATTTTAAGTCAAATTAAAACACAATCTCATGTTAAGCCATTGTGAAATGAGGGGAAAAGAAGAACGAGCCTCAAAATTGAAGACCATTTTTCTTTTCCATTACATTAATGTGCTCATGTTTCTGTTGCAGGACAGTCAAAGGCGTCATCCAGTTGAGGGGGAGAAAGACTTTAAAGGATGGAATAGTGATGAGTACCACATCTCAGACAAATCTGATGATTGGCACTTAGGCTTTCAGTCATGGGAGGCAACAGTGTCAACTTCCAGAATGGTTCAAGCTCAAATAGATGAAGATATGGTAAATTTTACAACCAAAATAACTTCTATAGGGGCTCAAGGAGGCGCAGTGTTCACCTTCAATGTGAGTTAATTAATTAAAATATTAATACACGCAAATGCCTTTTGAAGACCTGTAAAGTTACTGGTTCCAAATTACTCACAGGTTATTCCCACTCCTCGACGCTCCATGCGTGTGCTGGGGCTATGTGATGGTATTGGTTCTGGCCGCCTTCTGCTCTCTATGCTGGGCATAGATGTTGATGTATTCTTTAGCACAGAAATTGATTCACAAGCATTAACAGTGCAGCGTCACAGGTTTCCGGGAAAAATTATTTCTCTAGGATGCATGAAGCAACTAACAAATGATTATTTAGATGCCTTGGGGAGAATTGATTTGGTTTTTGCGTCTCCCCCCTGTGAACACCTAAGCTTGACTAATCCTTCTAGAAAAGAATTCAATGATCCTCAGTCTACAGCATTTTTGACTCTGGACTGTGCTAGAATCATAAAATATTTAGAGAAAAAAATGTACCACCACCAAGTTCCCTTCTTTTTCCTCATGGAGCAAAGTGCCCACATTAGTTTTTCCTCAAGGGCCAGGATCGAAGAAGCGATTGGTATCTCACCCAATGTGATTTGCGCATCTGCCTACCAGCCTATGCTCAGACGCAGGAATTATTACAATAATTTGCCAGGGTCTAGTGCAGTGGAGGCAAAGGCTAAAGGCAAATTTTGCAAGTCAACCCTTCAACAGTATTTGGACCCCTTTCGGAATGCCACTGTCATTTATGCAAACACACTGACAACAAATAAGAGTAATGAGGGACATCCTGTGATGGAGGGTGGTGTGGCAGTCAGGTTGTCGGTGAATGAAGCGGAGGTTATGATGGGGTATCCTATCAACTACACCGCTTGTGGGAATCTCACTTTGCAGGCACGTAGAAACCTCCTAGCCAGAGCTTGGTGCTTGCCTGTGCTTCAAGATTTATTGAAGCCGCTCTCTGAGATATTCAAAAGTAGCAATTGAAATGCAGCCTTTTTTTTCCGATACAATTATCTTAATTTTCATTGTAAATTTACTCTTGTCCTTACTCCGGTGTCTTGGAAGTATAACACAGACTGATTTAATTTATTTTTACATTAACTTGTCTTATTTTGTGTGTGTAAAGCGTATTAGTAAGTGTTTGATGGTGAAAAGGCTAATTTCCGTTTTAAATGACTTTCTTATTGATAAGTTCACTGTAGCTTGTTTGTTTTCTCTACTAATCAAGAAACTATTTTTTCACTGAACTTTAGAAAGTCAGTCTTTTACTAGAAAAAGTAGAGAAAATTAATGTAGAATGACTGTTTGTAGCTTGTTTTACCCTTGTAATCAAGAATTTTTTTAAATCTAGCAATTAGCCCTGTTAATTACTTTTATGGTTTTGTCTGTGATTGTGAAATCTTGTCAATTTATAATAGCATCAATAGATTGTCAAAAGGCATTCCCAAAACTATTTCTTTCATTTTCCCTGTGTTTGTGACATGCAAATTGGATTTCTGCCAGGTTTAAGTCAGTCTTTTAATACCGAAGGCAAGGGAAGTCAGGTGAAGAATACAGCTAGACTTCTGACGTGAAGCTATGTTTATTTTCATGTCCGAAAGATGATTAAAATTCAGATGTGGCAAGGCAAACTTTCATGTTCATGTTCCATCTTCATTAAAGCCAATTCTTGACAAAAACCTGTTGTCACGAATTCTCTTCAGTACCAGAGTAGTTCGTTGCTGCAGACATAGGAGAACTATTTGTAAAAAAGCCATAAAAGACAAAGTTGAACATAGCGGAACAAGAGCGATGTACAAACCATCTGAGTCAACATCACTGGAAGCTGTGTTGCGTGTAAAGTCATCATACAGTCCAGGGACCTGGCTCCCTTCGGCCATTGCCTCAATATCAAAAACAGCCTCTCTTTCAGAAGTTCCATCCCACCTAGCAAGGCGGGTAAGATACGTTTTGGCCGCATCTATAGCCCCATCTCTGAATGCATCTGCACCAAGAATGCAGCACAGTATCATATTGTCGTTGAGTGGGTCTCTTAATTCAATCAAGTCCCCACTGGAAAGTGAAAAGTGGTTGACTGCCACCACCTCGCCCTCGGTATTCGCTACCACTTGGGAATGGTCCGCAACGTCGTCTGTAATGTCTGCAAACACACAAAATGGTCGATAACGTACAGAAAGTTGTAGGTTATGTGTTCCACGTGGATGCAATAAGAAGCCGTACTCACCAGTTACCCCGTTTTCAAAATTATAGTACACTACATAACCGTACTGGCACAGTTCTGACCCACTAGAACACGCCATTGTCTTGCAAAGGAATGGCTAGAATTGAAGAAAAAGGAACGAGGCAATGGCGGGAACTTCTGATTAGGTCGCTTATCTTTCTCAAAAGTCTGTTCCCAATCACTTTCCAACCTTACTTGACTGTCGGGTCTTTGGGAGAAATGTTGCCTCGAGGTACTGCTGGTAATCATGAGATAAAAAAATTTACTGTATATATTGATGATATTTTTTGGTTTCCAGTATGCAACAAGTGACGAATGGTCGCTTGTGCCGATCGGTATGGCGGGCCGTGACGAGTGGTATGGCGGGCCGTGACGAGTGGTATGGCTGGCCGTCCCGAGCAGTATGGGAGCCTGTGCACGCGGCGGAAGCCCGCCATTCCGTCACCGACCGCCGACCTGCGACACCTGGACACTGACGCCGTCTTCTCAGCGTATTTTCAGGTAGTTGTAGGCTCAATTTTAGAGATTCTTTGTCTTAGTCTCGTACTGCCTCTACTAAACTTCATTTTGCCCCTAAAACAAGGCAATTTATTCCACGTTTAGATTTGATATGATAGTTGCCACTGGGGGAAAAAGGTTAGGGCGTCTACATGATGCTCCTGTATGAATAGCCATATCTGCTTTAATTTCATTGTTTGTGTATCAAGCCCCCGTTTCAAAGCCCTTTCAAACATGGAAGTGTTATTTAGTCGCAGTTATCATCATGAAATACTCTATATTTGAAGAAACTGAGCTATGATTGCTTTAAAGCTTATGTAAAATTCCGCTTCAGTGTTTGGATATTTCATGCTTAAGAAATGGAAGGTGTCCTGCAAACTATTAATTTTCAATCTTTTTCAGTTGTTCCTGGCTCCACTACTACTCTCCACTTCTTCTTGCAGTGCCATATTCTGGATTGAAGGTCCCTTCACTTTCAAAGAGACTGCGTTCAAGTTTCGGTCAGTGTTATGGTTTAAAGTGCCATTAGTATGACTTTATCAACTAATTGCTCACCAAATTGTCAACGTGACTTTGAGAGAGTTGATCTGGCTTTTTGCATCAGTATATTGAATGATGATTGCACAAACAAAGCTTTTTTATTCATCTGCTTTTGTGAGAGCCCTGCTGGGACTGGTTTGTGATTTTGGAGTAGAAAAAGATTCAGAAAAACTAAATCTGGAGGCTTTTTTCACATTTTCATTGCCTCTATACATCTACTCTTGAAACTTTATTGATTTAATGTAGCTTTCCAGTCTCTGCAGAGCTCACCTTAACGCACACAAGAAATAAGCTTGTTTTGTGCCACAACCAATTAATATTCTGATACTAATGAGCAATTTAACGGTCCAAGTCAACGTGAAAATTTGATAAGCGATAACTTGGTGAGCCCATTGCAACAGCACCTGCAGTGTGATTGCGCAACTTCTTGTTGATTGTATGTAACTTCTGCTGGCAATGGCTTAAGACATAAAGTAATAAAAATGCTTCCAAAATTTTATCCAATAAAGGATATTATGTCTCTAGCCATAGGCTTTGGACACAAAGGATGAAAATAAGGCAGATACGGCCAAGATTAAGCCATTGAAAATAATAATTGAAACAAATTTTGGTTCATAAATGCAATACTGCACTAAAGGGGGTAAATTGAGGAGAGATCTTAGAATTAAATGTAGTTTGGGTTTCAGTTAAATGAGATCCAAAATTGTTTCAGTAGTAAATGTTTTTGGAAGTAACGAGATGCATTATTGGACGATTTTGCAGTTGCTGCTGACTTAGAAGCTGTGCCTGCTGTGCCTGCTGTGCACTTGGCTTAACGCTAATGCGGATTCAGGACAATTGACTTCTCATCCCGTATTGTCTAGTGGTGGGTAGCATTTCATATCACTTCCATTTTTTTCTTTTGTTGGCAAGAATTCCTTGTATCTAGCCTTGTCTGTTGCAGATTGCTACCCATGGAAGAACACGGTGATCACTCCATCTTGGAGCTTGGAATTGGGCCTGATGTAAGTGGTTTGTAGTAGAGCTACAAGCAGAGAAGCAAAATGTTTCACTGTCCTGTACGGAACTGCATTTATTATGGACCCTTGCAAGATTACTGTAACCACCTCAGGAGAGTGCACTTAAATGTCAGACCATTTGAACACACTTGTCATGTCATCGGTTGTGGGGCAAAAATTTACTTTCCTGACAGTGTCAGAAAACACTACATAAATCACCACCCTGCTGTGTGGGATGTTCCTCAAGTACGAGGTGGTCATGGTGGGGATTTGCAAGTTTTGCATGAGGGTGATAACTTTGAAGAGGAGCCTGAAGTTCCAGAAGAGGATGGTGCTCCAAATGACCAAACTATCGCAGCATCCATGTACAATAGAGCGTATGAAAGTTTGAGAGAAAATGCACCTGCAGTGTTTTTAAGTCTTAAGTACAAATACCGTGTTGGTAACGCAGTAGCAAGTACAATTCATGATGAATATGTGTCCATGTTTAGGGATTTCACAAATGGCCTCATGTGTTCATTGCAGCGTTATGCTGGATCTGTTGGCTTTGAGGACCAAGATTTTATGTATATGTTGCGGACCTCAGAATGTGATGGTATTTGGGAAGCCTCCAAACTTAATGAGGCAAAGCAGCTGAGGGAGTTGGGGTTTGTGAAACCAATTGAAATAGATCTAAAGCAAGAGGCTGAGCATGAACCTGCTCGGGTGAACCCTCTAGACGAGCAGGAGGCTGATCCAGATGACCCAGAAGCTGATGAGGATTTTGGAGTGGAGGGGGAGTGCAGTGATGACGATGATGACCCACCTAATGAACATGCTGGGGAGGAGGAGGGAGACGGTGACATTGTTGTGCAAAATGATGGACCGTTGCAGCCTCCTAATGACAGCAAACATGTTTACCATTACGTAAGCATAATAGCCACATTGAAGGCTTACCTCCAGCATGACGATGTTGTGTCCCAAGTCCTAGCAGGGCCACCTCCCAGCACGGAGGGCATTTATGTAGATTATACAAGTGGCAGTCTGTATAGGGCCAATGCAACCTTAAATAGAGACCGGAACCATCTTATGCTGCTGTTGTACACAGATGAGTTGACTGTTACTAACCCGCTGCAAGGCCATAGTCAGCGACACAAGATTGCTGTGGTATATTTTCTGGTGCTGAACATAGCTGCCCACTGCCAGGGCTCACTAAAAAGCATCCACCTTGTGGCAGTTTGCAAATGGGACTTGGTTAAACAGTATTCTTATGCTGTTTTTCTCAGGCGCCTATTTGCTGAAATGGAGACACTGCAACAAGAGGGTGTTAACATTGTGACATTGGCAGGCAGACGTGTTCATTTTACTGCTTCTGTTGTAGCAATCAGTGCTGACAATCTGTCTGCACATGCATTGGGTGGTTTCCGGTGCTCATTTTCCAGTGGCCGCATGTGCCGTTACTGCCTTATTGACCACAGCGCACTCAGGACTGTCCTTTCAGAGGACCAATGTAACTTAAGGACTGTTGCTAATGTGCGACAACATGCACGGGCAGCTGCTCAAAGTGACTACTACAAGAGATTGTATGGCATTGTGACAGAGTCAAGCCTGTACAGACTCCGTGACTTTAGTCCGGTGACTCATCTTCCCCCTGATGTGATGCACGATATTCTTCAGAGTTTAATGCCCATCCATGTCCGTAGACTCCTGCTCGCACTTAATAAGAGGCCAAATCCAGTGTACTGTTTCTCTAATGCGAGACTTGCAATAAGTAAGTTTAAATACCAAAAGGCAGACTCCAAAAATAGACCCCCATTGCTCCCCTCTGATTGGACCACTAAGAAGAAGAAGGTGGGAGGGACAGCCTCAGAAAAATGGAATCTTTTCCACCTGCTGCCCTTTATGATTGGGGCGCATGTCCCCGAAGACAACCAGCACTGGCACCTTTTCAAACTTGCCCTAAAAATAACAGCCATAGTTTTGGCCTTTGTCATCTCAGAAGATATGCTGACTGAGCTCGAGGCACTGATCCGTGACCACCATGAACTTTGGGTGCAGTTGTACCCTGACAGTTTCCCAGCAAAATTTCACTTTTTAGTACATGTGCCTCGTATGATTAGAATGTATGGCCCACTTCGCCGACTGTGGACCTCACGGTTTGAATCATTCCATGTCAATATTAAACAAATTCTTTTAAGAGGTAGGAATTTTATAAACGAAACTTATACGGCATCCGAACGGTTCCAGAAGTATCGATGCCTTCAGTATAGAGATGGATGTGGCACGCCTAGGATGCTAGAGGTTACAGGCAGCAGTGAAGTGTGCAGAGTACGGGCACTGAATTCAAATGGAGTGAGAAGGGATGTGTTGAGGTTGCTGCGTTGTAATGAAGATACTTTTGTGACCAAGGTCACAAGTGCCATTTATTGTGGAATGAGTTTGTACAAGGAATGCATTTGTATTGTAAATGTGAGAGATGATGTACCATTGTTCTTTAAAGTGAAGGAGTTAATTTTGCATGAGGACACAGTACTTCTTGCTGGATGTGCTGTCCAAACAGTGGACTTTGATGACCATTTCCAAGCCTATGAGGTTGAGGAGCTGGAACATGAGTCCTTAGTAATCCCAGCTAGTGACATTGTGTCAAATCAAATTCTGGCTTGTTATTCTGTAGGTTGGAGGCAAATGATAAGATGCCGCTTTAGACCCTATGTCCATTAAGTAGCGTTTTTCACAGTCACTACTGGAAAAGTTGCACCATTGCGGCGGGTGCATTAATTTGATTGCTACTTGAGAGTCTGTGATTTGGACCCAGCAAAGGGGACCAACTGATTTCTGCTTATTTTGGTCTTTAGGCATAGTAGATTTATAAGTAGGTTGGCTGGCTATTGTGAAAAATGAAAGACCACCACAACAACAAGAAAGAAATGCATAATGGGCTTTATTTGCTTTTTGTTTTTTAATTATGTTCCCATCAATGACAGACCAAATAGGCAAGCTGTTATATCATTTGTAATGCTTCATTATTGATAGGATTGGGATAAGGATAATTTTTTTTATGTATGAATGAAAGTATCCTGTGTTTCCACTAATTTTTTTTTATCTGTTTATTCTCTGTATTTATCAAGTCACTGAAATAGACGCAAGCAACAAATCTAATTTATTTTATTATTTATTTCCCAACAGCAAAATATTTTGCAAACACTGAATTGTTGCCATTAATGCCTACAATGAACCTTTTCCTCAATGTTCAGATGGAAAGATATCACAGGCAAACTGAATATTAACTTCACCCAGCAGTGGAACAGTCTGTACTGTGTCTTTGGTGGACAGGGGATTTAATTAATTATCTTGAACATGTGTTATGACAGGTGGACCTCTATGCATCGTTCTACAAAGATGGAAATCCAGCCACTCCATGCAACACCCGGCTCATCACAACAAGAAGAGGAAGGGAAGAAATTCTGTTTGCCTGTTCGACTGTATTTCAGCCATGGGACCATACTTCGGACTACATAATAAAGCAGCCTGTCCCCTTCCTGCCAAATGTGTTTGTGGATGTGGATGACTTCGGTGCATTAAAGGCTCATGACCAAGTGTTCATTTACAGAGTGCCTGGAGGTGAGTTTGTCACCATGCTTCTTACTTGCTTGAAAGTGCATGGTGCGTGGCTCACACACATGTGTTACAGGTCCCATAATGCCGCACCAGAGGGAAGCTGAGAGGGTTCCGGAAGACAGGGCCCACCAAGAAATGGTGAACGGAGACGGCGAAAACAACCGTCGCCAGGATGAGGATCAGAACAGAAATGACTTTAACGATGCTATGGATGATGTTGAAGAGGAAGAGGAAGATGAAATTGATGTAAGGGCCAACGCAGTTGGAAGGATGCCAACCCTCTACAAGATACCGGATTTTGAACCCGAATTGGTTACACTTATTAATGATTTCGGGAGGCGGGTAGATCCTGCCACTAGGAAGAAAATTGCAGATTTGATTAGAAATGATATGTTGAAGTATGCTAGTTACGCGTGAGTATATGTTCACATCTTAGTCATCCTGCCATAAGCAGCAATTTTTTTTAACATACAGAATTGTCTCTTGTATTTAGATACCCGACACTGCCTGAGAGGGCCAGGGCAGCTGAGAGGCTATTAATTCAGTACCCAACTTTGGCAGACAGTGAGCGTGTCACTGGTACACATAAAAACCAATGGGTAAGCAAATATCAAAACTGAAACATGCTGCCTTTGCCCCCTCACTTGTGTGCATTTTACTAACTCATGGTTTGTTTGTACAGTCAACGTGGGTGGTTGAGATATCCAGATCTTTCCACAGATGGAGGCGTACCAATTCCAAGAGGTGCCCATTGCTCGCTGCACTGCGGAGAAAGAGGCTAATTGCCACGGGAAATACCCCTGCCCACAGGGGATCCAGGGCATACAACCCCAACTTAAGGGCGGAAAGGCGGTGCCAGGTATTGACAGCGCTCAGTTGTAACATACTTATTAATGTAAGAGCACATGGATTTATTGGACACGTCGTAAATTTCAGGATATAATAAAGTCCATCGGGGATGAACAGATTGAGGAACTGGACGGAGATGAACTTCAGGAGGTGTTAAGATTGCGTATGTTGGACTTGTGGAATGCAGACCCTCCAACAGATAGAAACCTGATCGTCGATTTGATGAACAGGACCACCACAATAAGAAGAGCATTTGTGACAAACCCAGCCAACACCTTGGCTATGTCCTTGGAGATGTATCCACCCTTAAAGCAGGCCGAACATGTAAGTGCATATTAGTCACTGTGATTTAGTGCTACTTTCAGTACAAATTTTCTAGATTGTCTCCTTTCCATTTCAGGTACGGGATGATGTAATAAGGTACTTTCATGTAGACATTCCTGCAAAACTTAAGGCATATTTTACCTTGCCCGTGTGCACTGCTGTATATGCCACTATATGCCTGAACAAACACACACCAGCTGACCTCCTGAATTCATTTGTAAGGATTGAGGGGAACATGACTGAGGAAAAGGGTGAGGAAGCATTTAGCAGTTAAGGCGTGAAGCAAACTGGACCTTGTGCAGTGGTTTAATTTTTGTTAATTGTGGCTGTTTCAGTGTTGCGGGATTTTGTGCTGGCAGCACTCCCCTCTCTTGGCGGAAAAGATTACACCAGCGCATGGTACTCTGTAGGCAAGCAGCCCCAAACTGCCTCACCAGTGGTGAGGATAGACAGCAATTCATTGATGTGGGCTGACTACCGGCAGAGCACGTACTCGGTGATAGCCGATGGACAGACCATCAAACCTGGCGGGGATGGCGAATTCACCTTTGCAGACGCAATCGCCGTGTCTTTAGGTCTTTTCTACCTCTGCGGTATGAAGTTGCCGCGGAACGCCTATGGAGCTGCACGGTTCTTGGCTGAGGACGTGTGCCAGCTTCCGTCTGATTACAGATCGAAAAATCACGCCCAGCTCACTCTGTTGTCCATATTTTCACAGGATTAATAAATAAGTGCATGACCAATATTCCAACCCGTTTTTTTTTTTCATATATTTTACTTCACCCCCCCCCCTCTACCCGCCAGAACTGTACAGCTGTACACGCATTCTAAACGTATGATAATACATACGGGACACACAGTTGCCCATACGTCGAAGGCGCATAGGTGTTCATACGTCCGAGACGCACTGGCCATACCATGGGGCCGCATGGCTTATCATACTTCTGAGGCGCACGGGCCATACCTTGGGGCCGCATGACTTACCATACTTCCGAGGCGTACGGGCCATACCTTGGGGCCGCATGGTTTATCATACTTCTGAGGCATACGGGCCATACCTTGGGGCCACATGGCTGTCCATACGTCCAGAGCGCATGGGATCATACCGAAAGGTATGGTCGCGAAGTGGTGGGGGGAGGCCTTGGAAGTGGAGGGGGTCAGGGCAAAATCATACAGAAGTGTATGACCGAGGCTGTCATGCATCCTGCAAGGATGAGGCGGCATACAATGGAGACGTACGGCTCATCATTCCGCTGGGGCCAACCGGTTTTCATTACAGATGTAACGCGACCTGCTAACAGTGTAGGTGCTTTTCGGCTTAAATCAATGCGAAACTGGACTTTGTGTTTGAGCTTCTCGAAGCTTGTGACTTGAGCATATTGTTTGCATGTTAAATTGATTCTTCAAGCTAAAACTCTGTAGGATTGCAACGAAAAGCCTAGAAGAACGCTTCTCTGCTTATATACGTGTGAAAATGCGATTTTATGTGGTAGGCACTCATAACTTGTGACAAGAATCATCCTCAAAGGTGCCTAACACAAATCAAGCTACAACTATGCAGGAACGAAAGGCTACGCTTAAAGACACGCAATGCGGCCATCTTTTATGCAAAAATGCACCTTTCTGTTGTTGACAATTGAGTCTTGTGACTCCCGAATTATGTTTGAATTCACTGTCAAGCATGGAGCCAAAACTGTGCAGAATCACGATGCTATGCATACATAGGTGCTTTACGGCTTACATCAATGCGAAACTGTACTTTGTGTTTGAGCGTTTTGAAGGTTGTGACTGGAGCATATTGTTTTCAAGTTATGTTGATTCATCGAGCTCAAACTGTGTAGGATTGCAACGAAAAGCCAAAATGAACGCTTCTCTGCTTATTTACGTGTGAAAATGCGATTTTATGTGGAAGGCACTCATACCTTAGGACAAGAATTATCCTTAAAGGTGCCTAACACCAATCAAGCTACAACTATGCAGGATCGAAACGCTAGGCTTTTAGACACGCTTTTCGGCTATCTTTTATGCGAAAATGCGCCTTTCTATGGATGGCAATTGAGTCTTGTGACGTCTGAATTATGTTTGAATTCCCTGTCAAGCATGGAGCTTAAACCGTGCGGGATCATTATGCTAAGCATAAATAAGTGCTTTTCGGCTTAAATCAATGCGAAACTGGACTTTGTGTTTGAGCTTCTTGAAGCTTGTGACTTGAGCATATTGTTTTCAAGTTAAGTTGATTCATCGAGCTAAAACTGTGTAGGATTGCAACGAAAAGCCAAAAAGAACGCTTCTCTGCTTATTTTCGTGTGAAAATGCGATTTTATGTGGAAGGCTTTCATAACTTGTGACAAGAATCATCCTCGAAGGTGCCTAAAACAAATCAAGCTACAACTATGCAGAAACGAAAGGCTACGCTTAAAGACACGCAATGCGGCCATCTTTTATGCAAAAATGCACCTTTCTGTTGATGACAATTGAGTCTTGTGACGTCTGAATTATGTTTTAATTCACTGTCAAGCATGGAGCTTAAACCGTGTGGGATCATGATGCTAGGCTCAAACAAGTGCTTTTCGGCTTAAATCAATGCGAAACTGGACTTAATGTTTGAGCTTCTCGAAGCTTCTGACTTTAGCATATTGTTTTCAAGTTAAGTTGATTCATCGAGCTGTAGGATTGCAACGAAAAGCCAAAAGAAACGCTTCTCTGCTTATTTTCGTGTGAAAATGCGATGTTTTGTGAAAAGCCCTTGTAGCTTGTGAAAAGAGTCATCCTCATCAGTGCCTAACACAAATCGAGCTTAAAGTATGCAGGATCAAAAGGCCAGGCTTAACAACACGCATTAAGTCCTACTTTTATGCATAAATGCTCCTTTCTGTTGATGGCACATGAGTCTTGTGACTTCCGAATTATGTTTGAATTCACTGTCAAGCATGGAGCTTTAACCGTGCGGGATCATTATGCTAAGCATAAATAAGTGCTTTTCGGCTGAAATCAATGCGAAACTGGACTTTTTGTTTGAGCGTCTCGAAGCTTGTGACTTGAGCATATTGTTTTCAAGTTAAGTTGATTCATCGAGCTAAAACTGTGTAGGATTGCAACGAAAAGCCAAAAAGAACGCTTCTCTGCTTATTTTCGTGTGAAAATGCGATTTTTTGTTGAACGCCCTTGTAGCTTGTGAAAAGAGTCATCCTCATCAGTGCCTAAAACAAATCGAGCTTAAAGTATGCAGGATCAAAAGGTCAGGCTTAAAAACACGCATTAAGTCCTACTTTTATGCATAAATGCTCCTTTCTGTTGATGGCACATGAGTCTTGTGACTTCCGAATTATGTTTGAATTCACTGTCAAGCATGGAGCTTTAACCGTGCGGGATCATTATGCTAAGCATAAATAAGTGCTTTTCGGCTTAAATCAATGCGAAACTGGACTTTTTGTTTGAGCTTCTCGAAGCTTGTGACTTGAGCATATTGTTTTCAAGTTAAGTTGATTCATCGAGCTAAAACTGTGTAGGATTGCAACGAAAAGCCAAAAAGAACGCTTCTCTGCTTTTTTTCGTGTGAAAATGCGATGTTTTGTGAAAAGCCCTTGTAGCTTGTGAAAAGAGTCATCCTCATCAGTGCCTAACACAAATCGAGCTTAAAGTATGCAGGATCAAAAGGCCAGGCTTAAAAACACGCATTAAGTCCTACTTTTATGCATAAATGCTCCTTTCTGTTGATGGCATATGAGTCTTGTGACTTCCGAATTATGTTTGAATTCACTGTCAAGCATGGAGCCAAAACTGTGCAGAATCACGATGCTATGCATACATAGGTGCTTTTCGGCTTAAATCAATGCGAAACTGGACTTTGTGTTTGAGCTTCTCGAAGCTTGTGACTTGAGCATATTGTTTTCAAGTTAAGTTGATTCATCGAGCTAAAACTGTGTAGGATTGCAACGAAAAGCCTAAAAGAACGCTTCTCTGCTTATTTACGTGTGAAAATGCGATTTTATGTGGAAGGCACTCATAACTTGTGACAAGAATCATCCTCAAAGGTGCCTAACACAGATCAAGATACAACTATGCAGGATCGAAAGGCTAGGCTTTTAGACACGCTTTTCGGCTATCTTTTATGCAAAAATGCACCTTTCTGTTGATGACAATTGAGTCTTGTGACGACTGAATTATGTTTGAATTCACTGTCAAGCATAGAGCCAAAACTGTGCAGAATCACGATGCTATGCATACATGTGTGCTTTACGGCTTACATCAATGCGAAACTGGACTTTGTGTTTGAGCGTCTTGAAGCTTGTAACTTGAGCATATTGTTTTTAAGTTATGTTGATTCATCAAGCTGAAACTGTGTAGGATTGCAACGAAAAGCCAAAAAGAACGCTTCTCTGCTTATATTCGTGTGAAAATGCGATTTTATGTGGAAGGCACTCATAACTTGTGACAAGAATCATCCTCGAAGGTGCCTAACACAAATCAAGATACAACTATGCAGGATCAAAAGGCTAGGCTTTTAGACACGCTTTTCGGCTATCTTTTATGCAAAAATGCGCCTTTCTATTGATGGCAATTGAGTCTTGTGACGTCTGAATTATGTTTGAATTCACTGTCAAGCATGGAGCTTAAACCGTGCGGGATCATTATGCTTAGCATAAAAAAGTGCTTTTCGTCTTAAATCAATGCGAAACTGGACTTTTTGTTTGAGCTTCTCGTAGCTTGTGACTTGAGCATATTGTTTTAAAGTTAAGTTGATTCTTCGAGCTAAAACTGTGTAGGATTGCAACGAAAAGCCAAAAAGAACGCTTCTCTGCTTATTTTCGTGTGCGAATGCGATTTTTTGTTGAAAGCCCTTGTAGCTTGTGAAAAGAGTCATCCTCATCAGTGCCTAACACGAATCGAGCTTAAAGTATGCAGGATCAAAAGGCCAGGCTAAAAAAACGCATTAAGTCCTTCTTTTATGCATAAATGCTGCTTTCTGTTCATGGCACATGAGTCTTGTGACTCCCGAATTATGTTTGAACTCACTGTCCAGCATGGAGCTTATACCGTGCGGGATCATTATGCTAGGCATAAATAAGTGCTTTTCGG
This sequence comes from Stenchaetothrips biformis, assembly GCA_030522485.1. Classification (NCBI taxonomy): domain Eukaryota; kingdom Metazoa; phylum Arthropoda; class Insecta; order Thysanoptera; family Thripidae; genus Stenchaetothrips; species Stenchaetothrips biformis. The sequence goes on along the minus strand of CM060089.1, from coordinate 1,412,014 downwards.
CTTAAATCAAGGCGAAACTGGACTTAATGTTTGAGCTTCTCGAAGCTACTGACTTTAGCATATTGTTTTCAAGTTAAGTTGATTCATCGAGCTAAAACTGTGTAGGATTGCAACGAAAAGCCAAAAAGAACGCTTCTCTGCTTATTTTCGTGTGAAAATGCGATGTTTTGTGAAAAGCCCTTGTAGCTTGTGAAAAGAGTAATCCTCATCAGTGCCTAACACATATCGAGCTTAAAGTATGCAGGATCAAAAGGCCAGGCTTAAAAACACGCATTAAGTCCTACTTTTATGCATAAATGCTCCTTTCTGTTGATGGCACATGAGTCTTGTGACTTCCGAATTATGTTTGAATTCACTGTCAAGCATGGAGCTTTAACCGTGCGGGATCATTATGCTAAGCATAAATAAGTGCTTTTCGGCTGAAATCAATGCGAAACTGGACTTTTTGTTTGAGCGTCTCGAAGCTTGTGACTTGAGCATATTGTTTTTAAGTTATGTTGATTCATCAAGGTGAAACTGTGTAGGATTGCAACGAAAAGCCAAAAAGAACGCTTCTCTGCTTATTTTCGTGTGAAAATGCGATTTTTTGTTGAACGCCCTTGTAGCTTGTGAAAAGAGTCATCCTCATCAGTGCCTAAAACAAATCGAGCTTAAAGTATGCAGGATCAAAAGGCCAGGCTTAAAAACACGCATTAAGTCCTACTTTTATGCATAAATGCTCCTTTCTTTGATGGCACATGAGTCCTGTGACTTCCGAATTATGTTTGAATTCACTGTCAAGCATGGAGCCAAAACTGTGCAGAATCACGATGCTATGCATACATGTGTGCAGGGCGTGGAAATGGCCAAGGAGATCGTGAAGCGATGCTCGCGCCTTCGGTGCAGGGGTTACGCACTTCTTCGAGATTATGAAAACCAGGCCTTTGTTTTCAAAACGCTTTGCACAGATGGAAAGAGCATGAAATGAAGGGTGCATTAGGCTAATTGCCTTCCTCGATACTTCCTGTTTTAACCATAATAAATTGAAGGGTTTTCACCGAAAAACACGAAAACTCGAAAATTTAGGAAAAATCTTGGCCGCGCCATCCCAATGTAAAAATTGCCTCCCTTGTGTGGGCTAAATTGAGGGGACTCAGGCAGGCCACTAGGCCTAATGCACCCTAAATTTCATGCTCTTTTGATCTGTGCAAAGCGTTTTGCCATCACCGACCTAGTTTTCATAATCTCAAACAAGTGCGTAACCGCCGCACCTCGCTTCAGCATAGCTTCACGCGCTTCCTTCGCCATTGCTACCCCCTGATGTGTGCTTTACGGCTTACATCAATGCGAAACTGGACTTTGTGTTTGAGCGTCTCGAAGCTTGTGACTTGAGCATATTGTTTTCAAGTTAAGTTGATTCATCGAGCTAAAACTGTGTAGGATTGCAACGAAAAGCCTAAAAGAACGCTTCTCTGCTTATTTTCGTGTGAAAATGCGATTTTTTGTGAAAAGCCCTTGTAGCTTGTGAAAATAGTCATCCTCATCAGTGCCTAACACAAATAGAGCTTAAAGTATGCAGGATCAAAAGGCCAGGCTTAAAAACACGCATTAAGTCCTACTTTTATGCAAAAATGCTCCTTTCTGTTGATGGCACATGAGTCCTGTGACTTCCGAATTATGTTTGAATTCACTGTCAAGCATGGAGCTTAAACCGTGCAGGATCATGATGCTAGGCATAAACAAGTGCTTTTCGGCTGAAATCAATGCGAAACTGGACTTTGTGTTTAAGCGTCTCGAAGCTTGTGACTTGAGCATATTGTTTTTAAGTTATGTTGATTCATCAAGCTCAAACGGTGTAGGATTGCAACGAAAAGCCTAAAATAACGTTTCTCCGCCTATTTTCGTGTGAAAATGCGATTTTTTGCTGAAAGCCCCTGTAGCTTGTGAAAATAGTCATCCTCATCAGTGCCTAACACAAATCGAGCTTAAAGTATTCAGGATCAAAAGGCCAGGCTTAAAAACACGCATTAAGTCCTACTTTTATGCAAAAATGCTCCTTTCTGTTGATGGCAATTGAGTCTTGTGACTTCCGAATTGTGTTTGAATTCACTGTCAAGCATGAAGCTTAAACCGTGCGGGATCATTATGCTGGGCATTAATAAGTGCTTTTCGGCTTAAATCAATGCGAAACTGGACTTTGTGTTTGAGCGTCTTGCAGCCTGTAACTTGAGCATATTGTATTTAAGTTATATTGATTCATCAAGCTGAAACTGTGTAGGATTGCAACGAAAAGCCAAAAAGAACGCTTCTCTGCTTATATTCGTGTGAAAATGCGATTTTATGTGGAAGGCACTCATAACTTGTGACAAGAATCATCCTCGAAGGTGCCTAACACAAATCAAGATACAACTATGCAGGATCGAAAGGCTAGGCTTTTAGACACGCTTTTCGGCTATCTTTTATGCAAAAATGCGCCTTTCTATTGATGGCAATTGAGTCTTGTGACGTCTGAATTATGTTTGAATTCAGTGTTAAGCATGGAGCTTAAACCGTGCGGGATCATTAGGATTAGCATAAAAAAGTGATTTTCGTCTTAAATCAATGCGTTACTGGACTTTTTGTTTGAGCTTCTCGAAGCTTGTGACTTGAGCATATTGTTTTAAAGTTAAGTTGATTCATCGAGCTAAAACTGTGTAGGATTGCAACGAAAAGCCTAAAAGAACGCTTCTCTGCTTATTTTCGTGTGAAAATGCGATTTATTGTTTAAAGACCTTGTAGCTTGAGAAAAGGGTCATCCTCATCAGTGCCTAACACAAATCGAGCTTAAAGTATGCAGGATCAAAAGGCCAGGCTTAAAAACACGCATTAAGTCCTACTTTTATGCATAAATGCTCCTTTCTGTTGATGGCATATGAGTCTTGTGACTTCCGAATTATGTTTGAATTCACTGTCAAGCATGGAGCCAAAACTGTGCAGAATCACGATGCTATGCATACATAGGTGCTTTTCGGCTTAAATCAATGCGAAACTGGACTTTGTGTTTGAGCTTCTCGAAGCTTGTGACTTGAGCATATTGTTTGCATGTTAAATTGATTCTTCAAGCTAAAACTCTGTAGGATTGCAACGAAAAGCCTAGAAGAACGCTTCTCTGCTTATATACGTGTGAAAATGCGATTTTATGTGTAAGGCACTCATAACTTGTGACAAGAATCATCCTCAAAGGTGCCTAACACAAATCAAGCTACAACTATGCAGGAACGAAAGGCTACGCTTAAAGACACGCAATGCGGCCATCTTTTATGCAAAAATGCACCTTTCTGTTGATGACAATTGAGTCTTGTGACGTCTGAATTATGTTTGAATTCACTGTCAAGCATAGAGCCAAAACTGTGCAGAATCACGATGCTATGCATACATGTGTGCTTTACGGCTTACATCAATGCGAAACTGGACTTTGTGTTTGAGCGTCTTGAAGCTTGTAACTTGAGCATATTGTTTTTAAGTTATGTTGATTCATCAAGCTGAAACTGTGTAGGATTGCAACGAAAAGCCAAAAAGAACGCTTCTCTGCTTATATTCGTGTGAAAATGCGATTTTATGTGGAAGGCACTCATAACTTGTGACAAGAATCATCCTCGAAGGTGCCTAACACAAATCAAGCTACAACTATGCAGAAACGAAAGGCTACGCTTAAATACACGCAATGCGGCCATCTTTTATGCAAAAATGCACCTTTCTGTTGATGACAATTGAGTCTTGTGACGTCTGAATTATGTTTTAATTCACTGTCAAGCATGGAGCTTAAACCGTGTGGGATCATGATGCTAGGCTCAAACAAGTGCATTTCGGCTTAAATCAATGCGAAACTGGACTTTTTGTTTGAGCTTCTCGAAGCTTCTGACTTTAGCATATTGTTTTCAAGTTAAGTTGATTCATCGAGCTAAAACTGTGTAGGATTGCAACGAAAAGCCAAAAAGAACGCTTCTCTGCTTTTTTTCGTGTGAAAATGCGATGTTTTGTGAAAAGCCCTTGTAGCTTGTGAAAAGAGTCATCCTCATCAGTGCCTAACACAAATCGAGCTTAAAGTATGCAGGATCAAAAGGCCAGGCTTAAAAACACGCATTAAGTCCTACTTTTATGCATTAATGCTCCTTTCTGTTGATGGCATATGAGTCTTGTGACTTCCGAATTATGTTTGAATTCACTGTCAAGCATGGAGCCAAAACTGTGCAGAATCACGATGCTATGCATACATAGGTGCTTTTCGGCTTAAATCAATGCGAAACTGGACTTTGTGTTTGAGCTTCTCGAAGCTTGTGACTTGAGCATATTGTTTTCAAGTTAAATTGATTCATCAAGCTAAAACTGTGTAGGATTGCAACGAAAAGCCTAGAAAAACGCTTCTCTGCTTATATACGTGTGAAAATGCGATTTTATGTGGAAGGCACTCATAACTTAAGACAAGAATCATCCTCAAAGGTGCTTACACAAATCAAGCTACAACTATGCAGGAACGAAAGGCTACGCTTAAAGACACGCAATGCGGCCATCTTTTATGCAAAAATGCTCCTTTCTGTTGATGGCAATTGAGTCTTGTGACTTCCGAATTATGTTTGAATTCACTGTCAAGCATAGAGCCAAAACTGTGCAGAATCACGATGCTATGCATACATGTGTGCTTTACGGCTTACATCAATGCGAAACTGGACTTTGTGTTTGAGCGTCTTGAAGCTTGTAACTTGAGCATATTGTTTTTAAGTTATGTTGATTCATCAAGCTGAAACTGTGTAGGATTGCAACGAAAAGCCAAAAAGAACGCTTCTCTGCTTATATTCGTGTGAAAATGCGATTTTATGTGGAAGGCACTCATAACTTGTGACAAGAATCATCCTCGAAGGTGCCTAACACAAATCAAGATACAACTATGCAGGATCAAAAGGCTAGGCTTTTAGACACGCTTTTCGGCTATCTTTTATGCAAAAATGCGCCTTTCTATTGATGGCAATTGAGTCTTGTGACGTCTAAATTATGTTTGAATTCACTGTCAAGCATGGAGCTTAAACCGTGCGGGATCATAATGCTAAGCATAAATAAGTGCTTTTCGGCTGAAATCAATGCGAAACTGGACTTTTTGTTTGAGCGTCTCGAAGCTTGTGACTTGAGCATATTGTTTTAAAGTTAAGTTGATTCATCGAGCTAAAACTGTGTAGGATTGCAACGAAAAGCCAAAAAGAACGCTTCTCTGCTTATTTTCGTGTGAAAATGCGATTTTATGTGGAAGGCCTTATAGCTTGTGAAAAGAATCATCCTCATCGGTGCCTAACACAAATCGAGCTACAAGTATGCAGGATCAAAAGGCCAGGCTTAAAAACACGCATTTAGTCCATCTTTTATGCAAAAATGCACCTTTCTGTTGATGACAATTGAGTCTTGTGACGTCTGAATTATGTTTTAATTCACTGTCAAGCATGGAGCTTAAACCGTGCGGGATCATGATGCTAGGCATAAACAAGTGCTTTTCGGCTGAAATCAATGCGAAACTGGACTTTGTGTTTGAGCGTCTCGTAGCTTGTGACTTGAGCATATTGTTTTTAAGTTATGTTGATTCATCAAGCTGAAACTGTGTAGGATTGCAACGAAAAGCCAAAAAGAACGCTTCTCTGCTTATATTCGTGTGAAAATGCGATTTTTTGTTGAAAGCCCTTGTAGCTTGTGAAAAGGGTCATCCTCATCAGTGCCTAACACAAATCGAGCTTAAAGTATGCAGGATCAAAAGGCCAGGCATAAAAACACGCATTAAGTCCTACTTTTATGCATAAATGCTCCTTTCTGTTGATGGCATATGATTCTTGTGACTCCCGAATTATGTTTGAATTCACTGTCAAGCATGGAGCCAAAACTGTGCAGAATCACGATGCTATGCATACATAGGTGCTTTTCGGCTTAGATCAATGCGAAACTGTACTTTGTGTTTGAGCGTTTTGAAGGTTGTGACTGGAGCATATTGTTTTCAAGTTATGTTGATTCATCGAGCTCAAACTGTGTAGGATTGCAACGAAAAGCCAAAAAGAACGCTTCTCTGCTTATTTACGTGTGAAAATGCGATTTTATGTGGAAGGCACTCATAACTTGTGACAAGAATCATCCTCGAAGGTGCCTAACACAAATCAAGATAAAACTATGCAGGATCGAAAGGCTAGGCTTTTAGACACGCTTTTCGGCTATCTTTTATGCAAAAAGGCGCCTTTCTATTGATGGCAATTGAGTCTTGTGACGTCTGAATTATGTTTGAATTCAGTGTTAAGCATGGAGCTTAAACCGTGCGGGATCATTATGCTAGGCATAAATAAGTGCTTTTCGTCTTAAATCAATGCGTTACTGGACTTTTTGTTAAGGCTTCTAGAAGCTTGTGACTTGAGCATATTGTTTTCAAGTTAAGTTGATTCATCGAGCTAAAACTGTGTAGGATTGCGACGAAAAGCCAAAAAGAACGCTTCTTTGCTTATTTTCGTGTGAAAATGCGACGTTTTGTGAAAAGCCCTTGTAGCTTGTGAAAAGAGTAATCCTCATTAGTACCTAACACAAATCGAGCTTAAAGTATGCAGGATCAAAAGGCCAGGCTTAACAACACGCATTAAGTCCTACTTTTATGCATAAATGCTCCTTTCTGTTGATGGCACATGAGTCTTGTGACTTCCGAATTATGTTTGAATTCACTGTCAAGCATGGAGCCAAAACTGTGCAGAATCACGATGCTATGCATACATAGGTGCTTTTCGGCTTAAATCAATGCGAAACTGGACTTTGTGTTTGAGCGTCTTGAAGCTTGTAACTTGAGCATATTGTTTTTAAGTTATGTTGATTCATCAAGCTGAAACTGTGTAGGATTGCATCGAAAAGCCAAAAAGAACGCTTCTCTGCTTATAATGTGAAAATGCGATTTTATGTGTAAGGCACTCATAACTTGTGACAAGAATCATCCTCAAAGGTGCCTAACACAAATCAAGCTACAACTATGCAGGATCAAAAGGCCAGGCTTGAAGACACGCAATGCGGCCATCTTTTATGCAAAAATGCACCTTTCTGTTGATGACAATTGAGTCTTGTGACGTCTGAATTATGTTTGAATTCACTGTCAAGCATAGAGCCAAAACTGTGCAGAATCACGATGCTGTGCATACATGTGTGCTTTACGGCTTACATCAATGCGAAACTGGACTTTGTGTTTGAGCGTCTTGAAGCTTGTAACTTGAGAATATTGTTTTTAAGTTATGTTGATTCATCAAGCTGAAACTGTGTAGGATTGCAACGAAAAGCCAAAAAGAACGCTTCTCTGCTTATATTCGTGTGAAAATGCGATGTTTTGTGAAAAGCCCTTGTAGCTTGTGAAAAGAGTCATCCTCATCAGTGCCTAACACAAATCGAGCTTAAAGTATGCAGGATCAAAAGGCCAGGCTTAAAAACACGCATTAAGTCCTACTTTTATGCATAAATGCTCCTTTCTGTTGATGGCACATGAGTCTTGTGACTTCCGAATTATGTTTGAATTCACTGTCAAGCATGGAGCTTTAACCGTGCGGGATCATTATGCTAGTCATAAATAAGTGCTTTTCGGCTTAAATCATTGCGAAACTAAACTTTGCGTTTGAGCTTCTCAGAGCTTCTGACTTGAGCATATTGTTTTCAAGTTAAGTTGATTCATCGAGCTAAAACTGTGTAGGATTGCAACGAAAAGCCAAAAAGAACGCTTCTCTGCTTTTTTTCGTGTGAAAATGCGATGTTTTGTGAAAAGCCCTTGTAGCTTGTGAAAAGAGTCATCCTCATCAGTGCCTAACACAAATCGAGCTTAAAGTATGCAGGATCAAAAGGCCAGGCTTAAAAACACGCATTAAGTCCTACTTTTATGCATAAATGCACCTTTCTGTTGATGACAATTGAGTCTTGTGACGTCTGAATTATGTTTGAATTCACTGTCAAGCATGGAGCCAAAACTGTGCAGAATCACGATGCTATGCATACATAGGTGCTTTTCGGCTTAAATCAATGCGAAACTGGACTTTGTGTTTGAGCTTCTCGAAGCTTGTGACTTGAGCATATTGTTTGCAAGTTAAATTGATTCATCAAGCTAAAACTGTGTAGGATTGCAACGAAAAGCCAAAAAGAACGCTTCTCTGCTTATATACGTGTGAAAATGCGATTTTATGTGTAAGGCACTCATAACTTGTGACAAGAATCATCCTCAAAGGTGCCTAACACAAATCAAGCTACAACTATGCAGGAACGAAAGGCTACGCTTAAAGACACGCAATGCGGCCATCTTTTATGCAAAAATGCACCTTTCTGTTGATGACAATTGAGTCTTGTGACGTCTGAATTATGTTTGAATTCACTGTCAAGCATAGAGCCAAAACTGTGCAGAATCACGATGCTATGCATACATGTGTGCTTTACGGCTTACATCAATGCGAAACTGGACTTTGTGTTTGAGCGTCTTGAAGCTTGTAACTTGAGCATATTGTTTTTAAGTTATGTTGATTCATCAAGCTGAAACTGTGTAGGATTGCAACGAAAAGCCAAAAAGAACGCTTCTCTGCTTATTTTCGTGTGAAAATGCGATTTTTTGTTGAAAGCCCTTGTAGCTTGTGAAAAGGGTCATCCTCATCAGTGCCTAACACAAATCGAGCTTAAAGTATGCAGGATCAAAAGGCCAGGCTTAAAAACACGCATTAAGTCCTACTTTGATGCAAAAATGCTCCTTTCTGTTGATGGCAATTGAGTCTTGTGACTTCCGAATTGTGTTTGAATTCACTGTCAAGCATGAAGCTTAAACCGTGCGGGATCATTATGCTAGGCATTAATAAGTGCTTTTCGGCTTAAATCAATGCGAAACTGGACTTTGTGTTTGAGCGTCTTGCAGCCTGTAACTTGAGCATATTGTATTTAAGTTATATTGATTCATCAAGCTGAAACTGTGTAGGATTGCAACGAAAAGCCAAAAAGAACGCTTCTCTGCTTATATTCGTGTGAAAATGCGATTTTATGTGGAAGGCACTCATAACTTGTGACAAGAATCATCCTCGAAGGTGCCTAACACAAATCAAGATACAACTATGCAGGATCGAAAGGCTAGGCTTTTAGACACGCTTTTCGGCTATCTTTTATGCAAAAATGCGCCTTTCTATTGATGGCAATTGAGTCTTGTGACGTCTGAATTATGTTTGAATTCAGTGTTAAGCATGGAGCTTAAACCGTGCGGGATCATTAGGATTAGCATAAAAAAGTGCTTTTCGGCTGAAATCAATGCGTTACTGGACTTTTTGTTTGAGCTTCTCGAAGCTTGTGACTTGAGCATATTGTTTTAAAGTTAAGTTGATTCATCGAGCTAAAACTGTGTAGGATTGCAACGAAAAGCCTAAAATAACGTTTCTCCGCTTATTTTCGTGTGAAAATGCGATTTATTGTTTAAAGACCTTGTAGCTTGAGAAAAGGGTCATCCTCATCAGTGCCTAACACAAATCGAGCTTAAAGTATGCAGGATCAAAAGGCCAGGCTTAAAAACACGCATTAAGTCCTACTTTTATGCATAAATGCTCCTTTCTGTTGATGGCATATGAGTCTTGTGACTTCCGAATTATGTTTGAATTCACTGTCAAGCATGGAGCCAAAACTGTGCAGAATCACGATGCTATGCATACATAGGTGCTTTTCGGCTTAAATCAATGCGAAACTGGACTTTGTGTTTGAGCTTCTCGAAGCTTGTGACTTGAGCATATTGTTTGCATGTTAAATTGATTCTTCAAGCTAAAACTCTGTAGGATTGCAACGAAAAGCCTAGAAGAACGCTTCTCTGCTTATATAGTGTGAAAATGCGATTTTATGTGTAAGGCACTCATAACTTGTGACAAGAATCATCCTCAAAGGTGCCTAACACAAATCAAGCTACAACTATGCAGGAACGAAAGAATACGCTTGAAGACACGCAATGCGGCCATCTTTTATGCAAAAATGCACCTTTCTGTTGATGACAATTGAGTCTTGTGACGTCTGAATTATGTTTGAATTCACTGTCAAGCATAGAGCCAAAACTGTGCAGAATCACGATGCTGTGCATACATGTGTGCTTTACGGCTTACATCAATGCGAAACTGGACTTTGTGTTTGAGCGTCTTGAAGCTTGTAACTTGAGCATATTGTTTTTAAGTTATGTTGATTCATCAAGCTGAAACTGTGTAGGATTGCAACGAAAAGCCAAAAAGAACGCTTCTCTGCTTATATTCGTGTGAAAATGCGATGTTTTGTGAAAAGCCCTTGTAGCTTGTGAAAAGAGTCATCCTCATCAGTGCCTAACACAAATCGAGCTTAAAGTATGCAGGATCAAAAGGCCAGGCTTAAAAACACGCATTTAGTCCTACTTTTATGCAAAAATGCTCCTTTCTGTTGATGGCACTTGAGTCTTGTGACGTCTGAATTATGTTTGAATTCACTGTCAAGCATGGAGCTTTAATCATGCGGGATCATTAAGCTAGGCATAAATCAGTGCTTTTCGGCTTAAATCAATGCGAAACTGGACTTTGTGTTTGAGCTTCTCGAAGCTTGTGACTTGAGCATATTGTTTTCAAGTTAAGTTGATTCATCGAGCTAAAACTGTGTAGGATTGCAACGAAAAGCCAAAAAGAACGCTTCTCTGCTTTTTTTCGTGTGAAAATGCGATGTTTTGTGAAAAGCCCTTGTAGCTTGTGAAAAGAGTCATCCTCATCAGTGCCTAACACAAATCGAGCTTAAAGTATGCAGGATCAAAAGGCCAGGCTTAAAAACACGCATTAAGTCCTACTTTTATGCATAAATGCACCTTTCTGTTGATGACAATTGAGTCTTGTGACGTCTGAATTATGTTTGAATTCACTGTCAAGCATGGAGCCAAAACTGTGCAGAATCACGATGCTATGCATACATAGGTGCTTTTCGGCTTAAATCAATGCGAAACTGGACTTTGTGTTTAAGCTTCTCGAAGCTTGTGACTTGAGCATATTGTTTGCATGTTAAATTGATTCTTCGAGCTAAAACTGTGTAGGATTGCAACGAAAAGCCTAGAAGAACGCTTCTCTGCTTATATACGTGTGAAAATGCGATTTTATGTGGAAGGCACTCATAACTTGTGACAAGAATCATCCTCAAAGGTGCCTAACACAAATCAAGCTACAACTATGCAGGAACGAAAGGCTACGCTTAAAGACACGCAATGCGGCCATCTTTTATGCAAAAATGCACCTTTCTGTTGATGACAATTGAGTCTTGTGACGTCTGAATTATGTTTGAATTCACTGTCAAGCATAGAGCCAAAACTGTGCAGAATCACGATGCTATGCATACATGTGTGCTTTACGGCTTACATCAATGCGAAACTGGACTTTGTGTTTGAGCTTCTCGAAGCTTGTGACTTGAGCATATTGTTTTTAAGTTATGTTGATTCATCAAGCTGAAACTGTGTAGGATTGCAACGAAAAGCCAAAAAGAACGCTTCTCTGCTTATTTTCGTGTGAAAATGCGATTTTTTGTTGAAAGCCCTTGTAGCTTGTGAAAAGGGTCATCCTCATCAGTGCCTAACACAAATCGAGCTTAAAGTATGCAGGATCAAAAGGCCAGGCTTAAAAACACGCATTAAGTCCTACTTTGATGCAAAAATGCTCCTTTCTGTTGATGGCACATGAGTCTTGTGACTCCCGAATTATGTTTGAATTCACTGTCCAGCATGGAGCTTATACCGTGCGGGATCATTATGCTAGGCATAAATAAGTGCTTTTCGGCTTAAATCAATGCGAAACTGGACTTTGTGTTTGAGCGTCTTGAAGCTTGTAACTTGAGCATATTGTTTTTAAGTTATGTTGATTCATCAAGCTGAAACTGTGTAGGATTGCAACGAAAAGCCAAAAAGAACGCTTCTCTGCTTATATTCGTGTGAAAATGCGATTTTATGTGGAAGGCACTCATAACTTGTGACAAGAATCATCCTCGAAGGTGCCTAACACAAATCAAGATACAACTATGAAGGATCGAAAGGCTAGGCTTTTAGACACGCTTTTCGGCTATCTTTTATGCAAAAATGCGCCTTTCTATTGATGGCAATTGAGTCTTGTGACGTCTGAATTATGTTTGAATTCAGTGTTAAGCATGGAGCTTAAACCGTGCGGGATCATTAGGATTAGCATAAAAAAGTGATTTTTGTCTTAAATCAATGCGTTACTGGACTTTTTGTTTGAGCTTCTCGAAGCTTGTGACTTGAGCATATTGTTTTAAAGTTAAGTTGATTCATCGAGCTCGAAGCTTGTGACTTGAGCATATTGTTTTCAAGATAAGTTGATTCATCGAGCTAAAACTGTGTAGGATTGCAACGAAAAGCCTAAAAGAACGCTTCTCTGCTTATTTTCGTGTGAAAATGCGATTTATTGTTGAAAGCCCTTGTAGCTTGTGAAAAGGGTCATCCTCATCAGTGCCTAACACAAATCGAGCTTAAAGTATGTAGGATCAAAAGGCCAGGCTTAAAAACACGCATTAAGTCCTACTTTTATGCATAAATGCTCCTTTCTGTTGATGGCACATGAGTCTTGTGACTTCCGAATTATGTTTGAATTCACTGTCAAGCATGGAGCTTTAACCGTGCGGGATCATTATGCTAAGCATAAATAAGTGCTTTTCGGCTGAAATCAATGCGAAACTGGACTTTTTGTTTGAGCGTCTCGAAGCTTGTGACTTGAGCATATTGTTTTAAAGTTAAGTTGATTCATCGAGCTAAAACTGTGTAGGATTGCAACGAAAAGCCAAAAAGAACGCTTCTCTGCTTATTTTCGTGTGAAAATGCGATTTATTGTTTAAAGACCTTGTAGCTTGAGAAAAGGGTCATCCTCATCAGTGCCTAACACAAATCGAGCTTAAAGTATGCAGGATCAAAAGGCCAGGCTTAAAAACACGCATTAAGTCCTACTTTTATGCATAAATGCTCCTTTCTGTTGATGGCATATGAGTCTTGTGACGTCTGAATTATGTTTGAATTCACTGTCAAGCATAGAGCCAAAACTGTGCAGAATCACGATGCTATGCATACATGTGTGCTTTACGGCTTACATCAATGCGAAACTGGACTTTGTGTTTGAGCGTCTTGAAGCTTGTAACTTGAGCATATTGTTTTTAAGTTATGTTGATTCATCAAGCTGAAACTGTGTAGGATTGCAACGAAAAGCCAAAAAGAACGCTTCTCTGCTTATATTCGTGTGAAAATGCGATTTTATGTGGAAGGCACTCATAACTTGTGACAAGAATCATCCTCGAAGGTGCCTAACACAAATCAAGATACAACTATGCAGGATCAAAAGGCTAGGCTTTTAGACACGCTTTTCGGCTATCTTTTATGCAAAAATGCGCCTTTCTATTGATGGCAATTGAGTCTTGTGACGTCTGAATTATGTTTGAATTCACTGTAAAGCATGGAGCTTAAACCGTGCGGGATCATTATGCTTAGCCTAAAAAAGTGCTTTTCGTCTTAAATCAATGCGAAACTGGACTTTTTGTTTGAGCTTCTCGTAGCTTGTGACTTGAGCATATTGTTTTAAAGTTAAGTTGATTCTTCGAGCTAAAACTGTGTAGGATTGCAACGAAAAGCCAAAAAGAACGCTTCTCTGCTTATTTTCGTGTGCGAATGCGATTTTTTGTTGAAAGCCGAAGCATAAATAAGTGCTTTTCGGCTGAAATCAATGCGAAACTGGACTTTTTGTTTGAGCGTCTCGAAGCTTGTGACTTGAGCATATTGTTTTTAAGTTATGTTGATTCATCAAGGTGAAACTGTGTAGGATTGCAACGAAAAGCCAAAAAGAACGCTTCTCTGCTTATTTTCGTGTGAAAATGCGATTTTTTATTGAACGCCCTTGTAGCTTGTGAAAAGAGTCATCCTCATCAGTGCCTAAAACAAATCGATCTTAAAGTATGCAGGATCAAAAGGCCAGGCTTAAAAACACGCATTAAGTCCTACTTTTATGCATAAATGCTCCTTTCTTTGATGGCACATGAGTCCTGTGACTTCCGAATTATGTTTGAATTCACTGTCAAGCATGGAGCCAAAACTGTGCAGAATCACGATGCTATGCATACATGTGTGCAGGGCGTGGAAATGGCCAAGGAGATCGTGAAGCGATGCTCGCGCCTTCGGTGCAGGGGTTACGCACTTCTTCGAGATTATGAAAACCAGGCCTTTGTTTTCAAAACGCTTTGCACAGATGGAAAGAGCATAAAATGAAGGGTGCATTAGGCTAATTGCCTTCCTCGATACTTCCTGTTTTAACCATAATAAATTGAAGGGTTTTCACCGAAAAACACGAAAACTCGAAAATTTAGGAAAAATCTTGGCCGCGCCATCCCAATGTAAAAATTGCCTCCCTTGTGTGGGCTAAATTGAGGGGACTCAGGCAGGCCACTAGGCCTAATGCACCCTAAATTTCATGCTCTTTTGATCTGTGCAAAGCGTTTTGCCATCACCGACCTAGTTTTCATAATCTCAAACAAGTGCGAAACCGCCGCACCTCGCTTCAGCATAGCTTCACGCGCTTCCTTCGCCATTGCTACCCCCTGATGTGTGCTTTACGGCTTACATCAATGCGAAACTGGACTTTGTGTTTGAGCGTCTCGAAGCTTGTGACTTGAGCATATTGTTTTCAAGTTAAGTTGATTCATCGAGCTAAAACTGTGTAGGATTGCAACGAAAAGCCTAAAAGAACGCTTCTCTGCTTATTTTCGTGTGAAAATGCGATTTTTTGTGAAAAGCCCTTGTAGCTTGTGAAAATAGTCATCCTCATCAGTGCCTAACACAAATAGAGCTTAAAGTATGCAGGATCAAAAGGCCAGGCTTAAAAAGACGCATTTAGTCCTACTTTTATGCAAAAATGCACCTTTCTGTTGATGACAATTGAGTCTTGTGACGTCTGAATTATGTTTGAATTCACTGTCACGCATGGAGCTTAAACCGTGTGGGATCATGATGCTAGGCTCAAACAAGTGCTTTTCGGCTAAAATCAATGCGAAACTGGACTTTGTGTTTAAGCGACTCGAAGCTTGTGACTTGAGCATATTGTTTTTAAGTTATGTTGATTCATCAAGCTCAAACGGTGTAGGATTGCAACGAAAAGCCAAAAAGAACGCTTCTCTGCTTATTTTCGTGTGAAAATGCGATTTTTTTGTTGAAAGCCCTTGTAGCTTGTGAAAAGAGTCATCCTCATCAGTGCCCAAAACAAATCGAGCTTAAAGTATGCAGGATCAAAAGGCCAGGCTTAAAAACACGCATTAAGTCCTACTTTTATGCATAAATGCTCCTTTCTTTGATGGCACATGAGTCCTGTGACTTCCGAATTATGTTTGAATTCACTGTCAAGCATGGAGCCAAAACTGTGCAGAATCACGATGCTATGCATACATGTGTGCAGGGCGTGGAAATGGCCAAGGAGATCGTGAAGCGATGCTCGCGCCTTCGGTGCAGGGGTTACGCACTTCTTCGAGATTATGAAAACCAGGCCTTTGTTTTCAAAACGCTTTGCACAGATGGAAAGAGCATAAAATGAAGGGTGCATTAGGCTAATTGCCTTCCTCGATACTTCCTGTTTTAACCATAATAAATTGAAGGGTTTTCACCGAAAAACACGAAAACTCGAAAATTTAGGAAAAATCTTGGCCGCGCCATCCCAATGTAAAAATTGCCTCCCTTGTGTGGGCTAAATTGAGGGGACTCAGGCAGGCCACTAGGCCTAATGCACCCTAAATTTCATGCTCTTTTGATCTGTGCAAAGCGTTTTGCCATCACCGACCTAGTTTTCATAATCTCAAACAAGTGCGTAACCGCCGCACCTCGCTTCAGCATAGCTTCACGCGCTTCCTTTGCCATTGCTACCCCCTGATGTGTGCTTTACGGCTTACATCAATGCGAAACTGGACTTTGTGTTTGAGCGTCTCGAAGCTTGTGACTTGAGCATATTGTTTTCAAGTTAAGTTGATTCATCGAGCTAAAACTGTGTAGGATTGCAACGAAAAGCCTAAAAGAACGCTTCTCTGCTTATTTTCGTGTGAAAATGCGATTTTTTGTGAAAAGCCCTTGTAGCTTGTGAAAATAGTCATCCTCATCAGTGCCTAACACAAATAGAGCTTAAAGTATGCAGGATAAAAAGGCCAGGCTTAAAAACACGCATTTAGTCCTACTTTTATGCAAAAATGCACCTTTCTGTTGATGACAATTGAGTCTTGTGACGTCTGAATTATGTTTGAATTCACTGTCACGCATGGAGCTTAAACCGTGTGGGATCATGATGCTAGGCTCAAACAAGTGCTTTTCGGCTAAAATCAATGCGAAACTGGACTTTGTGTTTAAGCGTCTCGAAGCTTGTGACTTGAGCATATTGTTTTTAAGTTATGTTGATTCATCAAGCTCAAACGGTGTAGGATTGCAACGAAAAGCCTAAAATAACGTTTCTCCGCCTATTTTCGTGTGAAAATGCGATTTTTTGCTGAAAGCCCCTGTAGCTTGTGAAAATAGTCATCCTCATCAGTGCCTAACACAAATCGAGCTTAAAGTATGCAGGATCAAAAGGCCAGGCTTAAAAACACGCATTAAGTCCTACTTTTATGCATAAATGCTCCTTTCTGTTGATGGCACATGAGTCTTGTGACTTCCGAATTATGTTTGAATTCACTGTCAAGCATGAAGCTTAAACTGTGCGGGATCATGATGCTAGGCATAAACAAGTGCTTTTCGGCTGAAATCAATGCGAAACTGGACTTTGTGTTTGAGCGTCTCGAAGCTTGACACTTGACCATATTGTTTTCAAGTTAAGTTGATTCATCGAGCTGAAACTGTGTAGGATTGCAACGAAGAGCCTAAAATAACGTTTCTCCGCTTTTTTTCGTGTGAAAATGCGATTTTTTGTGAAAGCCCTTGTAGCTTGTGAAAAGAGTCATCCTCATCAGTGCCTAACACAAATCGAGCTTAAAGTATGCAGGATCAAAAGGCCAGGCTTAAAAACACGCATTAAGTCCTACTTTTATGCATAAATGCTCCTTTCTGTTGATGGCAATTGAGTCTTGTGACTTCCGAATTATGTTTGAATTCACTGTCAAGCATGAAGCTTAAACCGTGCGGGATCATTATGCTAGGCATAAATAAGTGCTTTTCGGCTTAAATCAATGCGAAACTGGACTTTGTGTTTGAGCTTCTTGAAGCTTGTGACTTGAGCATATTGTTTTCAAGTTATGTTGATTCATCAAGCTCAAACGGTGTAGGATTGCAACGAAAAGCCAAAAAGAACGCTTCTCTGCTTATTTTCGTGTGAAAATGCGATTTTTTGTGAAAAGCCCTTGTAGCTTGTGAAAATAGTCATCCTCATCAGTGCCAAACACAAATCGAGCTTAAAGTATGCAGGATCAAAAGGCCAGGCTTAAAAACACGCATTTAGTCCTACTTTTATGCAAAAATGCTCCTTTCTGTTGATGGCACTTGAGTCTTGTGACGTCTGAATTATGTTTGAATTCACTGTCAAGCATGGAGCTTTAATCATGCGGGATCATTAAGCTAGGCATAAATAAGTGCTTTTCGGCTTAAATCAATGCGAAACTAGACTTTGTGTTTGAGCTTCTCGAAGCTTGTGACTTGAGCATATTGTTTTCAAGTTAAATTGATTCATCGAGCTCAAACTGTGTAGGATTGCAACGAAAAGCCAAAAAGAACGCTTCTCCGCTTATATACGTGTGAAAATGCGATTTTATGTGGAAGGCTTTCATAACTTGTGACAAGAATCATCCTCAAAGGTGCCTAACACAAATCAAGCTACAACTATGCAGAAACGAAAGGCTACGCTTAAAGACACGCAATGCGGCCATCTTTTATGCAAAAATGCACCTTTCTGTTGATGACAATTGAGTCTTGTGACGTCTGAATTATGTTTTAATTCACTGTCAAGCATGGAGCTTAAACCGTGTGGGATCATGATGCTAGGCTCAAACAAGTGCTTTTCGGCTTAAATCAATGTGAAACTGGACTTAATGTTTGAGCTTCTCGAAGCTTCTGACTTTAGCATATTGTTTTCAAGTTAAGTTGATTCATCGAGCTAAAACTGTGTAGGATTGCAACGAAAAGCCAAAAGAAACGCTTCTCTGCTTATTTTCGTGTGAAAATGCGATGTTTTGTGAAAAGCCCTTGTAGCTTGTGAAAAGAGTCATCCTCATCAGTGCCTAACACAAATCGAGCTTAAAGTATGCAGGATCAAAAGGCCAGGCTTAAAAACACGCATTAAGTCCTACTTTTATGCATAAATGCTCCTTTCTGTTGATGGCACATGAGTCTTGTGACTTCCGAATTATGTTTGAATTCACTGTCAAGCATGGAGCTTTAACCGTGCGGGATCATTATGCTAGGCATAAATAAGTGCTTTTCGGCTTAAATCATTGCGAAACTAAACTTTGCGTTTGAGCTTCTCAGAGCTTCTGACTTGAGCATATTGTTTTCAAGTTAGGTTGATTCATCGAGCTGAAACTGTTTAAGATTACAACGAAAAGCCTAAAATAACGTTTCTCCGCTTATTTTCGTGTGAAAATGCGATTTTTTGTTGAAAGCCCTTGTAGCTTGTGAAAATAGTCATCCTCATCAGTGCCTAACACAAATCGAGCTTAAAGTATGCAGGATCAAAAGGCCAGGCTTAACAACACGCATTAAGTCCTACTTTTATGCAAAAATGCTCCTTTCTGTTGATGGCACATGAGTCCTGTGACTTCCGAATTATGTTTGAATTCACTGTCAAGCATGGAGCCAAAACTGTGCAGAATCACGATGCTATGCATACATGTGTGCAGGGCGTGGAAATGGCCAAGGAGATCGTGAAGCGATGCTCGCGCCTTCGGTGCAGGGGTTACGCACTTCTTCGAGATTATGAAAACCAGGCCTTTGTTTTCAAAACGCTTTGCACAGATGGAAAGAGCATGAAATGAAGGTTGCATTAGGCTACTTGCCTTCCTCGATACTTCCTGTTTTAACCATAATAAATTGAAGGGTTTTCACCGAAAAACACGAAAACTCAAAAATTAAGAAAAAATTTGGGCCGCGCCATCCCAATGTAAAAATTGCCTCCCTTGTGTGGGCTAAATTGAGGGGACTCAGGCAGGCCACTAGGCCTAATGCACCCTAAATTTCATGCTCTTTTGATCTGTGAAAAGCGTTTTGCCATCACCGACCTAGTTTTCATAATCTCAAACAAGTGCGTAACCGCCGCACCTCGCTTGAGCAAAGCTTCACGCGCTTCCTTCGCCGTTGCTACCCCCTGATATGTGCTTTACGGCTTACATCAATGCGAAACTGGACTTTGTGTTTGAGCGTCTCGAAGCTTGCGACTTGAGCATATTGTTTTCAAGTTAAGTTGATTCATCGAGCTAAAACTGTGTAGGATTGCAACGAAAAGCCTAAAAGAACGCTTCTCTGCTTATTTTCGTGTGAAAATGCGATTTTTTGTTGAAAGCCCTTGTAGCTTGTGAAAAGAGTCATCCTCATCAGTGCCTAACACAAATAGAGCTTAAAGTATGCAGGATCAAAAGGCCAGGCTTATAAACACGCATTTAGTCCTACTTAATGCAAAAATGCACCTTTCTGTTGATGACAATTGAGTCTTGTGACGTCTAAATTATGTTTGAATTCACTGTCACGCATGGAGCTTAAACCGTGTGGGATCATGATGCTAGGCTCAAACAAGTGCTTTTCGGCTAAAATCAATGCGAAACTGGACTTTGTGTTTAAGCGTCTCGAAGCTTGTGACTTGAGCATATTGTTTTTAAGTTATGTTGATTCATCAAGCTCAAACGGTGTAGGATTGCAACGAAAAGCCAAAAAGAACGCTTCTCTGCTTATTTTCGTGTGAAAATGCGATTTTTTTGTTGAACGCCCTTGTAGCTTGTGAAAAGAGTCATCCTCATCAGTGCCCAAAACAAATCGAGCTTAAAGTATGCAGGATCAAAAGGCCAGGCTTAAAAACACGCATTAAGTCCTACTTTTATGCATAAATGCTCCTTTCTGTTGATGGCACATGAGTCTTGTGACTTCCGAATTATGTTTGAATTCACTGTCAAGCATGGAGCTTTAACCGTGCGGGATCATTATGCTAGTCATAAATAAGTGCTTTTCGGCTTAAATCATTGCGAAACTAAACTTTGCGTTTGAGCTTCTCAGAGCTTCTGACTTGAGCATATTGTTTTCAAGTTAGGTTGATTCATCGAGCTGAAACTGTTTAAGATTACAACGAAAAGCCTAAAATAACGTTTCTCCGCTTATTTTCGTGTGAAAATGCGATTTTTTGTTAAAAGCCCTTGTAGCTTGTGAAAATAGTCATCCTCATCAGTGCCTAACACAAATAGAGCTTAAAGTATGCAGGATCAAAAGGCCAGGCTTAAAAACACGCATTTAGTCCTACTTTTATGCAAAAATGCTCCTTTCTGTTGATGGCACATGAGTCCTGTGACTTCCGAATTATGTTTGAATTCACTGTCAAGCATGGAGCCAAAACTGTGCGGGATCATTATGCTAAGCATAAATAAGTGCTTTTCGGCTGAATTCAATGCGAAACTGGACTTTGTGTTTGAGCGTCTCGAAGCTTGTGACTTGAGCATATTGTTTTCAAGTTAAGTTGATTCATCGAGCTAACACTGTGTAGGATTGCAACGAAAAGCCTAAAAGAACGCTTCTCTGCTTATTTTCGTGTGAAAATGCGATTTATTGTTGAAAGACCTTGTAGCTTGTGAAAAGGGTCATCCTCATCAGTGCCTAACACAAATCGAGCTTAAAGTATGCAGGATCAAAAGGCCAGGCTTAAAAACACGCATTAAGTCCTACTTTTATGCAAAAATGCTCCTTTCTGTTGATGGCAATTGAGTCTTGTGACTTCCGAATTATGTTTGAATTCACTGTCAAGCATGAAGCTTAAACCGTGCGGGATCATTATGCTTGGCATTTATAAGTGCTTTTCGGCTGAAATCAATGCGAAACTGGACTTTGTGTTTGAGCGTCTCGAAGCTTGTGACTTGAGCATATTGTTTTCAAGTTAAGTTGATTCATCGAGCTCAAACTGTGTAGGATTGCAACGAAAAGCCTAAAATGACGTTTCTCCGCTTATTTTCGTGTGAAAATGCAATTTTTTGTGGAAGGCACTCATAACTTGTGACAAGAATCATCCTCAAAGGTGCCTAACACAAATCAAGCTACAACTATGCAGGATCGAAAGGCTACGCTTAAAGACACGCAATGCGGCCATCTTTTATGCAAAAATGCACCTTTCTGTTGATGACAATTGAGTCTTGTGACGTCTGAATTATGTTTGAATTCACTGTCAAGCATAGAGCCAAAACTGTGCAGAATCACGATGCTATGCATACATGTGTGCTTTACGGCTTACATCAATGCGAAACTGGACTTTGTGTTTGAGCGTTTTGAAGGTTGTGACTGGAGCATATTGTTTTCAAGTTATGTTGATTCATCGAGCTCAAACTGTGTAGGATTGCAACGAAAAGCCAAAAAGAACGCTTCTCTGCTTATTTACGTGTGAAAATGCGATTTTATGTGGAAGGCACTCATACCTTAGGACAAGAATTATCCTTAAAGGTGCCTAACACCAATCAAGCTACAACTATGCAGGATCGAAACGCTAGGCTTTTAGACACGCTTCTCGGCTATCTTTTATGCAAAAATGCGCCTTTCTATTGATGGCAATTGAGTCTTGTGACGTCTGAATTATGTTTGAATTCAGTGTTAAGCATGGAGCTGTTTGGTTAACCCAAAACAAACAAAAAAAAACATTTGTTAGGTTAACCCAGACAACAACCAAATATTTGAATATTTGCACTGGTTATATTAAAAAAGAAATGACATTGATGGATTGAATTTAGAACGAAAACAATTTAAGTAGCTAATTAAGCATTGAATATGGGTGAATGCATCATATTTAATCACTCTGGAAGCCATCTAAAAATGTGAAGTGCTTGTAAACACATCACATTGTTGAGTGACGTTGGCTTTATGTTTCGTCTCTCTAAACAGCAAAGTTCGAGTGACAAAAATCGGACACTTACTTTTTCCATTCTGAAATTGATCAGCTTCATCTTTTAGATCAGAGTTAAAATAAAATTTACCAGGTATTTAACATTACTTTAGGAGGTTAGAGGTCAACCTAGTACATCGCATTTCGGAACACAGACTTGTGGAACAGAACGAACGTTCTTAGAGGCGTACCTTTGTGATTGCTCTGGGCCGCCAACGCCAAATTCACAAGTCTTCGGCTTCGATTCATGTTGAATCCGGATTGAATCCTGAAGGATCATCTGTCTAGGCCAGTTGACCGTCTAGGCGTCGCCTCGCCTCCTCTGCTGCCTGCCGTGCCTGCCTCAGCATCGCCTTCGACTGGGCGGGCTGGGACGCGGCAGATGAGTGGTTATGGCCCGGAAGGGTTTGACCAGGTTTGAGGTTAGTCCAAATTTAGAACTTTAACTACGATGTGACATTGCGTGTTTTGGAAAAAAGGAGTTCAGACAAGTACAGAGGAGAAAATTGACCAACAGATTCGACGATAAAACATTTTTCGACTAAAATGGCACTTGAGCGGGTTCGAGTAGCGCAGGCAGCAGGTGAGCGGGTGTGCCTAGAGCGCGCTGCAGGTGAGCGGTTTGGACTCGCGCGCGCTGCAGTTGAGCGCTTTCGAGTAGGGCGGCCCGCAGGTACGCGCATTTGAGTCAAGTCGATTGCATTTGAGCGGATTTGAGGGGGAATGAAGACAGATAAGCGGAAATGGTTAGGAGGTACCGACAAATCAAGCTACAACTATGCAGGATCGAAAGGCTAGGCTTTTAGACACGCTTTTCGGCTATCTTTTATGCAAAAATGCGCCTTTCTATTCATAGCAATTGAGTCCACTGCAATTCAAAGGGTGAGACGTCTCACCCATTTTCGGTGATACAAAAAGTCTCACCGAAAAAAAGTCATACACGAATGTATCACCGAAAAAAAGGTCGTACACAACTGTATCACCGAAAAATGGTCAGACATCAGTGAGATGGACCCTTGTTTTCCTGAGGAAGTATCACTCTTTTTCGGTGATACATTTGAGTACGACCTTTTTTCGGTGATACATTCGTGTACGACCTTTTTACGGTGATACACTTTAGTATCACCCTTTTTCGGTGAGACAGTTCTGTCTCACCCCTCAGATGGTGAGATGTATCACCATTTGATTTACAGTGTCTTGTGACGTCTGAATTATGTTTGAGGATCGAATGGCTAGGTTTAAGGACACGCTTTTCGGCTATCTTTTATGCAAAAATGCGCCTTTCTATTGATGGCAATTGAGTCTTGTGACGTCTGAATTATGTTTAAATTCACTGCCAAGCATGGAGCTTAAACCGTGCGGGATCATTATGCTAGGCATAAATAAGTGCTTTTCGGCTTAAATCAATGCGAAACTGGACCTTGTGTTTGAGCTTTAGGAAGCTTGTGACTTGAGCATATTCGTTTAAAAATGCGATTTTATGTGGAAGGCACTCATAACTTGTGACAAGAATCATCCTCAAAGGTGCCTAACACAAATCAAGCTACAACTATGCAGGATCGAATGGCTAGGTTTTTAAACACGCTTTTCGGCTATCTTTTATGCAAAAATGCGCCTTTCTATTGATGGCAGTTGAGTCTTGTGACGTCTGAATTATGTTTGAATTCACTGTCAAGCATGGAGCTTAAACCGTGCGGGATCATGATGCTAGGCATAAATAAGTGCTTTTCGGCTTAAATCAATGCGAAACTGGACTTTGTGTTTAAGCGTCTCGAAGGTTGTGACTGGAGCATATTGTTTTCAAGTTATGTTGATTCATCGAGCTCAAACTGTGTAGGATTTCAACGAAAAGCCTAAAAAAACGCTTCTCTGCTTATATTCGTTTGAAAATGCGATTTTATGTGGAAGGCACTCATAACTTGTGACAAGAATCATCCTCAAAGGTGCCTAACACAAATCAA
Organism: Stenchaetothrips biformis; assembly: GCA_030522485.1. Lineage (NCBI taxonomy): Eukaryota > Metazoa > Arthropoda > Insecta > Thysanoptera > Thripidae > Stenchaetothrips > Stenchaetothrips biformis. Next base: position 1,387,977 of record CM060089.1, on the reverse strand, counting down.
GCTACAACTATGCAGGATCGAATGGCTAGGTTTTTAGACACGCTTTTCGGCTATCTTTTATGCAAAAATGCGCCTTTCTATTGATGGCAGTTGAGTCTTGTGACGTCTGAATTATGTTTGAATTCACTGTCAAGCATGGAGCTTAAACCGTGCGGGATCATGATGCTAGGCATAAATAAGTGCTTTTCGGCTTAAGGGGGGGGGGAACACCACATGCTAAATCTTGCTTGAATGGACTTTTTTTTTAAGGTTTTATAAAAAATGGTTAGTTGCATTGAAAATAACTCGAAACAACCCCCAAAGTTGCCCTGAATTAAAAGGAATTTTGAGTAGAAACTTTTTGTCGAGGTTTATAAAAATGAGTTGTTGCGGGGTACCTTTCAACTTAGAGCGGTGAGACAGGATTTGTTTTGCACATAATACCCTAATCTAAAAATTTACACGAGCGTTTTTTAATATAGCTCTCCTGAAAATTTTAATGACGTATCAAAGTCAAACTTAACTAAAAAACCAATTTGTTACTAAAATTTTCTTAATTTATTTTTGAATAGCAATAGATATCCAAAAACCCTCGTGTAAATTTGTAGAGCAACCTTTTGTGGTCATTTTAAGCCCTGGCACGTTCCTCTACCTCCAAAGATACCCCGCAACAACTCTTGCACAGGTTGAGAAACGGTCAAAATTTCTATGGAGAGCAAACAGAGGTCAAAGTTGGACAACATTTTTGCTACTGATAATCACCAATATTAAATACTTTAAATGAAACTATAAATCCCATGTCTTGGTTTGGGTTTGAACATGAGTGTAGGGTTCCTTGAAGGTCAGTTTTAAGCAACAGTAAGGTAACTAAAGGGCAAAAAAATAAAAAAATATTATTTAACTGATTTTAATTAGAAAAGCTATCTTAGAAAACATTTAATACTTCTTTACAGAAATCCACCAGCTTTGTATGTGAGGCCTTCTTTACTCAAAAGTTTCTTTTCTGCGGCTTGCTTCTTGACCTTGGTGGCTTTCCTGACAGTCCGACATTTTCCCGAAGCTTTGGCAATGCTCTTCTTGACACGTTCAGAATCTCTCTGGTGGCTCAGACGTCTGGACTCATTTCCAAAAGTTTCTCCAGTAACATTTGCTCGTAGTTTCATTGCAGCCTCACATCCCATGTTGAATTCTGCTACAGTGGTGCTCACAGCAATCTAAAATATAAATATTAAAAATTAAAATGAATTTAAAAAGTAAAAAATAAACATAATATAAAAACTCAAAATAAAATAAAAACAAATGGAAAAAACCTTACCTTTACTTTATTGAGATTAGTAGCTTTGGTCTTTGGAACTTTCGACCAAATAGCACTGTGGATGGATTCATTTGGGTTTTGGGTCCCAAGATTCACACATCTTTGGAGCAGTGTATTGTTAGTTAGTCGTTCGTAGACTGGGAGGATGTGCTTCACAACATCAGGGCGAAGAGGGCACGATATGCTTTTTTCATGGGCTGGTGGTTTCACACCCAAGGCTAAGGCTTTGTTGTAAAAGCACCATGAGTTTTCACCTCCTGGGCAGAACTTGTGCTGGGGCTTCTTGTCGGTACTCATACAATGATAAGGACTTGCCATGATTGCAGTCTTCATATTGGGAACATTGGGAGTATTTTTCTTGATTGCCTCTCTGTAGTATGACTGCAATATTTTCATTTTACTTTCAGTGAGACTACCAGCTTTCTGTCCACCTAGGGTAATTTTTCTTGCCTTGCAGGTATCGACCACAGTCTTGAGTCCATCTACTAATCTCTTCCCTACATGATTTATACATTCTTCTTTGGTAATGGGATAAAGGTTCAGTGACTGCAGGTGAGCAAATGAGTTGGCGTCTCCATCTGACAGAAGTCCAGTGTATCTGAAACCCCGCTCTTCAGACCGAACCCACAGAATCTCAGCAAGCGCAGTTTCCATCATCTTCGAAGAACCAGAATAATTCTTGTCGCACTGATTGGTATCCTTGTGAGTCTTCTGCCATACTTCAAAGTCTTGTTTGTCTAATTGGCTTTCTTTCTGGTTACAAACTGAACATTCTTTGCACACAACATCAAAATCAACAACAAGGCCAGTTAGAACATCAATCACTAATCCAATTCCATACGGAGAAGTAAATCCTCGCTTATGCCAACTGCCGTCAAATGAAACTGTAATTTCTAATACCGACTCTTCACTCAGATCAGGATTAAATTTAATGTGTGCTTCTCTCACACAATGCTTGGTTAGAAGTAACACATCATCAATAAACTCAGAGCTTTCTTGAGCAAGATGTTTCACAAATTTTGAGTATGTTTTACGAGACATACACTTCATATTTACAGCTATAGCAAGCCTTTCCATGCCACTGTGACCACTTCCGTTGGTAAGGAAGGCATGAACTAATTTCTTGTTAATTTCAAATGGTTTTCCCCTATGATTAAGCATTTGTGGACTAGTGTATGACTGGCTGACAACCTGTCCACAACCTCCACAAATCAACTGGACTTTGCATGCAAAGCCCTTTGAATTTTTTTCTGTGAACTTCAGCTGCTGCTTGCCGCAAGTTGGACATTTCAAGTTCACCACTAATCTTTCCCAAACATCATTTCGCACCAGTTTGTAGCCATGAGGGTCTAAATCCTCCCCAATGCCTGCATCACTCACAATACTTTCCAAATCACTTTGGGTGTCATCAGTTTCTCTGTCACTTGTAGTGCTTGCAGCCTCCAGATCGCTAACCTCACTTTCCTCGTCCGGCTGGGGCTTGAAATAGTTCAATTTCCGTTCACTGGCAGTCACTCTCCTCGTTTTCGCTGGCGGTTCTTGGGTGTCCGCGGTGCTAGTGGACGCAACACTAGTTTGAGCTCGAGAAGTCCTTTTTCCTCGACCAGCTCCAGACCTAGGTCTAGGCCCAGACCCAGAGGCGTCCTCGACTTGGCTCGGTGTCTTGGTCTTGGCGAGTCGTGCCGCAGCAAGTTGAGCATGGCGCTTTGTCCCTCCTCTCGTAGCTTTGCCCCTCCTGTATGATTTGTTCAGCGGATCCATTTCAACGAGTAAATGCTTCCAAATTTACAGACGAAAGTCTTGCCGGCAGCACGTAAACAAATCTCTCCTACTGTACAGCCCAGCTGAGCGCTGGAGCCGCAGCGGGCGAATAAGTTGCCTCGCGGTCCGACAGATGGCGCGCGGCGCGTGCCCGCCCCACCCCTCTCCACCGCATTGGCAGCGGGAGATTTGAACGTATCTCGTTTCAAACAACTTCTTTCCTTTCCATTTTCCGTCAAATTCACCCTAAAAGACTCCTTATTGGTCGCTGTAAAGCCCGGATTTGAGTTCCGCGACCCCCAAAACCTAACCAGACCATCTACAAGCCCAAAAGAGCAAAAAAAAAAAAAAAAAAAAAAATTTTGAATTTTGCAATTTTTGACATTTTGACATGTTTTTGATAATTAATTTTTTGACCGACTTAGACTTTGAATTTTTACAAACCGGTTGCAGGGTTTTAAAGGGAAAAGTCCATAGATTTTAAAGAGCCAATAAAAAAATTATCAAAATTTTGACCCTCAGACCTCATTTTGGTGTTCCCCCCCCCCTTAAATCAATGCGAAACTGAACTTTGTGTTTGAGCTTCTCGAAGCTTGTGACTTGAGCATATTGTTTTCAAGTTAAGTTGATTCATCAAGCTAAAACTGTGTAGGATTGCAACGAAAAGCCTGAAAGAACGCTTCTCTGCTTATTTTCGTGTGAAAATGCGATTTTATGTGGAAGGCACTCATAACTTGTGACAAGAATTATCCTCAAAGGTGCCTAACACCAATTTAGCTACAACTATGCAGGATCGAAAGGCTAGGCTTTTGGACACGCTTTTCGGCTATCTTTTATGCGAAAATGATCCTTTCTATTCATGGCAATTGAGTCTTGTGACGTCTGTATTATGTTTGAATTCACTGTCAAGCATGGAGCTTAAACTGTGCGGGATCATTATGCTAGGCATAAATAAGTGCTTTTCGGCTTAAATCAATGCGAAACTGGAATTTGTGTTTGAGCTTTTCGAAGCTTGTGACTTGAGCATATTGTTTTCAAGTTAAGTTGATTCATCGAGTTAAAACTGTGTAGGATTGCAACGAAAAGCCTAAAAGAACGCTTCTTTGCTTATTTTCGTGTGAACATGCGGTTTTTTGTTGAAAGCCCTTGTAGCTTGTAAAAATAGTCATCCTCATCAGTGCCTAACAAAAATCGAGCTTAAAGTATGCAGGATCAAAAAGCCAGGCTTAATACACGCATTTAGTCCTACTTTTATGCAAAAATGCTCCTTTCTGTTAATTCCACTTGAGTCTTGTGACGTCTCAATTATGTTTGAATTCACTGTCGAGCATGGAGCCAAAACAGTGCAGAATCACGATGCTATGCATATTATACGTGCTTTACGGCTTGTATCAATGCGAAAATGGACTTTGTGTTTGAGCTTCTCGAAGCTTGTAACTTGAGCATATTGTTTTTAAGTTTTGTTGAATCATCGAGCTGAAACTGTGTAGGATTACAACGAAAAGCCTAAAATAACGCTTCTCTGCTTATTTTCGTGTGAAAATGCGATTTTTTGTTGAAGCCCTTGCAGCTTCAGAAAATAGTCAGCCTTATCATTGCCTAACACAAATCGAGCTTAAAGTACGCAGGATCAAAAGGCCAGGCTTAAAAACACGCATTTAGTCCTACTTTTATGCAAAAATGCTCCTTTCTGTTGATGGCACTTGAGTCTTGTGACTTCCGAATTATGTTTGAATTGACTGTCAAGCATGGAGCTTAAACCGTGCGGGATCATGATGCGAGGCATAAATAAGTGCTTTTCGGCTTAAATCAATGCGAAACTGGACTTTGTGTTTGAGCGTCTCGAAGGTTGTGACTGGAGCATATTGTTTTCAAGTTATGTTGATTCATCGAGCTCAAACTGTGTAGGATTTCACCGAAAAGCCTAAAAAACGCTTCTCTGCTTATATTCGTTTGAAATTGCGATTTTATGTGGAATGCACTCATAACTTGTGACAAGAATCATCCTCAAAGGTGCCTAACACAAATCAAGCTACAACTATGCAGGATCGAATGGCTAGGTTTTTAAACACGCTTTTCGGCTATCTTTTATGCAAAAATGCGCCTTTCTATTGATGGCAGTTGAGTCTTGTGACGTCTGAATTATGTTTGAATTCACTGTCAAGCATGGAGCTTAAACCGTGCGGGATCATGATGCTAGGCATAAATAAGTGCTTTTCGGCCTAAATCAATGCGAAACTGGACTTTGTGTTTGAGCTTCTCGAAGCTTGTGACTTGAGCATATTGTTTTCAAGTTAAGTTGATTTATCGAGCTAAAACTGTGTAGGATTGCAACGAAAAGCCTAAAAGAACGCTTCTCTGCTTACTTTCGTGTGAAAATGCGATTTTTTGTTGAAAGCCCTTGTAGCTTGTAAAAATAGTCAGCCTTATCATTGCCTAACACAAATCGAGCTTAAAGTACGCAGGATCAAAAGGCCAGGCTTAAAAACACGCATTTAGTCCTACTTTTATGCAAAAATGCTCCTTTCTGTTGATGGCACTTGAGTCTTGTAACTTCCGAATTATGTTTGAATTCACTGTTAAGCATGGAGCTTAAACCGTGCGGGATCATGATGCTAGGCATACATTGGTGCTTTTCGGCTTAAATTAATGCGAAACTGGGCTTTGTGTTGAGCGTCTCGAAGCTTGTGACTTGAGCATATTGTTTTTAAGTTATGTTGATTCATCGAGCTCAAACTGTGTAGGATTGCAACGAAAAGCCTAAAATAACGCTTCCTCGCTTATTTTCGTGTGAAAATGCGATTTTTAGTTGAAAGACCTCGTAGCTTGTGAAAAGAGTCATCCTCATCAGTGCCTTACACAAATCGAGCTTAAAGTATGCAGTATCAAAAGGCCAGGCTTTAAAACATGCATTAAGTCCTACTTTCATGCATAAATGCTCCTTTCTGTTGATGGCAATTGAGTCTTGTGACTTCCGAATTATGTTTGAATTCACTGTCAAGCATGGAGCCAAAACAGTGCAGAATCACGAGGCTATGCATACATAGGTGCTTTACGGCTTACATCAATGCGAAACTGAACTTTGTGTTTGAGCGTCTCGAAGCTTGTGACTTGAGCATATTGTTTTTTAGTTATGTTGATTCTTCGAGCTGAAACTGTGTAGGATTGCAACGAAAAGCCTAAAAGAACGCTTCTCTGCTTATTTTCGTGTGAAAATGCGTTGTTTTGTTCAGAGCCCTCGTAGCTTGTGACAAGAGTCATCCTCATAAAAGCCTAACACAAATCGAGCTTTAAGTATGCAGGTTTGAAAGGCCAGGCTTGAAAACACGCATTTCGGCTTTCATTTATGCAAAAATGCTTCTATTTGTTGATGGCACTTGAGTCTTGGGACTTCTGAATTATGTTTGAATGCACTGTCTAGCATGGAGCTTAACCTGTGCGGGATCACGATGCTAGGCAAAAACAAATGCCTTTTGGCTTCAATCAATGCGAAACAGGCCATTTTGTTTGAGCTTCTCGTAGGCATGACTTCAGAATATTGTTTTAAAGTTATGTTGATTCATGGAGCTAAAACTTTGTAGGATTACAACGAAAAGCCTAAAATAACGCTTTTCTGCTTATTTTCGTGTGAAAATGCGATTTTTTTATTGAAGGCACTTGTAACTTATGACAAGAGTCATCCTCATAACTCATTGTCACAAATTGAGCTTCAACTATGCAGGAGCGAAAGGCAAGGCTTAAAAACACGCATTTCGGCTATCTTTTATGCACAAATGCGCCTTTCTGTTGAAGGCACTTGAGTCTTCTGACTCTCGAATTAGGATTGAAAGTCACTGTCAAGCATGGAGCTTAAACTGTGCGGGATCACGATGCTAGGCATAAATAAATGCTTTTCGGCCTAAATCAATGGTAAAATGGTCTTTGTGTTTGAGCTTTTTGAAGCTTGTGACATGAGAACAATGTTTTAAAGTTGTGGTGATTCATCGAGCTAAAGCTGTGTAGGATTACAACGAAGAGCCTAAAAGCACGCTTTTCTGCTAAAACTCGTGTAAAAGTGCGATTTTTTGTTAAAAGCCCTTGTAGCTTGTAACAAGAATCATCCTCATAAGTTCCTAACACAAATCTAGCCAAAACTATGCAAGATCGAGAGGCAAGGCGTCAAATCACGCATTTCGGCTATCTTTAATGCAAAAATTCGCCTCTCTGCTTCTGGCACTTGGGTCTTGTGACTTCCGAATTCTCCGGTAGCAAACACATGCACCTAGTGCTATGCACTTCAAATCGGTGCTTAGGTGGTGCAAATATTTGTTTCATTTCTGAAACCAAACAAAGGTCAACAACTACGTTTGACAGGTTATGTGCAGGTTATGTGTAATCCTGCTCCAAGTGATGAAGTCACATAATAGAAACATGTCACCTCCTCAATTTCATGTACTTGTAGCAATCCAGATGTAATTTGGCATGTGCATGGGAATTCAAACGTCCGACGTTTTACCCTTTTTCGCATGTTTCTTAAATGCTTGAAGCAGACAGAAAAGACCAAGACGACGGCAATATTAATGTTCGTTCTTTAGAACTGGCATGGCATAGAGGCTAGAATGAGATATTGCGACATATTTTTCATACTTAGTCTCGACTTGGGGTTTCCTACAACGTAGCGGGTTCCCCCACTTCCCTTCCCTACCTTTACAATTCCCTCACCTACCCTGCCCCTAGCTGACGAACTGCCACGCCACTACCGCCGCCGTCGCCGAACTTGAAGGACACAAACTCAGCAGGCGAGGTTTTCGTCAAAATTGTGTGATTGGCGGAAAAGGAACGGCTTCTGCATGACAGCCTCTAACTAGTAAGTTTCTCATTACAATTTTCTTCACCAAGCCCACAGTTCCCTACTATTTTTCAAGCAGATTTTGCCAGAAATTATCTTATGGCCTTTTGGATTTGGGCAAGTTGTGCCGACCGACGCCAACCGACAACGGGAGACGCCAAAGCGCCGGACGTTAGAACGGTTCGCCCCCCCCCCCCCGGTTCCTTGTCTTGAAAAGGGCCAGAAACAGTTTATGGCATTTTGGATTTGGGAAAGGTTTGCCGACCGACGCGGCATTCAACCCTACTCTTTGCCTCTCTACTGATGGAGGTGTATCCAACCGACGCCCTGCAATTTTTTGGCAGAGTAAGCTAGGTACTTGGCCGCATTATGCGTCGACGGCCCAGGCAACGGCCGCGTCTATGAGCTATTGTGTACCTGTCCGGGACCCTTGTTAGCAGCCTGTAGTAAAGATTCCCAGTACTTGGCACCAATGAGGTGTGAGAGCTGTGGAGGAGGGGGGGATAGGGAGGGCGGGAGGGGAGGAGGGGAAGGGGGGTAAGGGAGAGGAGTGGGAGGGGGTGGAGCGAGCGCAGTTATAGAGATGGGGCAACCGGGTCAGTACACTCCAATAAAAAGTGAAAGTGCACTTAGGTAACAGTACTTGTTTCTTTTCAGATAAGAGGATGATCTTTTGAAAAGCATGGCACTGGGCTGAGGAAGCCCCATAAAAACCAGTGCATCGCCCCGGTGGAGTCAGGGACCTGCAAGGAAAGTAGGAATGGCATCAAGTGCAAAAAGAGGTCCAGTACTTTCAAATTCAACTGGACTGGAAAGTTGTGATTGGGATATTGCACAATTTTATTGTGAACTCGTCTTTTTCCTGTTGTCATAGGCTCGTACAAAGTCAAGCTGCCAAATGCTCAACTTTAACATGTTCAGTCTTCATCTCAGACAAACTGTTAACAGTTGGCTTTAAGTAAAGAATTATATTTATCTAATGCAGCTTTAACATGTTCAGTTTTCATCTCAAACAACGGGACAGTTGTGATTAGGATATCTTAAATTTTATTCTGACCTCATCTTTTTCTTGTTGTCATAGGGTCGTACAAAGTGTTATTTAGGCTCCTCGCAGTTTTGGCCCAGCACAAAACACTGTTTAAAGAATTCAGTGGCATGCCTTAAAGTAAAAAAAAGGGCATTGATATTTTTAGTTTTTAATAAATTGTATGCTTTTGAAATCTCGTCAATCGGATTTTTAGGATGTTGGCTCTATCTTATTTTGACTTATTCTACTACTGCTCAGGGTTGGCCAGAATATGTTGTCCGATTATTCTTCCCACCTCTGAGAATTATAGCAATCAGTTATCTTAAGATAGTAATGGTTATTTTGTTCTCTTCATCAATTTATTTTTTTATATATGTTACTTTCTGAGGTTCAAATAACACACTTTTGGGAATGTAGAAGGATGAAAGCAAGATGAAATGACCTTACAACAAGGCGTTGTATTTGTCATTATCAACTTGGGTGCTTTGAAAATACCTCTGGTTCGCTTGCATTTATTCAAACTACTCCCAACTTTGGACGGACTCAAAACAGTGTTTTGGGAATTCACTGGCATGCCTACAAGTCAGGAAAGCAGTTATCAAACATACATTTTAATTTTTACACGAATTGTCTGCTTTTCAAATAGCTGTTTAGTTTTTGGGGGTTTTGGCTCTATCTTATTTTAACTTTTTCTACTTGTGCTCAGGGTTCAAATAACACTCTTTTGGGAATGTAGAAGGATGAAAGCAAGATGAAATGACCTTACAACAGGGCGTTGTTTTTGTCATTATCAACTTGGGTGCTTTGAAAGTACCTCTGGTTCGCTTGCATTTATTCAAACTACTCCCAACTTTGGACGAACTCAAAACAGTGTTTTGGGAATTTACTGGCATGCGTACAAGTCAGGAAAGCAGTTATCAAACATACATTTTAATTTTTACAAGAATTGTCTGCTTTTCAAATAGCTGTTTAGTTTTTGGGGGTTTGAGCCCTATTTTATTTTAACTTTTTCTACTGGTGCTCAGGGTTGGCCAGAATATGTTGAAATTTGGGCAAGCACTTTTCCAAGATAAATATCGGTATTTGCATGAACTATGTGCATTTTAAAGGTTTCAGTATTTGGCTGTGTGCAGCCGCTCCCCTTGCCACTTATTGGAAAAGAATTGTTGGAAAGAGGAAAGCTCTCCTGAGTCATTGTCGGGGGGCACTGGGCTTTGTTGTTTCTTTTTGTGTGCACTTTTGTAATGGAAGTCGTAGGGAAAAGAAAGTTAAAAAGGCAGCGCAGGAAGGGATACAGGCGGCTGTTGAAGAAGCCATTGAAAGGATTCCAGTATCGCCAAAAAAAAGGTATTCTGTCATGGTCTGTATTTTTGTATAGAAGCAGAGGGAAACATCCCTGTGTGTATGTTGTGATACTTCCAGTACCCTTTAAGAGAAAACCCAAAGAAGCAAGATCAACCTTTAGTTTGCTCAAAAAAGTTTCTTGATCCCGAAATCGATTATATACCTGGTACACTGGAAGATGGAGGCATTTCTGATTTTTCTCAGTCAGTTAGTCTACAAGAGGTTAAGGTTTCCTTGTACCATACGCCTGGCAGCTTATTGAAGGGACAGGTTAGTGGGTATATTTTTAAGTGGAACAGAGTACACAATACACAAGCGATTTTACTGATGGCCAACAATCTTTGAATTTCAGAAACCTGCTATTCGTTGTCTGTCATTATTTGACGGCATTGGGACAGGCTATTACTGTCTCCGAAAAATAGGTCTGGAAGTTGAAGAATACTTTAGCAGTGAAATTGATGAAAAAGCTCTTGAGGTGTTAAAATTAAATTACTTTGGCAACATCACATTTCTTGGCTGTGTAAAAACAGTTACGTCAAGTGTTCTCCAGTGCCTTGGTCGGATAGACCTTCTTCTAGGTAGAAAAGAATTTTACCTAAAATAATGTATCAAATTTTATTTCAAACAAACGTATTAATTTTATTTTGTCACTTGCAAGGGGGCTCACCATGTTCTGATCTGAGCTTATGTAATCCTGCTAGAAAAGGGTTCTCCGCAAACTCAACAGCAAACTTATTTTTTGACTTTTCTCGGATACTGAAATGGTTGGAAAACAAGGCCAATTTGGACAACAAACCCTTTACTATCTGTATGAAAATACGACAAAAATGGAGACCAAAAATAAATCAACAATTTGCAAGTAAAATGAAGCACATGAAAGGAATTTGTCTTAGCATTGATGCAACTCATTTTCCAACACAATTAACTTTTTCAGAACCCTCCTATCCTCTCCTGTACAAAGGTGCTCGTCCCGGCATATAGAAATGACGCGAAATCGAAATTTTTGGGGTAAGACAGCACTTTGCACTGCCTCCTTTTTGTCTTTTTTGTGCGTATGAATGAAAAGTGTATTTGTTGTCTTAGGTAATATACCTGGGCTACACGACCCCATGCCTCAACCTCAAAAGGATGTAATACCACTGCAAGACTGCCTAATGCCGTATCATTCTGCTGCAGTTCAGACCATTCCGACTCTGACTACATCCATAGGCTCCCAACGGCAGGGTAAGATTGTCACTTCCCTACACGGTCTGCAGGTCATTACTCATTGTGGTTTTATTCCTCAGGTCCAAAAAAAATTCTCCCTGTAATTGATTGTAAAGGAAAGAGTAAGCCTCTCTCAGTAGTGGAGGAAGAACGTCTGTTTGGCTTCGCGGATCATTACACTGATACTGGTGACCTCTCAATCACAGACCGTAGAAAGTTACTCGGAAAAGCGTGGTCTGTACCTGTGGTCACAGAAATCTTGCTGCCATTGAAGGCTATATTCAGAGGAACTTAAATGTTACAGTTTGAATAATTTTTAATTTCATAACCAGTATTTTAAAGAGGTATAAATCAGGAATGTACTTATTAAACATTTAATGTGTTTTGAATAGGAGGTAAGAAACAAAAGCAAGTCAATAATTATTATTAAGATTTCAATGAATGTGGTACAAAGTTTCAAGAAATAGAAAGTTTATTTAAAAACTTAAATAGAAACTTACAAAATGTCCATTAAAATTGTTCTTAGTTATTTTCCCGAAAAAATAGAAAGTTCAAACAGAAACTTAAACAGAAAATATTGATTTAAAAGATAGACCCCCTGCTGACACACCTTGCAGAAGGCCCGGTCCAAAATTAGAGAAAACGACACAGCTTGTTTCACACGTTTAACATACACCATCCCTTGGATGGTTGGAATCTTAAGGTGGAGCTGGGGTATGAACTCTTCAGGCATGCCGTCCAATAACTCATAGCCTTTGCCAATAATATGGGTGGCTCCCTTCCCACACTTCGCTATGGTTCCTCCACTGAAGGCACCCTGCGAAACACACGTGATACTTTCATGAGACCAAATCAGAGATTCACACTTCACAGAAAGAGCCTGGGGTGAGGTGGGGAGACCTTAAAAGTTCAATCTTCACAGTTCCCCACCCCTGCCCCTATCTATACAGTGTGAAGAGTAAAGATTCTTAACTTGATAAGCCCAGACGAACCTGACAGCAATTCCTTGCCCTGAATCAGCTTACCTGAAGAACTGCCCGCAGGGACTGAGACATCTTGCAGTTCTCCTCTGTCTTCATTTTCTTTCTGTCGTCATAGGCTCGTATAAAGTCAAGCTGCCAAAAGGCTCTACTCTGCTGATTTTCGCTTGATTTGATTGCCATTTCTGCTGACACGCATAATATGGCGGCATCTTGCTTAAAGCAAGCAGCATTTATTGCCTGCAACAGATGCCATTTTGTTCCTTTTCAAGCAACAATTTCGAAGTATGATACAAAAGCATGCATGTGGAAATGTGGATATTAAATAAAGTGACACATCTTCGTCCACCGGATTGCACACGGTACAAGGGAGATGTTGGTAGGTTGGACTGGAGGCTGCTTCCTTCCACCTTCTTCCGACGCTCTCAAAATCTGGATCGTTTTTATGAGCGACGGGATTGGGAAAGGCCTCCCTTACCCTTCCACTCCTAGTCTGTGGAGCCACTGCAAGAAAAATACGGCCGGTATAGATAAAACAGGCATGGTCTTCATTGGTCTTGGAACCTAACCTAGCCCACGTGCCTAGCCTGAAATTAGTGCTATGGCAGGCAAAGATATGGTTTCACTTATCACTTACTTTTTGGTCAACACTGCTCGCTTGAGTTATATCAAGGTACTTGAGAAGATTCTAGGTAATGGATAACAGAATTACGAGGAATGCCGGAATGCCTAAAGGAACAATCATAGAGTAAGTAACACTCGGGAACAATAACCATGTCTTTCTTCTTCTTCTTGACTTGGGTGGCGGAGATCGGCGCTGTGCTGAAGCACTGGACCACCCGCTAACCACCTGCTGTAGCATGAAGTGGGGTGGCCTTTTTAAGAGATATTTTGAAAAAACCTTCAAGTAACATGAAACAATATGTATTTTTTTCCTTTTGAGGCATGATCTTTCCAATACAGGAGATAATTTCATATTTGTCTGGTTCAGAATGAAAACACTGGCTGTTTAGAAAGAGTTACAAAGCCAACAGCCGCATTCCAGCCAATTCATGCTTCAACACCGGAAGTTAGCCATTTTGGACGCCACTTGCTGTGCTGAAAATTCTCAAAGATTTGATTCTCACAGAATTTTCCCTTGTGTTCCTCAAAAATTTGTGCTTTTCGCGTGAGTGTGAACTCAGCAGCCTTTTCCTATGATGTAGCATGTTCGAAATAACCCTTTTTTGTCTTCTCCAGGGTTTTTGAAAGGACTTTGTCTTAAAATTGTCCCATAGCACCTGCTCTTCAGTCTCAGCACATTTCCCCCATTCTAAGTTGTATGTATTTCATAAATGTACATGTATTGCTTGATTTCTTTTCATTGACTGAAGATAAGAAAGTAACGCCATTTTCATTCAAATCACAGGAGCTGATCATAACCTATCGCGGAGTGGGCCCATTGAATATTCCCGTATCGCACTTGCATTTGTTGGTCTAACCACTGCTTTCAGTGTAAGTACTTATCATCAGCCACACACAAGCCACATAGTGTTTTCAAACTGACTTCAAATCAATGTTTAATACTAATAGGTTCGTGAAATGGAATGGAAAGGCACCAATACTATCGGTGCACTATGCCAGATTGTGGACAACACTGTACGTCCCTGAGAGCCTTAGTTTCACATGCAAGGGCAAGCCATTCAATACCCAAAAGATGCTGTTTTCAATGCCCCATTTTCGAAAGTAGTAATGTGGTTAACAGTGCTGAGACATTTCGGAAACATGTCACCTACAAACATCGAAGGCTTTTTGATCAAGACAGGTCTCTCATTGCTCATGTTCCTGATCAAGACGTACATCTGAACATAAATGATGACGCCGATCCTAGGGCACCAGATAATGCTGATGATAATGCTCCCATTGTTGCTAATCAAGTTTATGAGGAACTGCTCAGAGGGTTGGGCTTTGAATCTTCTTCTCTACGTTTGCGTGTAGAACACAACTTTAACCTGCCTTGCAGTGTTGCTAATAGTATTTTTACTGAGTGTATGGACTTTGCTCTTAGCCTCCGTTCAAGATGTAGTGAAATTGTTCAGTTGCGTTTAAGAGAATTAGGAGTTAGAGATGACGATGTTAAGCAGTATCTGTTGTGTCCTGAAGTAGAAAGAATTTGCACTACACCCGCAAAGGGTAGCCAGTCTACTCTTTTAAAGTTAGGATACATTAAGCCAGAGCCATATGATTTGTATGAGTTAAGTGGACAACCGCGTCCACCAAATGTTAAAAAAGGCAAGTCTGTTTTACATTTTATTCCCATTTTGTCAACACTGAAAGCCTATCTTAGCCATGAAGATGTAGTGAGATGTATTGAGAGGGAATCTATCGAATCAGGCCATCTTCGTGGTTTTACTTCTGGCTCGCTATTCAAGGAGCACCCGATGTTTTCTGTTGACAAACGCTCTTTGAGAATCCACTGTTACTTGGACGAAGTTGAACTTTGTAACCCTTTAGGAGGTAACACAGGTAAACATAAGATTGCATGTGTTTACTTCCAAGTCGGGAACATTGGAGTGGAAAACTTGTCATCGCTAGAGAGTATTCATCTTGCTCTTATGGTAAGGTGGCCGCTTGTGGTTAAGTTTGGTCTGAAAATTGCTTTAAAGCCATTAATTGCTGATTTAAAATTATTGTCTGAAGAAGGTATTGTTGTTAATGTCAAGTCAGGTGGTGCACTTCATTATCGAGGTGCTGTGGCTATGTTCGTAGGCGACAATGCGTCAATGCACCACCTTGGTGGGTATAGACAGTGTTTTACTAGTGGGAGAATTTGCCGCTTTTGTGTTGCAGACTACAAAGATTTGCCTAACATATCCAAAAGGAGTCAATGCGATATGCGAACACCTGAAATTCATGCCCACCAAATGAGATTGGCAGAGAGTGATGAATCATTGTGCAATGTATATGGAGTCGGAACTCATAGTGTACTATCAGAGTTGCCTTACTTTCAGAATCCATATTGCTTACCACCAGATTACATGCATGATGTGCTAGAAAAGCTTCTTCCCGTAAGTGTGAAGATTGTTTTAAAGGGCTTGCATAAGACAAAGGCTTTGAGGTTTGAAAGAGCCCGAACTATCCACAACAACTTTGTATTTAAACCTGGTGACACTAAGAATAAGCACAAAGGGCTGCACGAACACCTTCTAAGGCGCAGGCACACTGTCAAAGGATCTGCCTCCCAGAAACTGCATTTATTTCATTCCTTGTCTTTAATCTTAGGGCCCAGTGTTCCAGAGGATAATAAATTTTGGAAATTGCATTTGCTTGAAAACAAGATTCTTGACATTGTATCAGCTATGACTGTCTCATGATGTGGTGTTGGAACTTTCTGACTTGGTCACCGAGCACCACAATCTTTGGGTGAAGATTGTTAGAGGTTACTTTCCAAAGCTGCATTATCTCACTGCTCACTATTCTGAATATATGTTGAGACATGGCCCTTTGAGGCATACTTCTTGCATGTGCTTCGAAGGGTACCACCAAGTAGAGTCCTACCAGTGTGAGAGAAAAGGATACTCCGAAAACGTACTGTGAAGTCTTCTCATACTTGTCTGTTCGCTACGCGCAATTTGCCATACTGGGATCAAAATGGCCGACCAGTAGTCTGATCTGTCAGGAGTCTGTAGGACGCTGCCTGACGCTGTCACTCCGTGTTTTCTATGCTTGTTGCTGAGTTAAACATTTGTTAATTTTGGTTCTGGAAAGATTAAAGCTTGCGGCAACGCTTAAAATTGGCGCCCCTGCTTGGTTTTTATGAAATTTGAGTTGAAATCAAAACGTTACACGGCTCGTAAACAAAAGCCTAAATCACCGGAGTACTTCGTTTTTCATTTGTGCATCTCCTAAAACTATCGGTTAGTATTTCGTTCCTTTGTGACTTCAGATAATTCTGTTTACCTGATTTCCATCGTTGATTGCTTTGTGACCCTTCAATAACCGTGGCCTAAAGCCAGGTTACGTTGCTTAATGTTGCCCTGTCAGCAGAAGTTTCTAGCTTTGAATTTGAATTTCAGGAGTTAAACCGGACCTCAAGCAATATGATTGCTAAAACACTTCTATCCGACAGTAACAAAAGAATTTTTAAAATGGTGAGTTTTGAGCCAACTGAATGTGAGAAATTCAATACAAGTAAAGGCACTAGTTGACTGTTCTTTCTTCTGTGATAAAGGATGCTGCAAGGTTTGCAAAGCTGAAGGCAAGTGTGGAACAGAACAACAAGATAATTCAGCAGCTGCGAAAGGAGGTAGAAGAACAGGAATGTATTCTGAACGGGCTGGCCCTCAGTCACCTTTCTCGTGTCTTGAGACACACATCAACACAGTGAGGGTGAAAGAAACAACAACTGTACATAATCCGCAGTCCAATTATCAAGCTTCTAAACCATTTGTACTGAAACTCATCGAGGGTGAAAATAATTTGTCTGCCTGTGTATCCTATGCCAATTTCAAACTTAAAATGTTACTAATTTTACTATTGAATTGACTTTGTGTTTGTTGAGTAATATAACTGTCATCGGTGCCAAGTCCAACTTGCGATGATAGTGTCTTTGAGGAAGAGCGTTTGATGTTAGGCTTACTCTGCTCATGACTTTGATTATTTATTTAATGTGCAATATACCTGTGATTATCCTTTGATTACAATTAAAAATTGCAATCATGGTGTTTGTAAGGAAAGTTTTTTCCAAAGTCTGTATGCTGGGACTCTAATAAGAGCATATTTACCATCAATTGTGGCAAGTTAGAGAATATAAAACAAGGATTGATGTAACTTAAGGAAAGTGTTCTCCAAAGTCTATGTGAAGTGAATAAATAGTCTGAAAATTTGAAGTGAAGTCGCCTCCGCCAAGGAACCTGCAAGCTACTGCACTGCAAGCATGGCCCGGCCGGGATCGTCTGCTCGGAACAAAATGGCGGCTATGAGAAATTTCACAGAACGAAATCGAGTGGTATGAGGAATTACGCGTCCTACCCGTCGGACAGGGTATCCTTTTCTCTCACACTGGTAGGACTCTACCACCAAGTGGCTAAGAACATTGCTTCTAAGTGCAAAAATTTTATTAATATCACTCACACCTTGGCAACAAAAATGCAGCAAAGGAAGTGCTTAGACTGGTCTGGTGATGAGGCGCTGCCTCCATCCTTTAAAATAAATGTTGCGCAGAAGTCTGTTGCTTATGGCAATGTTCCGCTTGAAGTACAAGCTTGTGTTCAGAATACACTGGGCACTGAACCTGACACTATGGTAACAGTTAAATCAGTAACTGTTCAAGGGTTGGAGATAAGAAGTGAATGCTATAATATTGTAAATGTTCTGGATGGTGACCCCACTTTCTTACTTGTGAAGGCCATATATTGTTACAATCAGAAAGCTTTTGTTTTGGGGCCTTACTCCACCAATCAATTTTAATGAGCATCTTCATGCTTTTGAAGTTAAAGTTGATGATGTCCCTACTAATGTGGTTTGCGTGGAAGGAACTGTGTTGTACCCTTGGCAGACATTAAACCATTACCTAATTGGAGGAAAGTTGTACATAAAGCTTAAATTCACCCCCTTAAAGTAATAAGGATGGTAATGTTTCAGATAAAAATGTTGCTGGATGTGCTTTTTCTTGTTGTTATTATTTTGAGGCAAACAAGTAGCTAGAGTACTTGTTGCAAATGTATACTATTTATCAAATAAATGACCCTTTAAAATTATTTTTTGTTGTAACTTAATCTATAAATGTTCCCAATACATTTTCTTTCAATTGTAGCTTTTTCAAAATTATGTTTATGTATTTTCATTATTTATATGATTCAATTTATAAGGTATTGATTCTGTTTCAGATGGCAAAGCAGTTTATTGGTACGTATGGGGCCAACACACGTCTCATAAATGCTGACGCTACAGAGGAGTCCATTCTTAACGCTTTTCGGTTGAAGTTTCCGATGGTTGGCCAGAATGAGACTTTACAGATTCAGGTCGAGTGCCTGGATATTGGACCTGAGATATTCATTGATGTTGAAGATTTTAGCAAGCTTCAGAATCTGCAGAAGTTGAAGTTCTTGCCAGTTCAGCCAGTTCAAGCGGTTCAACGTAAGCTTTCTTCCCTTAATATTAAAATTGATTACCACTTTTGTAGCTGCTTCAGTTAATGCTTCCAGGTGATGAAAATAATGAGGAAAATGGTGATAATGATGAAAATGAGGAACCAAGAAATGGCCGAGTGTTAACTGGGGGTAAAGAAGTCCCTTTCAACTTCCAACTTCCTAAGTTTGAGTGGGGGTTGGTCCATGCTTTAAGCTTGGGAACCCCTTTGACCCCAAGATGGGAGGGACGGTTGGTTAAAGCATTGTTCGAAGCTATGAAGGTTTATGTGACGGACTTGTAAGTATTTGTACTAGGATAGCTGTAGTAATGTCTGGTGTGTGAATTTTTTTTTTTCTGACTGTCACATTTTCTTTTAGATATCCAACGCCCACTGGAGTATACAAGAGTCTGTGAGGCGTTGCTAAGAAAGTTTTCACATCTCAAAGACACGAGCACCAACCATCAACTGGCAGACCGGCAAGCTTCAGACCCTGCGGTGAGTGCAGCATTGCTACAAACCAACACTATTGAGAAGCAACCATTTTACCTAATACATTTTTTCTATTAGTATTCATGGAGGACAAGTCTCCGAAATAAATTTAAGTATGAAAGGAGGAAATGTGGCGATGAAGCGGCTACCCAACAGATGCTGGCAGCAAGAGAACTGTATAAGGCAAAGACTGTCAACATCAACAACAAACCTCAGGATCCAACGGTGATGGCTCGGAATGGGTCATCGTTGGTAAGCTTGAATTTTGTCTCAAATAGTTCCAAAATATCATCTTTAATTGGCTTATTTATATTGTAATACTGGAAACCTGCACTTTCTTTTCAGGTGACGCGCCAGGTTGCAGGCGACGAGAGAAAGTACGGCATGGGCGAGGGGCCTCAATCCACACTGCAACACCAGCTTGCTATCCAGGAGGAGTGGAACAAACGCGAGGGGTCCACCGCTCTGGTAATCGTGTGTACACTTCGTCAAGTTATCAATGGTAATCACATGCCAAAATTGGATATTTTCGCTGCTTTTACCGGCTTTTTAGGGGTTTTCTTATGAAAATGGGCAAAAAATGCTCCTGACTGACCAAATTTATAGGGTTTCATGGGAATCTTTGTATGTAATCATTGGTAATCGGTAATCCTGTGTACACTTCTGAGCTGAGTGGTGGACCCCTCGAACAAACGGCAACCCAACCTGGAAGCAATTAGTGCACGAATGGATGCTTCCAAAGTGAACCGGTTGTTTGAGATGAAAACTGAACATGTCAAAGAAGTATTGGATAAATATCGAAATCTTTCAGACCCTTTTCAGGTACTGTGCACAGTACTTAAGGATATTGTAGGGTGAAACATTTTCTGAGTTATGGAGGTTCACGTAAACTTCAAGTTTTTTATCCCAAATTCTTATTGTGACGAAGTAAATTGTACCCATCAATATAGTTCCTTATCTTGTAGAAAGTAAATCTTTTTTAGTTCACGTAAACCCCCATAAATCAGAAAGTATGCTTTACATTTGCATTCCATCCAAATGCGTTAAGGTTTTGACACAAACCATTTTTTGTTAATTTTCCTCTAGTGGTTGGTTGAAGCCGAAAGGCAGATGGGTGTCAACATCAAGGCAAACATGGACACCTTTTTCCAGCGTGCAAAAATTGATCCTGTTATGACGCAGTTGGCACAGAGCAAGAATAGTCACACCAATATCTTCTACTAACTTAAAGACTTTGCAGAGCGTTCGGGCGACCCAGGTAAACACATGTTCCTTACTGCATTCTGCATTTCTACCCTAACTGCAAAATTATGACGTTTGCTTTGCACATCAGTTTAGACATTGTTTGTCTTTCAGATGCTGTCAAAACAGCCAAACAAACGATAATTGTGGCCTGCTTGCCAATTCTCTGTGGAGACAGTATGTCGAAGTGGATTGTCATTGACCAGGTTTGTAAACAGTTCATCTTCTTCACTTTCAGGAGAGTTATGTCAATGCTACCTGGAACTTATTTGAGGTTTAATTTTCAGAATGTTGAAATAAGTGGACCCATTGTCTACATACAGACATCTGACAGGTCACCGGGCTGCTTGAACGGTGCGAAGGCACTCCGTACTGCGACAAACACCCCTTGCTCAGCAGTGAACAGGAAACATTCACTATTCTGGAAGCATTCCAGGTGATTGCAGCTGCTATTTACCTATTTGATGTTGCTTGTGACAAGACTATGCTCCGCTCTTGGCGAGTATTATGCGAAGCCATTTGTGCCTTACCTAGTGAAGGGAAGAAATTCACTGGAAAGATGAACAGGGTGCTATCTGCGTTCAATGGGTAAATGTCTTTCTATCACTTTTCCCTCTCTCTGTTCAGAAAATTACATCATGTTTTAAATGTGTCCTTTTTAATCCTTAATAATCAGAGATAATGAATATGTGAATAAACAATTTCTGTGAGCTACATTTTTTAAAATTTCACCCTACATGGAGCGCAAAGACACCAACAGGGTGGTAGAGGTAGTACCCTACTCGGACTCGCATATGCACCTCCAGACTGGTTGAGATTACACCCTCCTAAGACCACCGTGGCACCTGTAGAGTGGTTGAGATTACACCCTCCTCAGACCATAGTGGCACCTGTACAGTGGTTGAGATTACACCCTCCTCAGACTATAGTGGCACCTGTAGAGTGGTTGAGATTACACCCTCTTCAGACCATAGTCGCAACTGTAGAGTGGTTGAGATTACACCCTCCTCAGACCATAGTGGCACCTGTAGAGTGGTTGAGATTACACCCTCCTCAGACCATAGTGGCACCTGTAGAGTGGTTGAGATAACACCCTGCTTGGGGTGCAGAGGCACCTCAAGAGTGATGGCGACAACACCTCATTTGGAGCGCAGACACCTCCAGAATGACAGTGATCACACCGCCCGTGGGGTGCAGAGGCACCGCCAGAGTGACGGAAGTCACCATTCACATTGTCTCATGTTGGGTGCCGCTGTACCCCTCAATCAGTGTATAATTTTACTCCACAATCAAGGGAAACGAGCTGTATCACCACCTCCTGTGACACCATTCAGGTACCGGACTAAAATTTTGCACCCTCAGTCTAGGGTGTAAAAAAAAACGAGGGTGTAGAGGATGGTACACCAGGGAAGGCGCACTCAGTACCACCTCAGAACTAACCGTGAAGAAAAATTGAAGGTAAAATGAGTGAGGACAAGAGACCAACACATGAAACAGTTGTTAACAAAAACGCCTAACTTACACTCAGAGGATCAGGGCAATCTGTTCCAATGGCTGCTGCATATCCTGTTAGGTTAATAACCTTTTTGTAGAAGTCACTGAGGGGTAGCCCTGCCAAGGCAGGAGGAGGGCCCCCTCCAGTGCCCCTCTGATATGCCACCATCTCCCGGCACCTCTTACGAGCCCTGCCCCTCAGTTCAAACCAGGGCTAAAACAAAAGTTTTTTAAAAAAAACATGAAACATAATTTTACATGCACATAGTTTGGCTGCATAAGTATTTTCCTTTTTCCACTCCTGTCCATCCCTTGACACCGTTGCGCCAGGGACAAGGTTAACAAGCTTGGACATAGCCTCCCATTTGCCCTTCACTCTTATGACGCCATTGGGGGCGACAAATTCCATATTGATAAGTTCCTTGTCAGAATTGAGCAAGGCCATCAGCAAATCCCATTGTGGCATTGATGCTTTTGCCGATGGTTTGGCAGAAGCTCTGCCTGCCAGAGCTACATCACCGTCAGCTACAACAAAGTAGACAGTTAGCAGCTGGTCTATAATAAAGTTGGATACATACACTGCATTAAAAGGGCAAATATATTCAACTTAATTAAAAATGCAAATAAAGGGTGCAAGGGTAAGGGTACGATTCTGGTGAAATAGTAATCATATTTAAGAAAAGTAGTTGGATCATACTAAATCACGGAGTATGACCATTCCAGATTTGCAGCAGAAAGTGAAATGATCTCTGAAAGTTGTGACAGGGGTACTTGAAGTAGAGAAAACCATTGAGGTTTAAAGTAATGAATCAATGGCCTGGGGGAAGGGAATGCCACTCGAGGTAGCAACACAGAAAAGACTGAATTGGGGGCCACATTGGTCCCCCTACCCCTCCCAGCACTGACGATAAATGATTGAAACTGTCGATTTCGAAAAATAGGCAATGCTAGCTTGAAAATCCGAGCGCCGCCAAACATTAGTCGACGTTCATAACCCTCTCCGAGCCATGTGAAGCAGGCTCGAGTCTACGTGACGAAGGTGGGGTTAGGGGCCGGTAAACGAACGAACAGAACTAGAGGTAAACAAACAGTCATCATAGATTCAAAACCGTGGTACACCGGGACATCAGTGACATAAAATAGATTCTTCCTTGGGCCAGCTTTGTCTAATGAAACAGTCGATTGTGGACGCTTGGATTGTCGGTGTCAAATGCAAAGCATTGGCAGTGAACTTCACTTATCAAGGAGATTAGCAATGATTTAACGAAGCCGAAAATCGAAAGTGCCGATTACAAGGAACACAAGAAGCCGCAATTAAATGACTCATCCATTTAAAAAAAAAAAATTAGAGGACTCCTCAGTCTCGTCGTACACCGCGGAACGCACAACGTGATCTAAAGCGGAAACGAAATGGTGGCTGTGTAGGTGCAGTTTCCGTCGCCTCAGAAACAATCGAACGTCGCGTCCAAACCCATCGACCGAGCCCGACCACTGCATGGCCCGAAACGTCGGCACCAGCCCTGGGGGCCGGCCACAGGCCGCCAGAGCCCGCCTCACAGCCTTGAGTGCGGGCACCGGAATCGGACGGCAGAAGAGGCCCAGTGTGCAGACGAAGATCGGCGCCATCGCTCGCATTGAGCGGATGGCCCGCTCCACCCAGCGCCTCATGGACGCCATTAATCAAGGCAGTGCGCTGCCTCCCCAGGCAACGCCCTCGCCTCCGCCCCGACCACCGCCCCCGCCTCCCACTCGTAGTCACGGCGGCCGCAGACCAGCCTTGTAGCCTCCGGACAGCGGCCCCTCCAAGCGTGGCCGTGGCGCGCCGCGCGGCAGGGCGGGCAGGGGTGCCCGTGGGGCGCCCCCCCGCCGCCCTCCAGCTCTACCAGTGGACCACGGCGTGCAGGTGCACGGCGGCACCGTGACTGCGGCCCGGATGCCTGGTGACGGACACTGCCTCTTCTCCTCCCTGTTGCACCAGCTCAACGGCTCCCTCCCGCGCGGACGCGCCTTCGCCGCTTAGGTGGCCGCGCTCCGTCAACGCGTGGTGCAGCACATCAGGGCCCAGCTGGCGGGCCCGCAGGCGGAGGAGTGGATCAACATATTGCTGACCACCATCGACGGGCTTGGCGATCGCTATCCGCAGTACCGCCGTGTGGAAGGTGAAGTAATGCTGGAGAGGGTGGACGACCCGGAGCGCATCCACAACTTCCTGGAGGCGCTGCTGGTCGCAGAGTGGGGCGACGGCGAGACCATGCGGGCCGTCGCAGAGCTGGAGCATGTCAACGTGACCATGTACACTGATGCTGGATACCCGCCCATCGTTTTTACCCCCCCCCCCCTTTCATGGCCACGCTGCGCGCGACCTGGCCATCGTCTACCGCCTGGCTCCTGCTAAAGAAAGAGACGACGCGCCGCTGTGGAACCACTACGAAAGCGTTACGGACGTCCAGCATCAGTGAGGCACGGTCGCTCTGGTCCAGCAACGCTCATTCACCGGTCAGTCAATCTTACAATACTGCTATACTCTGTATGCCAAATGAAAGCTAAGGTCCATAAGATAGTGCAACGTTTGTAGGCGTGAGGCGGATACTTACAACATACATTGGCATTGATATGACAGTTCATGTCGATGCATGGTGGCTAGTCTGCTCGCCGTCTGAAGTTGCTCCATCTGATGGGTCGGAACTGACATTTGGCATAGAGTATGCAGCCTCAATAAGCGCTTAGTTCTGTCTGAATTACGTCAATACGTCCTCGTCGCAGCAATCCATCGCCCAATAGATTTTCGTGTGGTCTCACAATAGGTGTCCACCGTGTTCCTTCTCCCATCATTGGCACTGTTGTGACCAAATGTAAAGCCGATTGGCATTATTAATCCTATTCAACCATCGCGTCACATAATCAATCACCAATATTGGGACATCGGATTAGGCGGACACGCATTGTAAGGCAACTCTCGGATTGACCACACACCTATGTCTTTTCTGTCTTGCTTTCCATGCCAAATGCCAGCGGAGGTCCAAACAATAGTGCAACGCTTAGAGGCGTGTGGCCGATGCGTACAGCATGCATTGACATAGATATGAGAGTTTATGTCGATGCATGGTGGCAAGTCATTACTTGACCCGCCTAACCTGACATTTGACATCGAGCATACTGAGCGTCACCGAGAAAGTTCCGTTCATAAATACCGCCGCCCGACACACAATACGATCACACTGAAAGCTTCGTCACGGTAGCCGCCCACACAGACGTCACCGCTCTTATGAAAAGAGTATTTCTCCTGCTTGACAGCCCGATTTGAGGTTGATCAGACGTTTAGGCCTTCGGATGCACGTCTCGGTCTCGACACCTCTCCCGCAGTGAAAGAAATCAAGGGTCCTGCTTTTTAGCCCGAATTGAGGTTGACCGGACGTTTAGGCCTTCGGGTGCACGTCTCGGTCTCTACACCTCTCGCGCAGTGAAAGGAATCAAGGGTCTTGCTTTTCAGCCCGGATTGAGGTTGACCGGACGTTTAGGCCTTCGGGTGCACGTCACGGTCTCTGCACCTCTCGCGCCGTCAAAAGAATTACGCGTCTCGTTTATCATATGTAACCCCTTTTTGCCGTAAACGGTTTGCCATCGGAATGTGTACATCGTATCGTCAAGATCTCAACATGTTCGTCTCTGTTCTTCCTCTCTCTCCTGTGCTCATATGTCTCGCTTGTAAATATGAACATTATCTTTCTGACTGAACCATAAACATTAATAAGAAATCTTCTATCTGTGATTTTCGAGCGTCTCTTTTAATTATTATTATTATTATTATTATTATTATTATTATTATTATTATTATTATTTTGTAAAACTCGGGCAGTGTGAAGAAGGTAGTTATCTCGATTCACTTAATTGGTAACTGTAACTTTCCTAATATCAAATATGTTGTGTGTGAATATTTGACTGTCTTATCAAAGTGTTTCAAGTGTGTTATGTTCAAGTATGTTTATCTAATCTTGCACCTTTTTCAACAATTTATCATCTCAATCTTCTTCATTTTTAAATCTGTGCCCTGTATCAAAATCTGTCAAAGGTTTTTATTTTCCTTTTTGCTTAATTCTAATTTAATTTCTGCTGATTTGTGAGTTGATTGCTTAACAATATAGGGTGTGAGGAGATTTCTTCCCTTTCTCCTACTGATTTTTATCGCAATTTTACTGCTATGTACTAATACTGCTGCTTTTAAGGTTCACAGGTGGTACGCCGCTGGTCTGCTGCTCTCCGATTCCATGTGGGCATAGGACAAAGAATTTCAAACCTAAACAGTAAAATCTGATTCATTTTAATCCAGAGTAACCGTTTAATAGTTCTTCATTTGAAAGTTACTCTTTCATTCTTGTTCATTTAAAGTAGCTCTTGTGTTGAAATTCGTTGTGAAACGCCATCCGCTTTCTTGACTGATCCCAAGAAAACGGTAAAGGATGTCAGAGTTCTTACAAGTCAGTGAATTTAGCACAAACGTCTAGGGAAACCCCACTTAAGAACAGTATTATTGTCTCTGTTTTTACTTTCTCGCGCAAATGGGTATTTGACAAGGTATTTGATTAAAGATAATTATACGTGAAAAACCAATGCTGTGATTGCAAATCATAGTCAAATTAAAATAACGAAACACAATATAACTTTCATTAAAACAGTTAAACATTTCTTAATTATGGTTTTCTATTGTCAAGGAATTCATAACTCATTGACTTGTAACACCTCTGTCAACGACCGCTCGCAGATACCTCCTGGGTCGGTTGGAAAGTCTGAGTACATGTTGTGTTCCAACAATGTCTCTCAGGTTTTTAGCTGCCTGATTGTCTTCTTAAAAGACAACAAGACAACGCATCAGATAATGAGGTCTCCTTCACATTTAAAATAAGACCTAAGGGCTGTCCGTTACAACACTCACTATTATCAGAAAGCTAAAATACACTTTCATCTATCTGTGTATGTAAAAAAAAATAATTCTGCCTGTGCACAGTTCCTGACATATTCTACTTCAATCCTTCATCACGTGGTGCACTATTAAATGCCTCAAAAAACCTTGAGACAGCTTGCCGAAGGCAAGCAGGGAAGCGCCGCAGGCCAAGGTGGGTGTAACGCCAGGCGTGGATTGTCGTAACTGGCGCAGCATCGCGAAGCCTGTTACGACAAGACACGGTCTGGCGTAAACCGCCCTTGTTTAATACTTGGAGTGGTGTAGGTGTAAGGAAATCAACAAAAATAGTTGTCACGGGAATATTTTCCAAAATCTGATTGCAATCACCTTTCCATCAATCTTTGGTGTAAGGAGTGGAATGATGAGAAATGTTGTTGGAAGAAGCTGCAGTGTAGTGATTGGTATCATCTTTGGAGCAATCTGTCGTTCTGGGAGTGGAATCATGACAATTATCATTGAATGAAGTGGAAGCGCCATTGTTGTATCTACTGAAAAATGGTGTCTTATATTGAAACAAAGGCGTTTTGAGTGGTGTTGAGGTGGAGGCAGTGACATTTGCATTCATAGAAGAAGTAGAAAAAACCTTATTACTTGGAATGGGAATAGCATCCTTGATGTATCTACTGAAAAATGGTGTCTTAAATTGAAACAAAAGCTTTTTGACTGGTATTGACGTGGAAGCAACAGCAGGATCGGTTATTGATGTTATGGAGCAATGGGACAAAGGAATATTTGCCAAAACATCATTATCTTCTTCGTCACTTGAAATCAGCATAACATCGTCTGCCCTTCCAACCGATTGAACAAGCTGATGATCCGATGCTATGATAATTTCAGGAACATGCATTTGTGCTAGTAAAGCATTGTCCTCATCGTCACTATCAATCAGAATTGGATCATATGATTTGTACTCACCTGATTTGACTAGAGTCCTTAAGCTTAAGGACTCTAGATTTGACAACTCTGCAAATCGAAAAGCATACATTGTATGCTCTACCTGGAGCATGCCTGCAAGCACGCTCTAGCTAGCGCATGCCTGCCAAGCATGCACTAACAAGTGCATACCTGCCATGTACACACTTACTGGAGCATATATCTAGTGCATAAGAGATAGGGAGTTTTCTGCTCCAGTAAGCGTGTACATGGCAGGTATGCACTTGTTAGTGCATGCTTGGCAGGCATGCGCTAGCTAGAGCGTGCTTGCAGGCATGCTCCAGGTAGAGCATACAATGTACGCTTCTAGATTTGTAGAGAACCTTCTGGTGAGTGCTATGCATGGTGCCATTGTTGTTGTCACTAACATGGTTGGTTTCTCCATCAAGGATTTGGATGCAATCATCAGGAATCGCTCTTTTTACCGGAATGTTGCCATCATCGAGAGAATCCGCTTTGCGTTTCCTGTCCATGGTACAATCTGAAACCAAATATGGATAAAAAAAAAGAAAAGTAAACATTGTCAACAGTAGTCTGTGGGCATTGCCAGTAGTGACTTTTATCATTGCATTTTAGTTAATTTGGTAGAAAATTAAGACATTGAAGAAAGAGGTTATTTGGAGAAACTTATCTTTTGAGCAGTCCACTAAGGAGATTTGCATGAGTTGAAGAAATACTGTCACACGTCTCATAATGTCTGCTTCCAGAAGTATACATTTACTTTGAACCAGGAGGCACGAATGTAAACAAACAAAGAGTACCATTACCTAACCTAGGACTCATCCCCCCCCCAACCACCACCCCGACCCTCTCGAAAGATGGCATTCACACCAAGGCGGAACCGGAAACAGGATTACCGGTAACCAGAATTCGGATCCAACACCTCGACCAAAATGTTTTCGGATATTTAATTTCGCAACGTAAACTTCGCCGAGAATCTGATTCTCTGTTCGGTTGCTCAAAAATATTTAGGATTGCTTAAATGAAAGCTGATAACGAAGTTAGCACGCGGCTTGCTCTCCGGGGGTGGGGAAAATGGACGGCCGCGCTCCTATAATAACGTCTATGCAGTTAGCCTCACATTAAATGTTTGGCTATGCATTAAATATGCTTTCAATGTGCGATTTCGATAAAACATTTTAGCATGTGAGGGCCTTTCTTTTCGAGGAAATGTAGATTGTACTTACTTTGGTCAGTTGATACGACAGATGGCTTGCAATAGGTGTGCTGAAGTCAAATTCAATCGACGTATAGAGAAAAGAGCTGCTCAGAAGTCAAACCCCAATCGAAACGATAATTCTAACGCAACTTATATTTCATTAGAGTATTGAAAGAGAAGTAACACATGGACACATAAGACTTTTAGAGACTCGAGTCGACACGGGGTGTGACAATGCAACAATGGGTTTCGGAACGGAAGGCCGAGCGTCACTTAAACTCAGCGTTAACGGCCTTAACACGTTCGCTGCGGAAGTGTTTTAGGGCAAACGCCTTCGTAGCGCACGTCCGTGAATTTAGCTAGAAAAATTTAGCTAAAAAAGGGTCAGCTTTTCCTATCCGACTATACACTATCTAATGTTGGGATACGGCATGCACACGTCCTGGTGCAGTTATATATCTAAAACTTTGCATCGACCTAGACCTGCAAAGCACCGCCACCAGAATGAAGTCACAGAATTAAAGCCACAAACGTATCCGGGCTAAGTGCAGCCAAAGTTGTTCCGCGGCTGACACTGCGTCATGTTCAAACCCACGCAACTTTGGCTCTATCGTGGTTTTAATTCTGAAATTTGGCAGGCTGACAGGTCCTCCGATGGACTGACGTCCCCCAGAATCTCAGACTTAAAACCACGAATTCGGCCGAGCTACAGTCAGCCAAACTTGGTACATTCGCTTACTGCAGACGGTCCTACGGCTAACAGTGCGTCATTTTTAAACCCATGCATCTTTGGCCCTATCGTGGTTTTAATTCTGAAATTGTGCAGGCTGGCAGGTCCTCCGATGGACTGACGTCCCTCAGAATCTAAGACTTTAAACCACGAATACGGCCGAGCTACAGTCAGCCAAACTTGGTACATTCGCAAACAGTGCGTCATTTTCAAACCCATGCAACTTTGGCCCTATCGTGGTTTTAATTCTAAAATTTGGCAGGCTGACAGGTCCTCCGATGGACTGATGTCCCCCAGAATCTCAGACTTAAAACCACGAATTCGGCCGAGCTGCAGTCAGCCAAACTTAGTACCAGGGGGTAGCAACGGCGAAGGAAGCGCGTGAAGCTGTGCTCGAGCGAGGTGCGGCGGTTACGCACTTGTTTGAGATTATGAAAACTAGGTCGGTGATGGCAAAACGCTTTGCACAGATCAAAAGAGCATGAAATTTAGGGTGCATTAGGCCTAGTGGCCTGCCTGAGTCCCCTCAATTTAGCCCACACAAGGGAGGCAATTTTTACATTGGGATTGGGATGGCGCGGTCAAGATTTTTCCTAAATTTTCGAAATTTCGTGTTTTGCGGTGAAAACCCTTCAATTTATTATGGTTAAAACAGGAAGTATCGAGGAAGGCAATTAGCCTAATGCACCCTTCATTTCATGCTCTTTCCATCTGTGCAAAGCGTTTTGAAAACAAAGGCCTGGTTTTCATAATCTCGAAGAAGTGCGTAACCCCTGCACCGAAGGCGCGAGCATCGCTTCACGATCTCCTTGGCCATTTCCACGCCCTGTTAGTACATTCGCAAACAGTGCGTCATTTTCAAACCCACGCAACTTTTGCCCTATTGTGGTTTTAATTCTGAAATTTAGCAGGCCGACAGGTCCTTCAACGGACTGACGTCCCTCAGAATCTCAGACTTAAAACCACGAATTCGGCCGAGCTACAGTCAGCCAAACTTGGTACATTCGCAAACAGTGCGTCATTTTTAGACCAATGCAACCGAGGGGCCAATCACTCAAGAAATCCTGTGTCCCAAGCCGGTGAAATCGTGATGAAATCCGACTGAAATCCCGTGAAATCCCCGAAATCTTTGGAAATCAAGTAAAATCTCGAGAACCCTATGAATTCTTCCGAAATCTTGGGAAGTCGTCCGAAATCTCGTGAAATCTTCCGAAATCTTTCTGAAATATCGCAAATTACAGTGCAATCTGGCAAATATTCCCTGAATCCCGCTTGAAATCTGTTAAAGTTTTGTACGCTTAGCAGGTTTCACGTCAGCCGCCCGGCCCGCCTCGCTGAGGTCTGTAGCGCCTGCCACGTAGGCCACCACTCAGTCCAGCAACACATCGAAGCAAAGAGGATGGCCTACTTTGTCTCCGTCAGGCGGCCACTTGAACTTGAGATGCTAGACAATTGACCACCTGTCATGTCCCGAGGGCAAAGAACATGCACCGGGGCAAATTAAAATATTTTGTTTTTTCAAAACAGTGACAAACCCTTCTGGGGTAAAATTTAAAAAAATAGTGTAGACTGTTGAATCAAATTGAGCACGCTGCAGCTTTATCATTGGATTTCCATTATTAATTTCCATAGTGGCACACAGTTGGGCAGAAAACATGTTTTAAAAATTAAATAAAATAAAACTTAATGTGAAGATTTTTTCTCCTTGTGTGTGTGAGTGTGTGTTGTAAACAAACTGCCCACATGGTTAGAGTTAAGGTAAGAATAAATACTCAAGGAGTTCATGTGAACAGACAAGTATTCTTTTAATGCTATTATTATGAGGATAACATTGTCAACACTTAAAATTAAAAGGAACATATGTAGCAATTACCTAAATTAACAGGTCCCATAGCAATTTTAGTGATACTTTAATTAACAGGTCACAGCAATTTTAGCTGTTACTTAAACTAACAGGTTGCATAGGTACATTTGCAGTTACATAAACTAACAGGTCACATAGCAATATCAGCAATTACTTAAATTAACAGGTAACATACAGCAATATTAGACCAGAAAGGGTTGAAATAGAATGTACTAATTTTTATAATCAATGCACTTATGAGCTTTGTAAAAACAAAACGTTTCTCTCAGTCAGTAAACATAGCATATTAATTCTTTAGTTTTTGCCTACATAGAGTTAAGAGATTAAAAACATATTTCTTTCACAAAATTATGTACAAAAAACATAAATGCTTTGAGATTAATAGCACTTCAGTCTTAAAATGTTCTAAAAACTAAAAATTACCAAATAGCAAGAATTCAAAAAAAGATCATTTAAAATGAACAACATTTGGATATATTGACCTTAGAAACATGACTAGGCGCACTTAATGTTGGACTAGAAATTTCCAATTGAAACCTACTTCCCACTCTCACCTTGCTTAGAAATTACTTCTTTAATTTTTTTAATATCTGACAGAGAGCATGAAAGCAACAAACTCTTTTTGAGAGTTTTTGGGCGGGGAATGGTACAAATATATTTGTCAATATTGTAGTATCCATGTGTGTCCATGCTCATACTTACTAACTTGCCATGTTTCCCGATGTTAAACCAGGAACACAAACATCCGATTCCTCTCTGAGAGCAGCTCTCTGGGGGGTTGACAGGTGCATGAAGTAAAGAATACTCCTGGTTACGCCACGTTCTTCCACTCATGTAGCTGAATGCCATAATGCGCCCAATAACTACGGCTCCTGTTTCTGAGGTGAATGCGCACCAATCTCCTATGCCCACTTCAGTTTCACGAGCAGGTTTGTCAGCAGGAGGAGATTTGTCGGATACTTGATTGGAGTGGCTGGCAGTGCTGGTTTGAACTCTGATCAGTCTGTCACTGCTCATTTTAGTGTCACCGCTGCTTAAAAGCCAGCAGAATGATGTTTTTCTGATGATGCAAGGATTTCCATTACCATCTAAAACTTTGATGAATGGACTCTCTGGAGTTACAGCAATATTATTATAAGTTTGTAATCCCATAAGTCCTGAGGACACCATCAACAAATCTTCTGTGACATCATCTAGCACTTCGCTCTCATCCACATCTTCACCAGTTGGAGGTTCCTCAGAATCTTCAGGATCAAAGGCCAACTCATCGTCAATTTCAACATCATTCACCTCTGCCTCAATAATGTCCTTGGATGAGAGTGGACATGGTGGGCAAGATGTTTTTTTGGTCAAGCCAAGAGAAACACATTTCCCTAGGGCACACTGGAACGCTTCATTCACAGCATTTTCAATCTCGTAATCTTCAGGCAAAAGAAATGTTGGTGCACCATTGCTAGTGGAGGCACGGAACAACTTCTGGTATATTGGAAAATTGACGATATCTTTCAGTTTAAGCTGGTTTTCTCCAATGTATTCGATGCGAAGAATCTTGCAAATAAGTTCAAAAATGCTGAAGTTTGTTACAGTGCTTCTTACTCCTGACATTGATCTTGCATCTCTAAAGAACTTCTCGCAAGCTTGACTGCTTATCAGCCAAATAAGGAAAAGTTCAGGCTCTTCTGAATCTCTTAACTTGCGTATGATATTTATCAGTGCATGCGCATTGATTTCTACACAAGTGTATGCATTGAGGGTAATAAAGTTGTGGCTCAGAGAATAATCACTGTTGCTTTGTATCCACTTCCTCCAAAGCCTGAGGAAAAAGGTCCACTTCCACAAAAGCTTGACCCGTTGCAAAGGCTCCATTGATGGATCTAAATATGAGGCCGTAACTTCTCTCATCATGTCCAAATAAGTTGCAGTCGCCTCACTTTCTGGAATATGCTGCCGCATTAATTGGGTTACCTTTGCTTCACATAGTTTTTGAGCTGCACGGTGATTCATCTTATCTTTTGCTTCAATGATACTCTTCGTAAGCTGATGCTGATCTTTACTCACAGATGATATGAGTTCAATAATATGACCTCTGGATGCAACATATTTTTTCCCCATAGGTAAGATGTCAGAGGCTTTCACAATCTTTACTCTCAGTTTCACAAGTAGGTGAATGGTGTCCTGAACACAGACAGGTTGGGAAGTATCGAGACTAGCTTGAAACCAATGCCACTTGTCGGACGAAGTGAAAGTTCTTGAAATCATAGTCTTCAACAGTTTGTTATCTCCATCGGAGGAAAATGCAACAATATCCAAGCCAACATCATTGAATGCCTTTGTCATCCAATTCCATCGGAGATCGACACTTGTAGAGTCGAATCTGTTGTCAGTTCCATAAAGGCAAACACAAAATGCAGCTGCTGTGACAGATAATGGTTGAAGCATAATAACATAAGCGTTAGAACTGACAACACCGGATTCAAAATGTTGTTTAATTAAATCTGCAGATGTTGCAGGAAAGCTTCTGACTTCTGGAAGCCCATCTTTGAGACGGGGAACAAACCCTATTACTTGATTTGTTTTTATGTCATACTGAATTCTACCAGTAACTCTGGTGCCGTCTTCACAGATAACAACCTTGGTAGGTAAGTTTCTTTTGGATAGATATTCTTTGGCCTCAGAAATCCTGAAATAACATTCTTCTAGTCTATCTCTTGATAATAAGTTTCTGCGGCAAGTGGTCACAGAAGGAAGTGGAAGGGCTCCACAGAGGATTCCATACAACTGGGGACCCCCCAAAACAAAGCAGAGAGTAGCATATTCTTTCAAAGTTGAATCGTATGTGAAAGCATTAGGCTTTTTACCTGCATTGCGTATAGCACATTGCATTAGGAGTTCAAGAAGTTTGAAATTCTGGGAATGAAGGTAAATTTACATTTAAGCTGCTCATGTTGCACATTTTTTGCATATTAGTAGCAAGTAATAATTTTAGTTCTTGATTTTCTGCTAAAATTTTATCCATTTGTGAGAGTATTGGATAATACTGATCAATTTTGTTGCACATAACAGCTGCCTCCTGGAGTTTCCGTTTTCTCCTATTGGATTTTGAGTGTTGAGACCAATCTCTCTTTTTCTTCTGTGATAAGAATGGCATGGACTGATTGGTCTCATGATTCACTCCATGCCCTAAACAAAACCCGAGTCATCATCATCTTCATCATCATCAATATGGTTTTTACTTGAGCTCCTCCGCCTTTTTTCAATAGGAGAACCATGTGTTGAGTCCAAACCATCCCTATCGTAGGTAATCTCATTAAAGTTGTCTTCTGAATGAGAGGTAGCGCCTAGAACAAAATATTCCAATGTTTAACAAAAATTTGGCTTATGACATTTTAAATGAAGTGTTTTAAGTTTAAGTATCCATCTTCATTGATACTTAGACAGACTATAAAAATACCCGATAAAAAAATGGTAGGAGCACCTTAAAAAACACAAACACCGTTTTTTAGTCTATCAACTTACCATTTAGTTTGATTTCTTGACTTGGTTTGAATAGGGAGCGCTTCCTTGGAGTATCTGCAGGTTGGTTCTCTCCTGAGACATGTACCTGAGCGATGACCTCTATCTGGGATGAATCGACTGAAAATGAAAGCAACG
Organism: Stenchaetothrips biformis; assembly: GCA_030522485.1. Taxonomy (NCBI): domain Eukaryota; kingdom Metazoa; phylum Arthropoda; class Insecta; order Thysanoptera; family Thripidae; genus Stenchaetothrips; species Stenchaetothrips biformis. Next base: position 1,352,903 of record CM060089.1, on the reverse strand, counting down.
AATAATTAAAATACTCTTATTTGCCTTAGAAATTATAATAAATATTAAGATAATTGCCTAAGAAAAAAGTAGCCTCTAGTTGTTCTCCTGGTTAGCAATAGCTTCTACACACCAAACAATTATTTAAAAACATTGAAGGGTTTTACTCACCATTGTTGGATGCAGTATCCTTGACCAGAGGCGAGCTGGAGGGAGTGACAATTGCTTTCCCTGAACACAGAAAATAAAGTGATAAATAAAATAATATTTGTTAAATTAGTCAAAAAAGTTCTAAAGGTGCTCCTACAATGAACTCATCAAACTCATCGCTCATCAATTTGTGTTTTCATTGGTAGGGACTTGTAAACTTTATGGTTCCTCTCTGTTATCAAATTGTGATATTGTCTTGTAGAGAACAGTATTCCTTATGACCTAGGACTGCTTTCAGTCTTCTCATCACCACGCATATGATTATATAACAAAAATAAAATTGTTTGATGTAACTCATTCAAATTAACAATTTTATTTTGGTTATATAAGAATATGTGTGGTGATGAGAAGATTAAAAATAGTCCGAGGTCACAAGGAATACTGTTCTCTACTAGACTAAATCACAATTTGATTACAGAGAGGAACTGTATAGCTTACAAGGCCCTACCAATGAAAACACAAGTTGATGAGCGATGAGTTTCATGCGTTCATTGTAGGAGCACCTTGACAGTACTGCACTACATTACCTGCTTTCTTGAACAAATCATCCAAAGACTTCTGACCTTTCAAGGCTGCTTTACCAGCTGCAATCATGTGTGTTTCAATGTGGCGATAATAGTTGGAGGAAAGCCACGAGGTACCTTTTTTGAAGACTTTGGTTGTAACATTACAAGAAGGGATACAACATCCCACAACAGCAACAAAAGAACCAAAGCCATCCGTTGTAACCTTTATGTCTTTCACTTCGCAAGATGTGACTTCCATTAAATCGTTTTCATCGTTGCTGAATTCTGGTAGCTTCAGCCGATCAAGGTAATTGTTGATTGTACTCTCAAGTTTGGTCCTCTGCCTACAGATTTCTTCTGCATCAACATGTGAGTTTCCCTTCTTCTGAGAATGTTGGGTTTTAGCATGAACTGACTTCGGCCCATCAGAATTCATCTTTACCTTGCCAAGTCTTGAAACTCCTTTTGAGATCGACATGACTTGGATTGATATTGCTTGGAGGGTTTTTAGGTACCCTCCTCCGATTTCAAATTTCTCGGGCAAATACGCCCACACAGGTCCATAAAACCTCTCCATTTCTGTTTGCAAGCCTGACTCATCATTTTTGTACTTAGCTTTCAGAACCAGGTGGTAGACATTCCTCATGAAATCTGTTATATCTTTAATATCATTTTCACCAAAGTCTTTCAGAGCATTTAGTGAGTTATAGCCTCTGAGATTCAATACATTTTTTATATGGTCTTCAAGAGTGAACCCAGAATGGTATTCAATCAGACATTCCCAGAAGTCATTTCCAACTGCCTGCAAAAAGAAAAACAACACGAAAGAAGCAAACCCCACACATTGGGCAGTGCAACGATTACGGTGCCACTACATTGAGCTCATCCCTCATCACATTTTCACTAACTTACTTGTGACAAGTCTAAAGTAAATTAGTGAAAGTGATGAGTGATAAGCTCAATGTGGTAGCACCAAGGAATTTAAATGAAGTTTAAACTTACATCATAAATGTCCTTTCTTTCAACTGGAGCAGACTCCGCGACTGTTTCAATTTCCGTCCCTCCAGTATGTTTGGACCCGCTAGTGTCAGTATCGCTTGACCCGCTCTGAAAATTAAAATACATGTCAAATAACTTAACGTTGTGCAGGAACAGGGATTCGATTTGTCTACAACACAGAAACATAACCAAACATTGCATCACTTCACGTCACAGAGGAAATCACGTCCCAGATGATAGAAAATAGGTGGTTAGAATTAACTAGAGTTTTCGTTTTTTCTTAAAATATTTCGTACCATGTTGATGCTTAAGCCGAGGGTAAACCGCGGCCACCCCGTTGCCAAGCGTCTCCGCGCGTCTAGACCGGTCGAGTTACAGTCGTGCTGGTCGTGCTGCCAGCCCTAGTCAGTCTCGAACTTTAGGCGGGAACGCAGGCCAATACCAGACGCGCTCCAAACTCGCTCCGAATGCGTTCCGACACGCGACTTGAGCTGACGTAGCGCACGGACGCGCAGGGAAGATCATAGTTTTGGCCGTCTCAAACCTAGACACGGTTTAGCAGATGAGTTTTCATTTCAAAACCGCTGAAAATTAATTAATCAATATCACGAAATCGACCAAAATCTCTCCGAAATAAAAGAAATCCCACGATTTCAATCAAAATCACGCGAAATCTTGGCAAAATCTCGTAGAAATCCGGCGAAATCTCGTAGAAATCCTGAAATCTGCTGAAATCCCACGAAATCTGGCAAAATGTTCGAAATAAGGCGAAATCTCGTGAAATCCCGAGAAATCTTGCGAAATCATAGAAATCCGACATCGATTGAAATCATGTGTCCCCCTGGATGGGGAGTGGTTGGCCCCTCGAATGCAACTTTGGCCCTATCGTGGTTTTAATTCTAAAATTTGGCAGGCTGACAGGTTCTCCGATGGACTGTCGTCCCCCAGAGTCTCAGACATAAAACCACGAATTCGGCCGAGATAAAGTCAGCCAAACTTGGAACATTCGCTTACTGCAGACGGTCCTACGGCTTACAGTGCATAATTTTTAAACCCACGCAACTTTGGCCCTATCGTGGTTTTAATTCTTAAATTTGGCAGGCTGACAGTTCTTCAAATGGACTTACGTCCCTCAGCATCTCCGACTTAAAACCATGAATACGGCCGATCTACTGTCAGCCAAAGTGGTATATTCGCAACAGGGCGCTTTGTTCGTACCTTTGCAACTTTTGCTCTATCGTTGTTTTCAATTCTAATATCTGTACTAGAGAAAAGTTTCTAAACATCTCAAAATTGAAAGCAGGAACTCCGCTGAGCTTCGAGCAGCCAAACTGTGGCCGCGTGCGGCCGCGTGGCGACAGCTTCATGGACTCGCGCATCTTTTCGGCGGTGATGGGGCGGAGCATTGTTTTGTTGTTGTCGTCCGTGATGGCCTCGACGACGTCGTCTACGAGTCGCAGGGCGTGCGGCGCGGGGGCGGTCGGCGGCGCGCCGAGCAGAGTCTGGAAGTGGCGGTGCACGTGCTGCTGGAGGTGCTGGAGGTCCTCCTGGCTGCGGTGCACGCTGCCCCCGTCGTCCCTTAAGGTCCCGATCCTGGTCGCTGCCTTCCTTCGGATGGCCGCTGCACGCCGGGCACCGCCCCGATGGAGTTCATGACCTTAGAGCGAGCGGCCAGCCCGGGCAGGCGGCGCACCAGCACTGAAAATTTAATGGAAAGACTTTGCGCCAAAATATGGCGAGACAAACAGTCTTGTCAAGTTTTGGTCAGACTTGAAAGTCTCGCCAAGACCTGGTCAGAAAAAAATGTTTCGCCCCAAGTTGGTGCGATTTTTTTGTCTGACCGCGGTACAGGTCACATGGACCGTATTGTCTGGGTTCAAAAGTCTGCCCTCATTGTGGTCAGACACAATAGTCTCGCCATTTTGTGGCAAGGTATTATTGTCTGACCAAATTTTTGCGAGACTTCGATGTCTGACCAAAACTCGGCAAGATATTTTGTCTCTCCTCTGGAGTGGCGAGAAGTCTGACCTTTGGATTTACAGTGAGCAGATTCATTAGCGTGGCAACGATGGTGGCGATGCGGGGCACGGCGGTGGGGTCCGCAGCGCACCGGGCCACCAGCTCGTCGAGGCAGCCGTGGAGGAAGCCGAGCGGAGAGTTGTCGGCCGCCCTGAACTCCCGCGACCATGCTGCACAGTGGACACGAATTCTGACCTTGCCTTTCTCCCACCACTTCACGATGTCCTTGAAGTCCAGCGGCTTGGACCGCCATCTCGCCCAGAAGTCCCTGAAGCGCGGCATGAAGTCCGGGCTCAGCAGCAGCGACGGCCCCGCTTCCAGAGCGTGCGGCGGCGAGCGCCTGCAGGATAGGCAACCTCTCTGGCGGGCGGTGGGCTGCTGGTGCAGAGTGCAGAGCAGCACGGCGGTGTGGTCGGAGACGGCCGCGGCGTGCAGCTCCACTGAAAGCAAGGGCAGAGCGTTGCTGACAAACCACTTGTCGAGGCGGGAAGATGACACTGCCGAGTGGAAGGTGAAGCCCGGCTCGTTGGGGCGCAGGGTTGTCCAGGCGTCTTGCTTCATCGACGTCACCACGCTGCGTAGCACAGCGCACGGCGTCGCCACGCCCGTCGTGTCCTGCTTGGCCAGGATGGCGTTCCAGTCACCGCCGAGGATGAGCTTCTCGCTGGCGGCCGTTATGACCATTGGTAGCTCCTCGATAATAAACCGCGGCCGCTCCCTCCTGCCCTGCGAGCCTGCTGCACTGTTAGAAAAGGGTTCGATATTCGAACCTCGGAAAGGCGGTCCTAATTCACGCCCGGTTCGATAAACCCCATAGCAGACAAAACCCATTCGGCAATGGGTTCTAACCCATGTAGATGGGTTGAAGCCCATTTGGAATGGGTTGTGACCCGTTGAGAATGGGTTAAGACCCATTGGGAATGGGTCGAGACCCATTGAAGATGGGTTGGGACCCATTGAGACCCAGCTTTTTGAGTTCGGTCAAGGATCGCCTGCGATGTAGGCAAAAATGTGGTGCAGTTTGGTAGGCAAACCCGCTACACACCTATTACGGGTAACTTGTAAACAACTGCAGCTAGGCCAAATCCGACACCACCATTGTGTTCAGCGCTAAAAGTTTGGTTTGAGACGTCAATCTAGGTCAGACTAATCTTCTTTGTATAAGAATAAAAATAAAGTCTAGTCAAAGTTTGGACACTTTCTGATGGGTCAGAACCATTATGGGTGCACCTAACCTAACCTAACCCATTGCGTGGGTTTGAAAATGACGCACTGTTTGCGAATGTACCAAGTTTGGCTGACTGTATCTCGGCCGAATTCGTGGTTTCAAGTCTGAGATTCTGAGGGACGTCAGTCCATCGGAGGACCTGTCAGTTTGCCAAATTTCAAAATTAAAACCACGATAGGGCCAAACATGCATGAGTTTGAAAATGACGCACTGTTAGCCGTAGACCGTCTGCAGTAAGTGAATGTACCGAGTTTGGCTGACTGTAGCTCGGCTGAATTCGTGGTTTTAAGTCTGTGATTCTGGGAGACGTTAGTCCGTCGAAGGACCTGTCAGCCTGCCAAATTTCAGAATTAAAACCACGATTGGGCAAAAGTTGCGTGGGGTTGAAAATGACGCACTGTTTGCGAATGTACCAAGTTTGGCTGACTGAAGCTCGGCCGAATTCGTGGTTTTAAGTCTGAGATTCTGGGGGACGTTAGTCCATCGAAGGACCTGTCAGCCTGCCAAATTTCAGAATTAAAACCACGATAGAGCCAAAGTTGCGTGGGTTTGAACATGACGCAGTGTCAGCCGTGGAACAACTTTGGCTGCACTTAGCCCGGATACGTTTGTGGCTTTAATTCTGTGACTTCATTCTGGTGGCGGTGCTTTGCAGGTCTAGGTCGATGCAAAGTTTTAGATATATAACTGCACCAGGACGTGTGCATGCCGTATCCCAACATTAGATAGTGTATAGTCGGATAGGAAAAGCTGACCCTTTTTTAGCTAATTTTTTTTTAGCTAAATTCACGGACGTCGCTGACTCGGGCCGGCGGTAGTGTCGCCAGACTTGGCGCGGCGGGGAATACGCTCACCAGAGCCAGGCCAAGCGGGCGGCGGCGCGGCGCGCGGCCGCGCGGAGCCGCGGCGTGCGGTTTCCCCGCCACCCTGTTCCCCCCTCGCCCTCGCTCTCGGGCCCGCTCGGGGCGGCCTGGACGGAGAGGCGGCCTGGACGGAGGGGCGGCGGCGGCGCTGCAAGGCGTGGCGCGTGGCTGGCTCAGGCGCATCGACTGTTGGCACGGCACGACACGCCTTCTCTTCTGAGCAATATCAAATAAAAAAAGCCACACCTCTCCATGACCTCCGATTCTCCTGATATTTTGTGGGCTTGTTAGAAACCTAAAGGGAAGTCTTTTCCCAAATTTCCAGATCCTGAAAAAAATTATCGGCTTAGTTGCGGGTAATTTTAGTTTAACTTTTGGAGTAAAAACACGGATTTGGGTATATTGCGCTACATGGACAACTTTCATCCCTGGGGGTTCAAATTTGGCATCCTTACGTAAAATTGACCAAGAAACAAGAATATAACCTCAGATTTGACGTGGGACAAATACTGGCTGCACCAGCCTCAAAAAACCACTAAAATATCGCCTAAAATTTACGTTTGGCTTGGGACTTTTGTGGAAAACATTTTTTTGCGCCATCCAATGTTTTGATCATGTGGAAAAAAAACGAGACAAGTCGAATGAGCACCCGCGCAGATTTTTCTTTCCAGCCGTTTAGGAGTTATGTGACTTTAAAGTCTAAAAGTTACGTCCAAAATACCTGAGATAGGAAGTTTTTTCAAAAAATTGACGAAAAATGCCTTCTGCATACATGAATCGATTTATCTCAGCAAGTCAAAGAAAAAGTTCCATTACAGCTACGACGTCCGAATCGAAATGTAAATGTTCTAGACCATTATAGTTTAAAACTTGTATGATCCAGAACATTTACATTTCGATTCGGACGTCGTAGTTGTAATGGAACTTTTTCTTTGTCTTGCTGAGATGAATCGATTCATGTATGCAGAAGGCATTTTTCGTCAATTTTTTGAAAAAACTTCCTATCTCAGGTATTTTGGACGTAACTTTTAGACTTCAAAGTCCCGTAACTCCTAAACGGCCAGTAAGAAAAATCTGCGCGGGTGCTCATTTGGCTCATCTCGTTTTTTTCTACATGATCAAAATATAGGATGGCGCAAAAAAATGTTTTCCACAAAGGTCCCAAGCTAAACGTAAATTTGAGGCCATATTTTAGTGGTTTTCTGAGGCTGGTGCAGACAGTATTTGTTTCACGTCAAATCCGAGGTTATATTCTTGTTTCTTGGTCAATTTTACGTAAGGATGCCAAATTCGAACCCCCAGGGATGAAAGTTGTCCATGCAGCCCAAAACACCCAAATCCGTGTTTTTACTCCAAAAGTTAAACTAAAATTACCCGCAACTAAGCCAATAATTTTTTTCAGGACCTGGAAATTTGGCAAAAGACTTTCTTTTAGGTGTGTAACAAGCCCACAAAATATCAGGAGAATCGGAGAAGGTCATGGAGAGGTGTGGCTTTTCTTGTTTGATATTGCTCACTACCGTACGCCGCGCCGCACTTCATAACCAGCTATCAAGATGCCGTCGGTGCGAAAACGGAAGGGTCTTCCTAGCTCTAGCGAGGACAGCAACCCGGACAGCCCCGACGAGGCCCAGACTGTCACCACTTGTGGTGAAACGTCTCGTCAGCCGTCTTCGTCATCTGAGCTGGAATCCTCGGACTCCGACTACGCCGAGCAAGACGACTGCGACAACAGTGACGTCGCCACCCAGGACCAAGTCCGCTTCGGCGCCTCCGTCTGGAGCTCCAGCAGCGAGGACGAAGAGCCCCTGCGTCGCCGTGGCGCGGTGCAGGACGCATGGGTTTCCGTCCGCGCCAACGCGGGGCCCTGGTTCCCGCTGCACACCGAAGAAGTCAAAATCAACGTGGACACCGCGGGCCTCTCTCCGTCCGCGTTGTACGAGCTGATGCTGGACGACGCGGTGTGGCAGCTCATGGTGGACCAAACAAATCTCTACGCCACCCAAGTCCTCGCCAGCAAGCGCTTCAACGCGAAGTCGCGTCTGCGGAAGTGGGAGCCTGTCAGCACCGAAGAGATGAAGAAGTTCATCGAGATTCTTCTCCTTATGGGTCTGTTGAAAATGCCCAGCATTGAAGCAATACTGGTCGAAGGGCGACCTGTACGGGGTGCAGGTCATCAAGAACTCTATGCCCCGGGATCGGTTCCAGCTCATCCTCCGCTTCTGGCACTTTGCTGACAGCACCGCCGCACCACCCAACGACCGCCCCTTCAAAGTGCGTGCGCTCCTGGACGTCCTCAACGCCAACTTCCGGAAGGTGGTGACGGCGGGGCGAACTGTCGTCATTGACGAGAGCATGGTTCCGTGGCGCGGCCGTCTCATTTTCCGGCAGTACATCCCCAGCTAGTCCCACAAGTACGGGGTGAAGCTATTCAAAGCCTGCGCCTTGAACGGCTCCACCTTGAACGTGGACGTCTACAGCGGAAGGGCGGACCGCGACGCCGGCGTGGGACTGGCTGACGCTGTGGTGCGTCGACTCGTTGACCATCTTCTCGAAAAGGGCCGTGTTGTCTATGCTGACAACTTCTACACCTCCGTGCCTTTGGCCGAGTTCCTCATCTCGCGGAAGACTCACTACTGCGGCACGGTACGTGCCAACAGAAAAGGGCTGCCGCAAGATGTGACCAAGGCCAGGGTTCAGAAAGGTAAAGTTGTTGGTCGCATGAAGAACAACATCAAGGTCTTCCAGTGGGTCGACAAGCGTCCCGTCTTCATGCTCTCCACACTTCCTGGGCATGGCGCCACCCTGGAGGACCTCGGACGCACCCGGCGGAACGACCAGCCCGTTTTGAAGCCCAAGTGCGTGGTGGACTACAACCAGAGCAAGAAGGGTGTCGACATCAGCGACCAATTTTCGAGCTACTACTCGTCCCTTCGCAAAACATTGCGCTGGCCGTCTAAAGTAGCTCTTGAATTTGTCGCTGGAACAGCCCTTGTAAACTCCTGGCTAATCCACCGCGAGCAGCAGGGTACGCAGCTGAGCCTGATACAGTTCCGGGAGGCTGTGGCCCGGGAGCTCAAGGGCGTGCCAGCCAGTAACATCATGACTGCCCCGCCTGCTGGTCGGCGCCTGGTTCACACCATTGCCAAGTACGACGGTCCGTCGCGAAAAGATGTAAGCCATGCTATGGCTTTCTGAAAAAATCCGGAGCGAACCGCGAAGCTGCCCGAAACCAATCGAAAAAGGTCAACACGTATTGCAAGGAATGTCCTGATTCTCCTATACAATGTGCCTTCCTTGCTTCAACAAGGTACATAAAAAAATGTAATTTGCCTGTTGAAATTATTTTGAAATAATCTTTTATTTCTAGTAGGCATTGTACTATTTCTAATGATGTTCTTATTTTTCATATTTCTAGTATGCATTATGTTTTATATTGTACTGTAATTTTTTATATTTCTTGTAAGCATTGTACTGTACGTATATCCTTTAAATCCTTTATTATTTTATCCAAAATGTGAATTATATGAAATAAATGTGTACTCCCTTTTTACAAAAAAAAATAAATAAATATACAAGAACATGCAAACAATAAGTGGACTCCTACAAAGTCCGACGTTGCCCACCATGTGGGCAACACCGCCCACCATTGCAACTGTAGCTATTGTGGGCGACGTTGCCCACATGGTGGGCAACAAAAAAAAATTCTTTGGTCGTATCTTGTAGACCAAAACGGGCAATTACCAAAATATGACCACTCTATTATAAAAACTCCGGCGTCAGTACCAGTTGTTGTTTACGCAAATCTATTCGAAAACAGCGTAGCACGGGACGGGCCGTCACGTGTTGCCCACATGGTGGGCAACGCCGCAGCGAACGTGTTAACTCGAGGCAGGGATACGACGCAAGAGGGGCTAAGCATATGCGGCGCTCTGAAATGGAATAGTTTCGCGGTTGTTTGAAATTTATGACATCTAAGTGTTGGTTCTTCTGAAAAGTCACGACATTATTCCGCCCGAACTACTTTTTTCTCCCACTTCCCCTTCTTCTCTGCCTCTGTGTGTAACTGTCCTCTGATCGTTGTAGGTTGTGTTCACAAGATTGGATACTTTGAATCCCAGTGTCCATTTCCTTTACCTATTGTTCTTATTTAAATAAATTTCCAAGCTCCTTCATTCCCCGGATCACTGCCGGCCACCCGCCCTCGCGTCGGCGCGAGAGCTGCTACTCCAGCCCTTTCCCTCTCTTCCCGTGGCCAATGCCCAATGAGATAGTTTTGCGGCTTTTTGCCGTTCTCGTCTCCCCTCCTCGTCTCTCTCTGGCGGCGGCAATCCCGCACCTCAAATTTTGAAGAGCCACAAGGGAGGAAACTCCAGAGGTCCTCCAATGCTGACGTCACGAAGCTCACTGAGTTAATAATTTGAATTGACAACAATTTGCATTTTGAAGAGTTCTTTCTCTCTGGTAAGGCGCAAAGTTGTTCTTCTTTGTTCTGAATCGTGATTTTGTTTTTGGAGGCATGTTGCAGTTTGTGCACTGGAAAAAGGGGTTACCAGGTTACATGTTTCATACCCACACAACCTTTAGTGATTAAAAGTGAGTGTTGTGGGCGATCTTGGAAGGGTATGTACACTTATTTTAAACACGGAGAGGGAAATTGCTCAATTGGAAATGATGACACTACCCTTTTGTATGCTCTTCTATTAAGAAATGGATGAAAGCGTGAGAGGTTTTCGAACAAAAAATTGAAACATCGCTATTATTGACCAAATGTCAGTCAGTGCTGTCTGGTGTTTGTAGTGTGTAAGTGGTTGGTGGTCTATTCATCAATGGTACAGATACTTGTAATGAGCCAGAAATGTCCCCTGGATATAGTGAAAGCCCTGAGCTACCAAACTCAAGAACAACTTGGCAAATTCTCAGTTCCTTTATGCAAAGCATTACTGCATTGTTGCGTGTGATACCTGTGTGAAGCTGTTTATTTTATTTTAATTTCTTTGTTGGCAGGTTTACCATGATGTGTCATCCATGGAGACCACCAGACATGCAGTGAATATGAGTGTCCGCTTGGAGTACCAGAAAGAGCCGATGTCGTGGAAAGCTGTTCTAAAGTAAACTGATCATGCCTGTGACCAGCACGCAACAACATATGGAGATGCCAAAGGAGGCATGAAGGAGCGTCATGTTGCAAGTTTCAGGTGTCAATGTGATTGGGAACTTGGTTGACAACCTGTTACCTTACTTCAGGCCAAATTCTTAAATTTGTTATATTATGAGTGACACTCATTTGCTCAACTTGTCCCTTGGTAATTTCTATCGTGGACAATTTGGATATTGGCAGAGTAGCATTTCTGCAAAGGAGGATTAATGTAGAAGTCAACAAAATGGTTTTAGGAAAAGGGTTTAGCGAGTTTGTTGAAAGTTATGGAAAGATTGAGCCTGGAATTCCAATGATGTCTTATTGGTGGGAACACACGGAAAAAAGAGATTGGTTGTGACAACCAAAATGTTGGTTCCCAGCCGTCCAACCAACTCGTTAGTCACACGAACTAACATGAATCGGCTGGTTTAACCGATGTCAGCGTTCACTGCGGCAGGCAAAATTATTAGCTTGCAGAAATAACAATTAAATGTTGTAGAAAAAAAATAAAATTTGGTGCCTCAACTAGTGTAGAAGGGTAGCAACAGCAAAGAATGAAATATTCTGCAGCAGATTTGTGTTCTTTATTGTGGTTTATTTCTGTTATTGGCGTTTACCCACTTGACAAGGGTGCAAGGTTAATTAATTAAATTTATAAAAAATAAATTCAATATATTTATTTTGAACCATTTTCATACAAGTACAACAAAAGGCATCTCCATATAAATGTATTACAATGCATATCTCAAGATAACAAATTTACTACCCCATGAGGAATGATACAAACTTAAAGGTAAAGGGTCATACAAGTTTTCAGGCTTCACAGTAGCCCATTTATCACTTATTTGGACCTCATACCCATGTACATGTTCGTAAAACCCCACAGTCGATAGGTAGGAAAAAACAAATATGATCTCATTATTTGTATTACCACAAGATATTATGGACTCCAGCACCCCAAAGACTGGTCCTCCACTGTTATTAATGTCTAAAAGCAATACCATTCCAGGCGCATATCTGGTACCTTTCAAATTAATCCAATTTGGAGACAAAAAATAGGGTGATGATTTAACACAATCAGGCAAAGTTTTAACAAAACTGTCATTCACATAGTCATCTAATGACAATTCTACAATGGGACCAAACACTGTTTGAGGCAAAATGGACTCTTTGGACCTCAAACGATGACAAAAATTTAGTTGGTGCTGAATAGCTACAGTTTTACAGATGTTGCGACGTGATTCTGTGGCATGAGCTGGAATAGTTAGTGAGCGATGCTTACTTTCATAGCGTTTTGTGGACATACCAGGGAAATTCCCACTTTTTATCAAAACGGAAGAATAGTGAACTAAATTATGCATTTTAGCTTTTAGAGAATCACCAGTAATTTCTACATACATAACATTGAATTCTGAAACTATAACCTTCAAAGAAACCGCAACAGAAGAAGACATATTCTTTGACAAACAAATATCCAATATTTCAAGGAGCTTGAGATACAGACGCCAAAACAAATCATCACATGGAATCTTGTCACCAATTATTAGACCAAACAATTTCACAAAAAGTAGAGTTTCAGATCCAGACATTTTTAGTTTACGTCTATCAGCAAAATCTTCAGAAATATGAGGAATTTTGTTGGAATCACAAGGCCCATATTGGAACATATCAATACGATCATTTAGTTCCTTTATGGAAAAAAATTTGGGCACACAATGTTTTAAGACATGTAACATAACATAGTGAGATACGCCCTCACAGAGATCATGAAAAACGTCCACACAAGGATTGGATATAATATGAAATGAATCTAATTTGTTAAAAACACAGCCCATTTTCAATCCAGTAAGAGTTGGATTATCTAATGCTAAATCTTCTTCATAGGATTGTTTGGTGCGGATTGAATTTAAATCTTCAACCGACTGTCTTGCTGATTCAGACTTATGAGTCTTACAGAAACGACAAAAAAAATTTGCTGTAAAACATTCAACAAACCCACCAATAGAATTAAGACCAAGGTTGTCACCTAATAATAAGCCTGTCACAAAAAACACTTTTCTCTGCCCCTCTGGTGTGTCAACAAGAATACCATCTCTTTCAAGTGACATTAACTGCGATATAAATGGAGCAAAGACTTTTTCATCACCAAAGTCACGCATCCACGATTCAAATACTAAAGCTAAAAATATATTTTGTATAGAGGCTTGACATTCAGGGGGCAGACATGGTATAGACACATAAGTAGCTCCAAGTTTTTCTGAACTAGAGCCAAGAGGATTGTTAACTTCCACTTCATCATAATAAATATGCAGAGGCAATACAATATCAGAATCAGAGAATTTAGCACGTAAGGCTTTCCAGTGCTCACATTGAATAAAATTCTCTTTACAACCAGAATTAACATCAAGCGAATTCATATATGACAATATTTCAGTCAAAGCATCAGGAATTTCCAGAAATTTTTTCAATACTTCAGGCAATGGAACACTTTGAACAAAACATTCTTTAGTTTTAAGGATAGGCCCAGTAGAAGTTTTGATAGATATATCAACTTCTCCCACCTTGACAGAAACAGGAGGAATGTATTCACCACTTTCTGCAAAATATTTAAATCTCAAGTATTCTGTTGACAAATGAGAGAATGGATTATCATAAGATGATAGAACAGTATTAAATGCTTTAACTTGATCACTGTCTAACTTGACGGACGCTTCCACAGATTTTTTCATATTAGCAACCCATCCATTCTTAATAAATAAACTAACATCATGAATAATGTCTTGAACATATTGCCTGGGCAACTTTGGCTTTGTATATAATTTACTCACTAAAATATCAGTCTCATTACGCATTAAGTCAATAAAATTAGCATTGTTAACACAGTTTTTACTATCAAGATCTGAAGAAATTGAGTCATCACTTCCAGAAATAACATTTTTATCACTTTAATTATCAGGATGAGTAATTGAGTCATTACTTGCAGAACAAACATTGTCAACACTATCCCCATTAGAAGCTAAACAAGGGTGTTTCAGAAAATTTCGCCAAGAAGAAGAATATCGCCCACAAGATACTTTACAGCATAGAAAAGGTTCTGAAGGATGGGAAATACTATGATGCAGTTTATAAGCAGCAAGCGATGCCAAAGATATTTTGCAATACCCACAATTCATTTTAATTAGCTACAATTATTATTACTATTATATTGGTCAAAGGCTTTCAGACGGGCAGCTAAGTGACTGCGCAATCCGTTGGTGAAGTCTTGAGAAGTTGTGATTTTGAATACAACTCGCTGAAGGAACACCCAAATGTGCTGAGATTCAATGGGGTATTTTGCATCCAATCCAAAGCAGATTTTCAGGACTCCAAACACTGCATCAATTGGGGAATCAACTTCCCACCGATACTCATCCAAATAGATGAAGGACTGTCTGATTTGGTCCAAAGGACCAACAACAACAGCTACTGGTTGAAGCGAATAGTGATACTTTCCCAAAGTTTTCTTCCGTGCATTTATCCTCTCTCTTATCAAGCCAATGTCCTTAAACAAAACAAAAACGAAACAAAAAATCAATTAAGTACCCAATTAAATCAGGGTACATGCTGGACGTACCCCCTCCGGGACGTACCCCCCCTATTATTTCTATTTTTTTTAAATATTTAATATTTAATTTAAAAACCCTGGGGCATTATGTTGAATATTTAATTTAAATAAAAATAATCGGAAAAAATATTAAAAATAATCGGAAAAAATTGGTGCGTCCTTCTACATGACTTGAGGAAATATTTAAAAATATAATAAAGTATAAACAAAATATTTGAGAGAGGTGGGCGAATCTGCGGAGCGTCGGCACAGTGACGCCACCATCACTTTTCATGACGCGCACGACCTCAAGCAAACCTAGCCTCGCAGCCTCAATCTGAATGTGTCTTGCTTCTATTCGAACACGACGAAACACACATCCGCACACACATCCGCATTTTGCTCCGTGTCAACACAGCTGATGGCGTAAACATTCAGTAATTGTGTAGTTAGGTTAATAACGAGATTAAGTAGCAGCGGTAGTAGATGCGGTAGTAGATGCTTAAAAAAACCGAAATGTTTTCAAATCCATTTAACTGCCTTTTCAACAACCGAAGCGAAGCTGCACATCGTCGACCAGAGAACGCAAGTATAGGTTATGTGATTATTTGAAATTTGTACCGGGCTGACCAAATGTTCTACTCGGGGCTTCCGTTCGACAGAATTGGTGTGCCACTGGACAAGGGCCTTGTGGCTTCGGTGATAGCATAGAGTGCCTTCTAGGCTGTGTGGTGTTTAGATCTGAACCAATGTTTCATCAAAGTAAACTTTTCAATCGCCTTCTACCTATGACTAACACATTGTAAGCATTTCCTGTCACCATCATAGTAATTGGAATACATTACTGGTTGAACTGTAAAAATGTAGCTGTGTCTCTGTTGCAGGAACCCTTAAACTGGCTGAGAGGACATCCACCAGTGGCCCATTACCACACAGCCCAGAGCAAGATCTTCTTTTCAACAACATCTGTGCTTATATCACTCCTGTCCCTGATTCCATGAGTCCGCCTAAATATCAACTATGTTTTTCAATCAGTGTGAAGAATGTCAGGTTAGTGTCCATTTCAATATTAATGAATCATTTGTTACTCAGTAAAGCCTGTTGACTCCAGAAGATTTAGTTTTGTTGCCTGTCAATTAACTGTGCACTTGTGATGCATGTTGTACTTTGGTGCCTTCTGTGATTTCTGCAGCAGACCGTCTTCTCTCTGATTCATTGATCTGTCTGTTTTCTTACAGGTGTCTCGTAAATGAAAGTGCAGGACAAGATAGCTTTGGCGCAGTCACTGCTTAAAATGTTCCGGATGAATTTCTACTAAAACGACTTTTCTTTTTTCAATGTGTAAAGTACTCATTCACAAGATTTTTTCTACTCCTGGAGGTTCTTGCCAACGCCAAATACACGTCAACAGCAAGATGAATTATTTTTAAATTGCCAGTAATTTCTTGTAAATATTAAGAGGGTGTCCATGGATGTTTTATTTGGCAACACCCATAAGGATGCAGTGCAGCACAGCATGCAAGCGCACCGTTGAGCCCTATTTTGTTTCAAAGTTGGTCTACATAAAATGTAATGGAGCCTGCTCCAAATCTCTCCAAGAGTGCACCACTTCACCCAAAGGCCTCATCTGAGGTTTGTCGATTTCTTTTCTCCTGCTTCTTCATGTGTCACTGTTGCCCACCCTCTATTTTCAATCACTATTTTTTTTTGTCAGGACCTTCCAATTTTGAAGAAGATGGTGCTGCGTAACTTAAGAGAAGCACCAGCGGCACATCTATATTTGACATTGGCTACACTGTTAAAAAAAAACTGAAAATTCAGACCACTTTTTTCGGACTTGGTGGTCTGAATCTATTCTTCAGACTTGTTTCAGACTGCTTGTCTGAAAATTCAGTCTTTTGGTATGAAAATTGTGACCTGAGCGTCTTACAACTTGAATTTAGACCTGTGCAGTCTGAAAATTTAGACGGTTAAGTCTAAAAATTCAGACCAACCTAAGATTTCGTTTGTCCGCTAGATGGCGCACATGTTGTGAAACATACCTCTTTCTGTTTAAATGCCTTTAATGCAAAAATATACTAATTGAAAATTTTAAAATTGGCAACACTTAATCAGTCATATGAGAACCATGCTCTGTTGCAAGATTTATCTCCGTAATATGTGTGGGAGTTGAACAATTCACATTTTAATTTACCTCTCGCGGGTGGCTCCGTGTCGCCATTTCCTTGGGTGCCGCAGGCCGGCTCCTCGTTAGTCATGGAGAAGTCCCAAGAATCTTCTCCCTCATCACAATTTTTACTCGAGTTGTCCTCTCTTGAGGACTACACACACACAAGATGGTTCCAATATTGTATTATACATGACACGGACCTTGATGTTTGCAATCTTCATACAGGTCTGAATTTTTAGACCACCAACTCTTAAATGTGAGACTCTCCAGTTCTGAATTTTAAGACTATCTAAGTGGTCTGAATTTTAAGACCTCAAGTCTGTTAATAACTTCTGACTAATTTTGTCTGAATTTTCAGACTTTTTTTTTAACAGTGTACATGTTACTGAATAAGTCATGGTTTATTGTTTCGTTGCCGTATTCTTTATCTCAATGTTGAGGGAACCAACCTGTCTTCCAAATGTGTAGGTAACTTGAATTTACTTTGGCTTCTCCCCTCCTGTTACTGTTGATGTAAACGTTGGTGTTTGATTGTTGTTTACTTTTATTTCTTTTGGTGGTATGTGATGGTGGATGGAAAGCTGCAATGGACGATTCACAACTTCACAACGGTCCAATCTGTCAAAATGACGACTGATTTCCTTCTGCTTCTGTTTGTTACGAGGAAAAAGTGAGCCTCCAGTTGTTGAATCTGCCTTCCATTAGGTAACATGAATTCATGGATTTTATTTTTTCCCCTCTTACCTTTCAAGTAAATGTTTGTCTTAAATAGTTATTCCCTGTTTTTCTTCTACAGGTGTCATATGTTAATGAATGAATGAATGAATGAATGAATGGAGACGATTTACGATGATCCAATTTGTAATGGAGGCAACTTGATTTTCTTTTGCCACAAAACTAGTTAATTTTTAAAGTTGTTTGAGTAGAATATTGAGTGAAAACGGGGGGGGGGGGGGGGGTCTGTACCTCCAATCATTTTACCTCCAACTCTTAAACGCACCCTCTTCTGCACCTCTAAAATCTTTCGTCCAAAATACGCTGCTTTTACCTCCAATGGTTTTACCTCCAAGCCCATTTACCTCCAACCTATTTACCTTAATTCAAAATGTGCGTGTGTGTGTCTGAATCCTGTGCACCTAAAGTTTGAAGCCTTGTTCTCCGTTACTTATGAAATTGAGCGTTCACTTAACTGTAAGAGCGGCAAGTGTCGTAACCCATCTCTTGTCACCGGTGTTTGAACGTTTAAACATCATTTTTGCTCCACCTCTCCACATCGGTAAGCCGTATGCTAGAGACAGGATGTCTTGCATGATCTGCTTTGAGAGCGTCGCGCAGCCTTATTGTTTGAGTATGCAAGGACTATAACCTCCCTGCCTTCACCACCACTTCACAGTCTTCATCATGCTCAAATTAAGGTGCCCTTGACACTTGAAATTAACTGAATGTGCAAGCCAAACATGTTGGCCCTGTACATGATTTCTGTTGCTGTACCCATGGTCTTGACGCTAATGAAACTTAAGGTCTCTGTGTCGAGTTCCTATCGAACAAATTTGTTGTAGGAGGCATTTTCACGTTGACATTTCTGTGTCTCATCTCTTACACACACTGCTTCTCTTTTCCTTCACCGTGCACCTCAAGTTAAACTTGGACACTTTGGCACAGCTTATGCTCTCTGATAGCTAGATGCTATTGAATATGTGTGCGTGTGTGGCTCAAAATCTTAGTTCTGCACCACTGATATATTTTATAATTGTTACAGGCTTTCTACCGGTTCAGCATTCGGATGGATGGAAGCACTTTCCGTGGTTCGTAGCTTTGTCTGAATCTGGAGAGAATCAGATTGTCGGAGTTCCTTGAGCAGGCGGCAGGAGCAGAGTCTACAGTTTTGGTAAGGTGCAAACTTCACGCATCCGTGTGAGCATTTCAAAACGGAATAGTATTTTCAACCCACATTGTCTGCAAACCACGCAATTCACTTTTTCCTTTCTTCTTCTCCTCTTGATTCCTGTGGTGTTTTTTATCCCCTCCATTTTTGTCCTATTTCATAGAGTTGGACACTTTATGAATGTATGAGCCCGTTGCAAAGAGTTATAAACATTCGTTGCTTTTTGTTTCCTTTTTATAAAATTTCTTGTTTGTTTCTTGTCGTTTTGTAACTCTGGTTTTATTCTACCCGCATGGTGGAATTTTTTCAAAGGTCACAGCATTCCTGATTTATGTATTCAACTAGTATATGCAAGTTTTAAATTGGGTGCTGAGAGTCTTGTCGGAAGCCAGTCTTGTTTCCTTTTTATTCTGGTCAGTGATGTGTCATTTCACATTATTAATTTTGGTCTGATGACAATTGATTGACAGCATTTTGGCCCTAGTTTGATGGTCTGGCATCTAAAACACTGGCACATACTAAATGTGTGTTATTGTGTGGTCAATAATGTTGGATCAGACCTCTGACATGTGTGTTCTTATTTCATCAGGCTTCTGTCAATGTCACCCTGCAAACCCTTCATGGATAAAGAACTACTTCTCTTTCGTGGCTGGCTGCAGGCAGCAAACTCTAGAACTGAGGTAAGAAGTGAACATAATTTACACAAGTCCCCACATCAGAAGAATTCCGTCAAAAACTTTCATTCTAGAATGTCTGCAATCCATGCTGAATCTCTGATGATACTTAAACCTTTTTAGAAGAGGTTACTAATCCTTAGTAGTTTCAACTATACATCTTTTTTTTTCCAAACAGTTCCTGTCAATGTACATGCTGTACTTGATAAAATGTCTGAAATTAAACTGTATTTGACGTGCGTGAAGGTGGCCACCAAATTGGTGGCCACCATAGCCACCATAGCCACTTTTCCATCCACCAAAGTCATACTTCTCAAAATACATAAACAAGATCAAAAATAAATCAAAGGGAAGAAAAAACATAAAAATAGTCCGTCTTAAGCGTTTTCAAAAAACCTAAAAGGTTGGTACTTGGCAACCGCTTGTAGCGCGATGTACCAACTTTGCCGCCTTGCTGCTGGCCAACCATTCGTCCCACAGAGGTCCCTCTAGTCTCAAAATGAAGGTCTTGTAGAGTACTTCAAGAATCTGTGCCAGTTTGACTATTAACACGCACGGATAGGGCGTTAAAGCGCTCCAAACATGGAACATTGAACAGCCGTGTGGCACGAAGTACCAACTTTGCCGCCTTGCTGCTGGCCAGCCGTTCGTCCCACAGGGGTCCGTCTAGTCTCAAAATGAAGGTCTTGTAAAGAACTTCAAGAATCTATGCCAGTTTGACTATTAACACCCACAGATAGGGCGTTACAGAGCTCCAAACTAGGAACATTGAACAGCCGTGTGGCACGAAGTACCAACTTTGCCGCCTTGCTGCTAGCCAACCGTTCGTCCCACTGGGGTCCGTCTAGTCTCAAAATGAAGGTCTTGTAGAGCACTTCAAGAATCTATGCCAGTTTGACTATTAACACCCACAGATAGGGCGTTAAAGCGATCCAAACTTGGAACATTGAACAGCCGTGTGGAACGAAGTACCAACTTTGCCGCCTTGCTGCTGGCCAGCCGTTCGTCCCACAGGGGTCCGTCTAGTCTCAAAATGAAGGTCTTGTAGAGTACTTCAAGAATCTATGCCAGTTTGACTATTAACACGCACGGATAGGGCGTTAAAGCGCTCCAAACTTGGAACATTGAACAGCCGTGTGGCACGAAGTACCAACTTTGCCGCCTTGTTGCTGGCCAACCGTTCGTCCAACAGGGGTCCCTCTAGTCTCAAAATGAAGGTCTTGTAGAGTACTTCAAGAATCTATGCCAGTTTGACTATTAACACCCACAGATAGGGCGTAAAAGCGCTCCAAACTTGGAACATTGAACAGCCGTGTGGCACGAAGTACCAACTTTGCCGCCTTGCTGCTGGCCAGCCGTTCGTCCCACAGGGGTCCCTCTAGTCTCAAAATGAAGGTCTTGTAGAGTACTTCAAGAATCTATGCCAGTTTGACTATTAACACCCACGGATAGGGCGTTAAAGCGCTCCAAACTAGGAACATTGAACAGCCGTGTGGCACGAAGTACCAACTTTGCCGCCTTGCTGCTAGCCAACCGTTCGTCCCACAGGGGTCCGTCTAGTCTCAAAATGAAGGTCTTGTAAAGCACTTCAAGAATCTATGCCAGTTTGACTATTAACACCCACAGATAGGGCGTTAAAGCGATCCAAACTTGGAACATTGAACAGCCGTGTGGAACGAAGTACCAACTTTGCCGCCTTGCTGCTGGCCAGCCGTTCGTCCCACAGGGGTCCGTCTAGTCTCAAAATGAAGGTCTTGTAGAGTACTTCAAGAATCTATGCCAGTTTGACTATTAACACGCACGGATAGGGCGTTAAAGCGCTCCAAACTTGGAACATTGAACAGCCGTGTGGCACGAAGTACCAACTTTGCCGCCTTGTTGCTGGCCAACCGTTCGTCCAACAGGGGTCCCTCTAGTCTCAAAATGAAGGTCTTGTAGAGTACTTCAAGAATCTATGCCAGTTTGACTATTTACACTCACAGATAGGGCGTAAAAGCTCTCCAAACTTGGAACATTGAACAGCCGTGTGGAACGAAGTACCAACTTTGCCGCCTTGCTGCTGGCCAACCGTTCGTCCCACTGGGGTCCGTCTAGTCTCAAAATGAAGGTCTTGTAGAGTACTTCAAGAATCCATGCCAGTTTGACTATTAACACCCACGGATAGGGCGTTAAAGCGCTCCAAACTTGGAACATTGAACAGCCGTGTGGCACGAAGTACCAACTTTGCCGCCTTGCTGCTGGCCAGCCGTTCGTCCCACAGGGGTCCGTCTAGTCTCAAAATGAAGGTCTTGTAGAGTACTTCAAGAATCTATGCCAGTTTGACTATTTACACGCACGGATAGGGCGTTAATGCGCTCCAAACTTGGAACATTGAACAGCCGTGTGGCACGAAGTACCAACTTTGCCGCCTTGTTGCTGGCCAACCGTTCGTCCAACAGGGGTCCCTCTAGTCTCAAAATGAAGGTCTTGTAGAGTACTTCAAGAATCTATGCCAGTTTGACTATTAACACCCACAGATAGGGCGTTAAAGCGATCCAAACTTGGAACATTGAACAGCCGTGTGGCACGAAGTACTAACTTTGCCGCCTTGCTGCTGGCCAACCGTTCGTCCCACTGGGGTCCGTCTAGTCTCAAAATGAAGGTCTTGTAGAGTACTTCAAGAATCCATGCCAGTTTTACTATTAATACCCACGGATAGGGCGTTAAAGCGCTCCAAACTTGGAACATTGAACAGCCGTGTGGCACGAAGTACCAACTTTGCCGCCTTGCTGCTGGCCAGCCGTTCGTCCCACAGGGGTCCCTCTAGTCTCAAAATGAAGGTCTTGTAGAGTACTTCAAGAATCTATGCCAGTTTGACTATTAACACGCACGGATAGGGCGGTAAAGCGATCCAAACTTGGAACATTGAACAACCGTGTGGCACGAAGTACCAACTTTGCCGCCTTGCTGCTGGCCAACCGTTCGTCCCACAGGGGTCCCTCTAGTCTCAAAATGAAGGTCTTGTAGAGCACTTCAAGAATCTATGCCAGTTTGACTATTAACACCCACAGATAGGGCGTTAAAGCGATCCAAACTTGGAACATTGAACAGCCGTGTGGCACGAAGTACCAACTTTGCCGCCTTGCTGCTGGCTAACCGTTCGTCCCACAGGGTTCCCTCTAGTCTCAAAATGAAGGTCTTGTAGAGTTCTTCAAGAATCTATGCCAGTTTGACTATTAACACCCACAGATAGGGCGTTAAAGCGATCCAAACTTGGAACATTGAACAGCCGTGTGGCACGAAGTACCAACTTTGCCGCCTTGCTGCTGGCTAACCGTTCGTCCCACAGGGTTCCCTCTAGTCTCAAAATGAAGGTCTTGTAGAGTACTTCAAGAATCTATGCCAGTTTGACTATTAGCACCCACAGATAGGGCGTTAAAGCGATCCAAACTTCGAACAATTAAAGGCCAAGAAGCACGATGTACTACTAATTTTGCAGCCCTGGCGCTAGACAACGGTTCGTCCGACAGTGCTCTTTTTAAGAGGAAATGTGGGAGATTTTTTCCTTCTGCAAAATTCAGCGCATGTGTCTTTGTATCTGTTGTTTATACGTTTTATTGTTAGCAGTAAATGGTTTTGTTTTTTTGTTATTTTTTTATTTTCACCTTAATTATTTATTTCGTTTCTTGTTACACGCCACACAATTATAGTTGACCAGGGAAAATGATATTTTTATGTTTCTTACTCTTACAATGCACTTACTACTAACTTAAATGACAAATACCAGGTGAACCAGAAACCCCGTTTGCAGCCGAAGTTATGCAACCCGCTTGACGCTGTGCGGGCGGGCTAGCCTACCCTCTGTTCGGCGGGCGGAGGGCCCGACTAGAGCTGCCCATATGCAGCGGTAGTAGCACTGCCGGCGGCAGAGCCAGCGAGTGGTTCGGATGTGATCGCACCGGCCGGCCACCGACGCGCTGTGAGAGGTGTGAGTGAGAGGCGGGGGAAGGGGAAGGGGAGTGAGGCAGCTAGGCTGCGGCAGCCGCTCGAGTGTCGCACAATTCGGCAGCTCTAGTCGGGCCCTCCGCCCGCCGAACAGAGGGTAGGCTAGCCCGCCCGCACAGCGTCAAGCGGGTTGCATAACTTCGGCTGCAAACAGGGTTTCTGCTTCACCTGGTACGTACACATCATACAATTTCAGGTATAGCACAAAAATTGCGGCTATTTCATAACAATTGTAGTCGTTAC
The DNA here is from genome assembly GCA_030522485.1 of Stenchaetothrips biformis. Taxonomy (NCBI): domain Eukaryota; kingdom Metazoa; phylum Arthropoda; class Insecta; order Thysanoptera; family Thripidae; genus Stenchaetothrips; species Stenchaetothrips biformis. Next base: position 1,329,420 of record CM060089.1, on the reverse strand, counting down.
ACACTTATTTAACTTATTTTAGAACAAATAAATTCACTGCAAATGTACTATTCTTTTTTCTTACATTGTCAGATTGCTGTAATGCCTTTCTTTGGCCTATCATAGAACTTTCTACACAGAAATTAAACTGCTTAAGGACTCTTAAGGTATGTAACCTTCCACTTGGGCTTTTACAGGGCCATAACAGACCTGTCTGGCTACTTGCACATATGAGGGAATTCCCTGTCGCTTACATGATAACACTTACAAGTAAAATTACAAATTGTTCAATATTAAGTACATGTTCGCCATGGAAGAGGTATTTGTGAACAATCTTACTTCACTTTGGCTCTGAAAAAGTAACAACAAACGATATTTCAAAATTTATCCACATCATTGTACATTATAAGTCTCTTCATATTATCAGAAACCGTTTATTACCTATTGTCAATTTAAAATTGCTTACAGACCGACGCATTGGCATTGAATTCAAACTGTTGAAGCTGTTAAGGTGTAGGTAAATGGTCTCACATGATCTTTAATTGTCTGGTCAGATGGTCAACTCATACTCTCTGCACAGCACACACATATCTTTTTGAGGTGATTTCTCTTCTTTCTTCTTTTGCTTGTCAACGGCTTCATCGTACTTCCTGAAACTGCGTTGACAACATGCATGGACCCATCTTTTGAATGACGTGCAGAGTACCATAACGAACGTATCGTCCGTTCTTCTGAACACATTGTACTCGTCCTTGCCACATATCACACATAAATGGGTCATATCCTCCGATTCAGTCAGGAGCATGTCCCCGACCTCATTTCTGGTCTTCTGCATGTCCTCAAACCTGTAAAACATTTTTTTTTTTTAGAATTTTATTACACACTCCTCGCTTTGTACTAGGTTGCATGCGTTTCACATGTAAAGGAAAACAATTGGTCTTGCTTATGCTCACAGTTTGACATGTAAACTTTACATTTTGAGCTGTCCACTGACAGGCGCGCATTGACAATTTAACAAGAATGACACACTGTCATCATGTTACTGACTTTTACTCTCATTAATTAGGTACTCCTCTGCAAACTCCACAGTGTGCTCAGCACACTCTGTTCAGCGTGTACTCACTAGTACACTCCGACAAGAGTGTACTCACTAGTACACTCCGACAAGAGTGTACTCAGATGAATACACTCTGACCGGAGTGTTCTTAGATGAGTGCACTCCAACGAGAGAGTGCTTAGATGAGTACACGCTAACGAGAGTGTGCTCAGATCCTGGAAAAACATGCAGTTGAGTACACGCTCGTGGGAGTGTGCTTGTGAGCACACGCTGAAGAAAGTGTACTCGTGAGTAGACGCTGAAAAGAGTGTACTCGTGAGTGCACGGTAAAGAGAGTGTACTTAGTACTCTGTTCAGTTTGCTCAGTCGTATAAGCAACAATAATACTTTGTATTTTCCAAGTGTGGTAAGAGAGTAAGTATAATTTTCTTTGTAAAATTAAGCACAAGGCCAAATTGCCAGTACATTATTTAAAATTATATTAGTCAATTGGTTTGACGGTACGAGCTGGCTAACGAAAATGATCCATGATTGGTACCATGGTCCATGTTTGACACTTTACCTTATCTTTCTCAAGACAACCACGCTCTTTGACTTACCATTCACTGTTGGCCGCACCCATCAAAATTGCTCGTGCATACAATATTACATATATGCCGCAATTCCACGTGTCAGTTTGAATTGGAAATTCCTCTACTTTCATCATCGTCCATCCTGTTGTTTCGATTTTCTCGATGCATACTCTATTCCTTTTCTCTATGTATTTGATAAATTGTTTTAAATGGTCATCTGTGCTCTTCTTCAAGGGGTTAAGACAAACATATTGCTTCAATCCAATGTCCGCCACAATGAGTATCCAATGTACATTATGTGGGTTGTAAGGCATTATTAATATTTTGGATGAAATGTCTATTAAATTTAACGGAAATAACTTGTTGATCACTTGTTTTTCATTCATAATCTGGGTTGCAAGTGTCGATGTAAGGTTGATAAACTTTGCCCGGAGGTTTTCGTTTCGAAGTCTCGAAACCTCTTTAAATAGGCAGTGTATAGCTGCGTCAATCAACTGAGTGTTCAACCATCCTTGGCTTCTCAATAGAAGCACCATATCAGTAGTGGTTATATTATCTAGTCCAACTCCATAAGTCCCGACCACACACGGTGGCCTTACAGGGAGTCCATAGTAGCGTGTCAACTGTCAACGGAAACAAACCATTGTGCAGTTTTCTTCCTATTGTTGACGTGGCTGCTAATTTTCTTTTGTACTCCTTTGCTGATTCCATGCAAACTTTTGCTAGTGTGGCCCGCACGAAAAATTCGTCCCACTCTGAGTCGTTTTCGTACGGAGCTGCTTGTGGAATTTGCATGAACTTTTGAAAAACGTAGAGCATGAATACGCCGTTTGCGTACTTCTGGGATGGAGTCTGAATAGTCAGGAATTGGATGGTCCATTGGGCTGCATTTTCTTGTTCATGCCACATTGCATTGACCGTGTCCAAAATTGTTTCAAGTATTTGCCTGCAGCGGTTTTTATTTGAATTTGAGGCATGAGTTGTCAAACTTTTTTCTCTAAGATCAAATTTAAGTGGAGTCCAGTATTCATCAAGCTCCAGAGGTACAAGTAGTACTGAGGAAGCGGGAATTTTTATTTCCCTCTTAATCCGTTTGCTTAGTACTTTTCCAAGAAAGGTACTGCACACAAATGTGTCATTTTCTTTAGTCCTAAAACAATCAAGACAATTGTCTATGATTGCCGAAGTAAGTCTTCTGTCAGTTACTAAGGACAAAAAGTCTTTTTTGTATATAGGTTTGTCTTCCTCACCGTAAAGGTACATTAAGGCAGAAAGATTTGCAGCAGAATGCTGGTTCATGAATTCTTTTTCAGAATCGTTCATCAAATTTAGAACTGTGGAGTTTGGAGACGTGTAATCCTCTCGGTACACTGCTAAATAAGATCGGTCCAGTGGATTCTCTGAATTCCATATGTCTTCTGCCTCAAGATCAGAACTGGAGTCTTTTGTCTTTGATAGTGACATCGGTTGCCTTTTCTTCTTAGAAAACAGTCCTGCAATCCTTGACTTAAGACTCGTTTTATTTGTTTCAGCTGTTTCTGCCTTGGATTTAAGACGTGGACTTTCCTTGTCAAACTGAAAGGAAACGTGTTTTTCTTCCGACTTTCCAAGTTGTGAAGATCGCGAGCCTTCCTTCTGTTTGCCCTGTTGAGAATTATTAAAACCATGTGGCCCGCGTGTCTTGGGTGAAAGTTCTTCATATATGTTATCCTGTAAATCATCTTTGGAGGCTGATGCATTCTCATTTTCCTTTCTGGAATCCTTCGATTTGTCCCTTTCTTGTTCACCTTTGCTGCTTTGTTTTGTTATGTTTCGGGAACTGGACGACATTCGTTTCTTTGACCTTTCCTGTCTCTTTGAACTACCTGTAAGCATGGACAGTGACGGCCGTGAAGCATCTTTCGGCGTTCTTCTCCATGATTCCTTGTCTGTTTCATCCAAACCATTTCTTTTCCTTTTTTTATCTCTTGCTGCTCTTGGAGTTTGTTGCCGTCGTTTCTTCAGTTGTGACGCTAAAAACTTAAGATGTTTTCCGTCTTTGTACTTGGACTTTTGTCTCTTTGGTCTTCTGGACCACTTTTCTGAACCACTGCTACTTGAATCACTTTCACTGTTGGTTTTGTTGTCAGCTTCTGACGAACTTTCACTGACTCTACCGTCTGTTCGTAAGTTCAGCTGAATGGCCTTAATTTTTGTGAAAACATCTTCCCTTTCTTTCTCAACGTATCGGCCAACTTTATCAGCCTGAGTACTTCTAGTGTGTATGCTGCGTTTCTTCTCCTTGAAATAATCTTCCACGTCGGCATTACTGAGAACGAACTCCCCCTGCTTTGCATTTACCATTATTTTTGTCCATAGTGGTATAAGGGCAGCAAAATGAGGACCTAAGAACTTGTTCTTAATGAAATGGGAAGCCTTATATGGATTTGGAAGAATTTCTTCACTTTCTTCATCGCCATCTACATGTTCTCTTATTTTATTATCAAGTGCGTCTGTAAGTGACTTGCAGTGTCGGGAAAAAGGTGAATCTACTAGTGCTGTTTCCCAAGGCCAGACGTTTTCTTCAGTGATGATATCTTCTAAATTTTTTATGGTTGGTTCTTTCCATTCACTTTCATTTTTATCATCTGCACAGCCAAGTGAGTGCATTGCTTCTTCCAAGACGTCATCTTCATATGGCCACATCATGACTGTTGCAAAACTTTGAAATACTTTGTCAAATTTCTTCATTGATGTCGCGTCCATCAACTTTTCTATTGACTCCATGACAATGTGTTTGGTACGTCCATTTATTGAGTATTTTGTGCAGTACCGTGCTGTCATCTTTACAAAGTGGTTCTGACACAAAAGAACCAATATAACTTCTCCTAAAGACTTCTCCGATGGCTGATTCACTGCATGCCTGTAGCACAACTTCAAGTAATATAACAGTGACATGTGGTTCCATGCGGTCATGATCCCATGCAGAAGGGGGAAACTGCAGTCCACTATTACCCTTCCAATAGGGGGCCAAGCTATTTTGCAATTACTAATTACAAACATTCGAAATCTGGACAGGAATGACGATATCGCAGCTTGGTCATGGGATGAGCTTATCATTTCAAAAAGCGGCACTTCTTTGCGGTGTACATTCACCACCCCAGTATACACCAATATTTTTTTTGTTGTTTTTCAATGGCGGCCTAACCAAACTGCCTGTTGCATCAAAGTAAACAACAACTTTATCCTTATTATGGAACTGATTTAATATCACATTGACCTGACGCACAGAATACAGGTACACAGTAAGTGGCTCCGCAGTAAATTGAATAAATCTTTCTTCGAATGGCATTTCCAGCTCTAATCTGCGCTTAAGACACAAATCAAAGAAGTCGTCCTGAGCCAAATCCTTTTCTTTCAAAATTTCTGACCTCATTTTTCGCATAGCGTCGTCTCCTGACACCATTCCCCAGTTGTGTTGTTGTGCAGATTGTGCTGGCAAAGTTCTGATGTGATCTTTTTGACTCTGCTTGGGTAGCATGAATCTGAGTCGTTCTTTTTCCATCTTCCGCGTCATGCCTTTCTTTTGTTTCACTCTTGTTAGTGGCTCGTCGTGGTTTATTTTTCCCGCCGAGTGGACATCCACAACAAATATTGCCTCTTGTGCTGATGGCTTCATCCTCATTCGGTAAGATTTACATGCACCAGTAGAACAGTAGCCATATGCAAGTACAGTAATTCTACCGTCCTGAGTCCGATAAGCCTTTTGTGCGTTTTTGAAACATAATTTGCAGTGACTTGTGTTCACGTTCTTGTTAAAAGCTTTTTCCAACTCAAATCGCCAAGTCTCTGGGTTTTTGCATTGTTCACCTGTCCAGTTTTTAGTGTACTTAGACGAATGGAGTTCAAATGAGCCTTCGTATTTGTTGTAGTGCTTAATTGCTAGAGGCAATTTCTTTTTTCTGCCTTTTTGGTTCTTTTTTGAATTTTTCAGCTCTTGATCTGAAGAGCTATATTTGTCTTCTTCTTCAGTGGAACAAGTGTCGTACGAATCTTCAGAAGTTCCGTCACTCTTCCCTTCATTGTCTTTGTCTGTTTGAGACTCGGATTTTGATCCAGAAGTAACACTTCCGGCGTCGTTTTCTTTGTCATTCCGTAGGCTGTTATCGACGTCGGACAGTGAGCTACTTGATAGAGACACGGGTCCGTCTGACTTTGATGGCTTTATATTTTCTGTCAACCTCTGGGGAATGTCTTCTGAGTCCACAAAAGCATATTTGCATCTTGTGCATCTGCCACTCTTATTACTGTAAAACAGAAAACGAAAGAGTCGGTTATTCGTGTACATTTTTAGTTTACTTGACACGCAAGTTTCAATACTAAATTATAAGGTGAGGGACATTTCACATGGTTCAGGAAGTTGAGTGGTTGCGAAAAATATCTGGTGGCAGACAGTCAGGTTAGTGAAATGCACATGACAAATAACTCGTCAGGACTACGATCATTATTTTTTATCATATTTAGGACTCCTGACTTTATCGTTCGAAGTCAGAACGAAATTTTCGTTCTGACAACAAATTGATAGTACGCCCAATAATTTCTTTTTCAGCTATCCAAAAAATCAACGCACATTTTCGCTGTTACAACACTGGTAAAACTAAATCGTAGTACCACCTTCTGTTTGCACGCGCTATCAGGTTACGCGAGAAGTTAAGTGCAGCTAACTGGCTCATCGGCCAAGATTCCCCCTATCTGAATGCACACCGCAAACCTAACTGTCTACTTAGGACGTACTCACAAACGCATGCTTGGCCAAGCATGCACATACATACGCATGCTTGGCCAAGCATGCACATACAAACTCATGCTTGGCCAAGCATGCACATACAAACGCATGCTTGGCCAAGCATGCGTTTGCACGTGTGTACTTGAAGCATGCATTTGTAAGTGCGTGCTAGTGATGTTCGTAGTGTATGGGGGAAATTTCCAGAGTATGCCTTATTTCAAGCCTAACGTCTCCAAGCGCAACTTCATGCGTCACTCAAGCATGGAGTTACGCTTTAGTTTTACCAGGGAACTAATTCCTTTTTTTTGCGTGCGGCAAAGAACGATAGTAACAAAGTAAAGAGTAAAATTTGTAACCATTTTGGACTGATGTGTCCCCCTTAAATTGCGTGCCATCTTTCGGTTGGCGCCTTCGGAATTGTCGTTAGATTTTGCCCCATTGGAGTTTAAATGTGGGTTGGTGGTCAAAAAAATTCCATATTCGTTTTAGCACCTTTCAAAGTGCAGCAAGGTAAGAAAATTTTGCGTGAGAATGTAAGACATCAAAAAGTTGATTGTTTTGCCGTTTTTTCTCTGAAATGTCCAAATGGATCTTAACAGAAAGCCAGATTTTGGCGTCGATTGAGTTGAAAACTGCGCTTCGTCATCTCTCTGCCAAAGATACCATCCGATTTGTTTTGATGTCCCGTACTTTCCCCGTCTGTTAAAAAAACAGTTCTGTTTGACCCTGCTTAGTGTAAGCACTTCCTCCTCGCGTGGGAATATGAAGGTGAATGAGGACAATGGTATTTCTTACATTTCATACAGCACTACTGTGCACAACTCGCTTGACTTTGGTTGTTTCCTTAATTTTGTTACCTAAAAAGGGAAAGAAAATGCAAGTTTTTATTTGTGCCACCAGACGCATACATATTTGCCACTTATTCTTTTCAATATGGCCACTTACTTGTGTGTCGTCCATTTTGTACCATTCTCCAGAGACAGACACTGTGGAAAAGTAATGTCCGGCTCGTGCAGATGGGCCAGTGTGTTCCATGAATCCTACTAGATTATAGCAAAATAACTCCTCTTCTGCTACCCCCGCACTGTGTCAAATAACAGCAGTATATCCAGTTAATTATTTTGCACCAGGAATGTCCTCACACACCTCAGGGTATAATCTTCAGAAAACGGCCGCTCCACTTTCGAAGTTCCACATGGCACTGAGAGTGTTGACTATATTCGGGTAGTACTCTCAGTTTTCGTTCAAACTTCATTTTCACCGTAAGAAAAGACTTGAAGATTAAGAAGGCAACCCAAAGTTGGCGCCAAGATACGTATCCACACCGAACCAAAAACGGAGTGAAATAGACTTTCTCTTTGTGTCCAGGTCATTTTTGGCCAGAGAGTTGTCTAAAAATTCCAAACTTATTGAAAAATCATGGATTTTTTCCGAAATTTCTGCATGGAGCCTTTTATAAAATCAAACTCTGGGCTCTCTCCGAAAAGTTTTGCAATTATGAACAAAACTGCACGGTTCACCATCAGTAAATCACGAAAAAATGTTTGCAACCAGTCAAAAAATAAGGTACCGTCCACTTGTTTGGCTCAGTCTTCATAATTTTAAGGGAAACCTTCAGAATATATGTCAAACGAGCTCGAAGGAGATTGTACCCTCTTTGGCCATTTCGGACTTAAGAATGCTTCGGCGAAGCCGTCATTAACATATCCGAGAAAAGCTATGCATTTCACCTCCCATCAGGACCCAAAGTAATGCTCCGAAGAACATTTGTTTCAGCCCTGAGATAATGTCTCCGAAAAAAAAAGATAAACTGAACGGAGTCTCCAGAAACGTGATTATAGAGTTTTGTTTTTTATAAAATTTGGGAGCTAATTTCTAACAGTGTGCTGTTTGCATGAAAACACAAGGTCCATTTCACCCCGTTTAAAGGTTGAAACCGGCTCGGAAAAGGTGATGATACGTTTCTTGGCACCAACTTCGGGTTGCATTCTAAATCTTTTACGCCATTCTTACGAAAAAAGGTTCTTATGAAACCGGAGTGAACTACCTGAATGTTTCGTTTTAAGCAGTGGAGTCACCTTGAAAAGACGGAGGAGATTCCATAATATTTACCTTGTTATTTTTTCACAGAACAGGTGCACGTTGGAACTCAGGCAAACATTTGAGGTATCTCTCCTGCCTTCTTCTTTTTCAAATCTAGAAGACACGGAAACATTATAATGAATGCTTCAGGAAACATCGTTTTTATGGAAACCTCCACGAAACTCTGATATGTTGGTCTTACCTCCGCACGTACAAGCATAACACCGAAGGACGCAGTAACAGGCTGAGCGACAGTGTCGCTTCTTCCTTTTTCGAACAGCCTTTTGAGCTGCACTCATATAAATTACGCCCCTGAAGTGTTTCAACTGCATTGAAATACGTTTTTAGTGCCACTTCTGTAGAAATGTTGGGATTTATTATCAAATGGGTAAATTCATCTTCTGCTCGTGATGGAACCTTGCACTTTTTGCATGTCGCTGAAAAATACAATATCAATCTTTTAGAGTGTACGGTTTTAAGGAAATGCGATTGCTGAACATTGACATTCCCGATTTTGTTGACTCTCTATCACAGGTACTTCTGATGAGCGAAAAAAAAAACCCTGCATAGTATTGGGCCCTATTTCGTAAATGATTTTGATGACAGTCAAAATAGAGTTTTTTGAATAATTTTTTCAGTCCCTGCGGACCACGAGTAGAGGAATTTATTTCATTCAATGCCACTTACTTATGTTTTGCTTCTGCTGATCACTTACTTGTTTTAATAGCGGTGCCCTCAAACTGTGCATTAAACATTAAATTTTCCTGGCAATTGAACAGCATGTTTAGGAATTCATCTGCACATTGCTGTCCACCATTAGGCCAAATTCCTGTTGAATAAATAATTTAAGGCTTATTAATTAGTCTTCATTTTCATTTTTAGTGGCATCACCCGTGAGAATGACCAAACATAGTTGACGTGCTCTGTGGAATACACATGGAGAAGGCAAAACGGGAAGCTCAGGGTAGAGCGCGCCCTTGAGATTTAAGGGAGGGTGGAGCACCCAATGACACTTTTTGGATTTTGGCACTCACTTCAAAACTGATCCATGAAGCGGAAGAAAGGAGTAAGTTGACTTATCTCCAAATTGAGTTTTTATCTTAATATTGTGCCTCAGGATAGTTTTGCAAGTTTGATGAAGTTATTTTTAGATTTTTTTAAATATTTCATTTTTTCCACCTATGTGTTTTATCAATTGCGATGGGATTTCTCACCTCGTAGGCATCTCCTCAATCCTTTAGGATCTACTGCGCCAGTCTTGTTTCTATGCTGGCAGGCTTCGTTGTAAAGTGCTTTGAGTACCCAGAAAATACAACTTGTTGATTTGGATTTATTCTCATGGGTATGACCCGTTATAGTTGAGTTCAGCCCTTTTACAGAAAATATTATCTTTGGAAATGAAAGTGTTGTTTACATAACCGATTACTGTGTCTTGCAAATATTTAAAGAAATTGTGACTTACCTGAACCATTGCTAATGCATAACAAGTAGACTTCTTATTAACCAAACCCTTGAGTGGGTGACCTTCATCTGGAACTAAAAAAAGTTAAACTGTAATATAGAGTGTGAACACTGGTAAAACTAAAGCGTTGTATTACTCTCTGTTTTCAAGCCTATTTGGTTTACGCTTGAAATCAAGCGTAGCAGGCTCTTCCGTCAAGATTCCCCCTATCTAAATGCATGAAGAAATTTCCAGAGCATGCTCCATTTCAAGCATAACGTCTTCAAGCGAAACTTTATGCTTGACTCAAGCATACAGTTACGCTTTAGTTTTACCAGTGAACTTGTGCACAGGGTGAAAGCGGTTCCTGTTATTGTTCCAGGAACTCCCTGCAAATCACCAAGGTCTTTACTATAGGCTTACTGGGAAAACCAGGAACTGCTTTTACCGTGCACATGTGCTAAAGTAACTTTTAATAAGTTTTGCCACGGTAGGGCCCCCGGCTTTCGTGGCTGGTTGACTACCGAAAACGGAGTAAAAATTTGATGTTTTGAAACTGTCACGCAGATTCTATACGGAACGTCGTAGTGAAATGCAGGCCCCACGCCGCCCGGCCGGGGGCTCAACCGTGGCAACCCTTCCTAAAAGTTACCTCAGGACACAGTCTAAACGTTTTCAAAAGCGGTAACCGTCAGGGAAGAAAATGATGGTTTGCCCTGAAATAGGCTCACTACAGGTAATTCTCACCCGACATCAGCTGAAAAGTGCTGCAAGTTTGTCTTCAATCATCTATGTTGTAAGTACAACTTGCATTTCTAACGTTGCCTCTCGAAAACCAACTTACCTTCGTTGTAAATTGCAGAACCTGCATTCCAGTCAAATGAATTGTTTTCATTTCCATTATCTGAGGCGGGAGTTGACGAACGTATTTTATTGTCTAGAAAAGAAAATATTTTCCCATATCAATCGTGCTGATAGACTTGTATATGGTATCAGTTTTATGGCACTGGGGTAAGTACCTTTTTTGTCTTCTTTGGTTGGCTTCATTTTTTTATTTTCAGGTCGTTTTACATTATCAACTCCACTTTCTTCTGTTAAAAAATTGTGTGTAATTCGTGTAGTTTGAAAATGCAAAAATGAAAATGTTCAGCGGAAGCACTACGTCTTACCATTCCTTATCCGATGCACGCAGTAAATATGCTTGCAGGGATTCGTTTTGTCAGGACAAGTGCATTTGTATTCATGCTCACATGGCCGTTTAGGGGTCGTCCACATATTACGTCACGCGCTTAGGGGGGGGAGGGGGTTTCGGCAAGCGTGACGGCGCGTGACATGGGGGGAGGGGGGGGGGGTGTCGAGCTATGTGACGTCACATTTTCGTAAAAAAAAGAAAAGAGTTTTAAACAACAAAGTTCACTTTAATACCAAAGTTCTTGCAAGATTGGATTAAAAAGATTTAATAAAAACATGTTCAAGCAGATCCAGCGGGGTTCATTCCAAGCTGCATCCCTCTTCCTGCAAAAAGAATGAAGAATTTAAGAAAAAATGCATTACGAAAGTCAATTACACTTTCGACTGCTTAAAAGAAGTGTACTTACCTTGTGCTAATTATTAACTTGCAGCACTTTAAACATTCAACACTATAAACTTTTATTATCGGCGTAGCGCTTTCTTTTAAATTATATGTTTTTTTTTTTGCAAAAAGATCGAAAATGTGACGTCACATAGGGGGGGGGGGGTCATCTATCGTGACGGTGCGTGACATGGGGGGAGGGGGGGTCAAAAAGTGCCCAAAATCGCGTGACGTAATATGTGGACGACCCCTTATCCATTTTGATATTTCGGCATGTCATTAGATCACATTGCTTTTTCCAAGTTACTGTGTAACTGCCCTTTCTCGAACTAGCCACGACTGAATATTGAAATGCACTCATCTCTGTCACCCACTTTCGATGGATCGAATCACCTCTAATTTTTCGGCTGTCTAATTTGTTGTCGTGATGTTTTCTATATAAGAAGATTGAATCAGACGAAGTCGCGTCTTGCCTGTCACATTACTTACCCGAACCTTTCCCACTCAATAGACAAGTTTGTCATTTAATTTTTTTTTGCAAAAGATGTCTTTTTATTAGAAAACAAATTCATTAAAGTTCCAGAACATTATGGAAAAAACTAGGATTTAAAACAGTGAAATGAAATGCCTAAGCTGAAATAAGTTATGGGGGCAGCAGCACTTTGTGCACGCTTTTTGGCCCGTCCCGTATTATTTATAAAATAAATACGGAGGACGGGCATATAGTCTGATGCTTGCTGTGCGTCCGTTCGTTCGTTCGTTCGTTCGTTCGTTCGTTCGTTCGTTCGTTCGTTCGTTCGTTCGTCCGTGGACTTCCCGTTGTCCGATCTTCACCAAATTTGGTATGCAGCCTCCTTGGGTGACCCTAAGAACCGCTCGGTGGCAGCAAATCCGATCCGAGCCCCGGGGGCGCTGCTGCAGGTGCATCATGGTCTACATGGGGTGCAGGAGGATTTCGGCAACGGGTACAGCTAGAAGGGCATGTAGGGGTATTTTTGGAATCGGGGCGACGAGACAAAGCCAACGGTGCTGGTTTCGAGCAAATCGGAGAAGTTTGGACCAAGGTTCAAATCCCGGGGGGACCAAATTTTTTTTTTTTTAGTTTAACGTTGTTTCTTATGTTTTTGAGGGTGCTGATGACGAAAATGATATCCATTTTGACCTAAGACGCCGCGAGGGCGACGCTGCAGGTGCATAATGGTCTATAGGGTAGATGAGGATTTTGGCAACGGGTACAGCTAGATGGGCATGTAGGGGTATTTTCGGAATCGGGGCGACGAGACAAAGCCAACGGTGCTGGTTTCGAGCAAATCCGAGAAGTTTGGACCCAGGTTCAAATCCCGGGGGGACCAAATTTATTTTTTTTAGTTTAACGTTGTTTCTTATGTTTTTGAGGGTGCTGATGACGAAAATAACGTCCATTCTGACCCAGACCCACGTTTAAAGCCTGTAAGAGTTAAACATTTGCGACACTCGTTAAATTTAAAATGTACGGGACGGGCCAAAGTTGCCGATCTGTATCGCCACTTTTCCTGTTATTCAAATTTGTTTTCGATTTTTCTCTTTGTACCTCAATATAAAACAGTTGCATGAGTGCTTGAGACAAACGGCGGTAACCTTCTTAAAAAACAAGCTTTTTAGAATAATTTCAAAAAAAAATTGTTTTTAGCATCAATGGAGGCATTAGTGAGGCATGTATATGAAGCGCGTACAAAAAGCCTGAAAAATTATAACTGATTTTTCACTTCGCGCATGATTTAAGTCAAAAATTCAACTTTGTCCCAATCAGCGAAGTGCTTCGAAAAAAGTTTAATATTGCCCACAAAATGAACCACGGGACTTAAAAACGGACGGAAAATACTATTGGATATTTAGTATCTGACAAAAAAAAATTAAATAGAAAACTTGCAAAAAAGACCTTTTTCTACCAGTTTTTTGGTTTGATTTGAACCAGCGAACCTCACAAAGTGTGCTTTAAGACACACTTCACTGATTGCCAAAAAGTTTAGAACGTTGGCTGAAATCGTACGCGCAGGTGCCATCGTGTATAATTTTTGAAACCTTTTTTTCATGCTTCATGTAAATGCCCCGGTTGATACTAAAACAAAATGTTTCGTTTTGAAAGTTTTGTAAAATGTTTGACGTCTCACGGGATTGCCGCCGTTTCTATGTACTATTCATGCAATCCTTCTTTTTGGGGAGTGCCAACAAAAATTTCGAAAAAAAATGGGGGAAAAGTGCACATAGTGCTGCTGGTGCCCCCCCCCCCCCCCCCTCACGGGAATACTCTGTCTGATGAAATGAGGGAATCCTTGCCGTTGGACAGACTACTCCACCTTCATTAAAGCGTTATTTTCGATAACATTTTGAAAAGTGTGCTAAACGTGGTACATAATTATTTTCGATTCCCCGGACGCGTCCACACGAGACTTATTCGAAAAATGTTCAAGGTTGATAATAGTCTTTAACTAAAAAAATTACTTCTTTGACTGTGACTTTGAGAGATCAGTTTCGTTGACATCGCTTTCGGAATTTGTTTCGTTGTCAATGCCATCATCAGCTGAAAAGTACATTAAGTGGGTGAATAACGTCTCATCAATTTATCGCCCATATATTTATGCAGGAGGTCTGATCCGTGTGATTGATACTATTTTCTTACTTGAATTAACATTCCTGTTCTCATCATTTTCCGAAGGGGAGTTTTGAAAATTAATAAAATCTTCAAAATCCTGAAAACCGAAATTGACACCGATAATACTAGATGAAATGTACCAAGACTACATTGTAAGGGTAAAACGCTGAATCTACTTCAAACCACTAACAGTCCTGAGCACACTCAGATGTTCTTGCTGCAGGTAAATAAATTGATCTCCAACACGAATAGTATGTGTAAATTCACACAACCGAGATGCAGTATTAATATCACAAATCTGGAAAATATCAAAATGTTTCTGAACTGTGAGACAGTTTGAAAGACAGATGCAAAATTTGCAGGTCTTTAGTGCATCAGTAATCTGACCTCTACATCGAAGTACAAATTCTTCGTTGGAAATAATTCTATTTGCTCGTCATCGAGGTTTAAATTGTCCTTTGGAGATTCTTCTATTGACACCACGACGTCCAATTTGCCTATTGGGACTAGTCCTTCCTTCTTAGCAGCATTATTGATCAATATTGGAATATCAACCTAAATTATGTAAAGAAATAAAAATTGTGTTGGATTTGCGATTTTTGCGATTTTGCGATTTTTTGCGATTTTGCGATTAATCGCCGAGGTTCAAAAACCAAAATCCCACCGCGATTTTTTGAAAAAATCGCATCGCACCTGCGATTAATCGCAAAATCGCCCGTCCCTATATTTGAATTAAGGTTTTGTTAAATAGTCAAGCTGGCATAGATTATTGAGGTGCTCTACAAGACCTTCATTTTGAGACTAGAGGGACCCCTGTGGGACGAACGGTTGGCCAGCAGCAAGGCGGCAAAATTGGTACTTCGTGCCACACGGCTGTTCAATGTTCCAAGTTTGGAGCGCTTTAACGCCCTATCCGTGCGTGTTAATAGTCAAACTGGCATGAATTCTTGAAGTACTCTACAAGACCTTCATTTTGAGACTAGATGGACCCCTGTGGGACGAACGGTTGGCCAGCAGCAAGGCGGCAAAGTTGGTACTTCGTGCGACACGGCTGTTCAATGTTCCAAGTTTGGAGCTCTGTAACGCCCTATCTGTAGGTGGTAATAGTCAAACTGGCATAGATTCTTGAAGTTCTGTACAAGACCTTCATTTTGAGACTAGACGGACCCCTGTGGGACGAACGGCTGGCCAGCAGCAAGGCGGCAAAGTTGGTACTTCGTGCCACACGGCTGTTCAATGTTCCAAGTTTGGAGCGCTTTAACGCCCTATCTGTGGGTGTTAATAGTCAAACTGGCATAGATTCTTGAAGTACTCTACAAGACCTTCATTTTGAGACTAGACGGACCCCTGTGGGACGAACGGCTGGCCAGCAGCAAGGCGGCAAAGTTGGTACTTCGTGCCACACGGCTGTTCAATGTTCCAAGTTTGGAGCGCTTTAACGCCCTATCTGTGGGTGTTAATAGTCAAACTGGCATAGATTCTTGAAGTACTCTAAAAGACCTTCATTTTGAGACTAGACGGACCCCTGTGGGACGAACGGCTGGCCAGCAGCAAGGCGGCAAAGTTGGTACTTCGTTCCACACGGCTGTTCAATGTTCCAAGTTTGGATCGCTTTAACGCCCTACCTGTGGGTGTTAATAGTCAAACTGGCATAGATTCTTGAAGTGCTCTACAAGACCTTCATTTTGAGACTAGACGGACCCCTGTGGGACGAACGGTTGGCCAGCAGCAAGGCGGCAAAGTTGGTACTTCGTGCCACACGGCTGTTCAATGTTCCAAGTTTGGAGCTCTGTAACGCCCTATCCGTGGGTGTTAATAGTCAAACTGGCATAGATTCTTGAAGTACTCTACAAGACCTTCATTTTGAGACCAGAGGGACCCCTGTGGGACGAACGGTTGGCCAGCAGCAAGGCGGCAAAGTTGGTACTTCGTGCCACACGGCTGTTCAATGTTCCAAGTTTGGATCGCTTTAACGCCCTATCCGTGGGTGTAAATAGTCAAACTGGCATAGATTCTTGAAGTGCTCTACAAGAACTTCATTTTGAGACTAGAGGGACCCCTGTGGGACGAACGGTTGGCCAGCAGCAAGGCGGCAAAGTTGGTACTTCGTGCCACACGGCTGTTCAATGTTCCTAGTTTGGAGCGCTTTAACGCCCTATCTGTGGGTGTTAATAGTCAAACTGGCATAGATTCTTGAAGTACTCTACAAGACCTTCATTTTGAGACTAGAGGGACCCCCGTTGGACAAACGGTTGGCCAGCAACAAGGCGGCAAAGTTGGTACTTCGTGCCACACGGCTGTTCAATGTTCCAAGTTTGGAGCGCTTTAACGCCCTATCCGTGCGTGTTAATAGTCAAACTGGCATAGATTCTCAAAGTACTCTACAAGACCTTCATTTTGAGACTAGACGGACCCCTGTGGGACGAACGGCTGGCCAGCAGCAAGGCGGCAAAGTTGGTACTTCGTTCCACACGGCTGTTCAATGTTCCAAGTTTGGAGCGCTTTAACGCCCTATCTGTGGGTGTTAATAGTCAGACTGGCATAGATTCTTGAAGTGCTCTACAAGAACTTCATTTTGAGACTAGAGGGACCCCTGTGGGACGAACGGTTGGCCAGCAGCAAGGCGGCAAAGTTGGTACTTCGTGCCACACGGCTGTTCAATGTTCCAAGTTTGGAGCGCTTTAACGCCCTATCTGTAGGTGGTAATAGTCAAACTGGCATAGATTCTTGAAGTTCTGTACAAGACCTTCATTTTGAGACTAGACGGACCCCTGTGGGACGAACGGCTGGCCAGCAGCAAGGCGGCAAAGTTGGTACTTCGTGCCACACGGCTGTTCAATGTTCCAAGTTTGGAGCTCTGTAACGCCCTATCTGTGGGTGTTAATAGTCAAACTGGCATAGATTCTTGAAGTACTCTACAAGACCTTCATTTTGAGACTAGACGGACCCCTGTGAGACGAACGGCTGGCCAGCAGCAAGGCGGCAAAGTTGGTACTTCGTGCCACACGGCTGTTCAATGTTCCAAGTTTGGAGCGCTTTAACGCCCTATCTGTGGGTGTTAATAGTCAAACTGGCATAGATTCTTGAAGTACTCTAAAAGACCTTCATTTTGAGACTAGACGGACCCCTGTGGGACGAACGGCTGGCCAGCAGCAAGGCGGCAAAGTTGGTACTTCGTTCCACACGGCTGTTCAATGTTCCAAGTTTGGATCGCTTTAACGCCCTACCTGTGGGTGTTAATAGTCAAACTGGCATAGATTCTTGAAGTGCTCTACAAGACCTTCATTTTGAGACTAGACGGACCCCTGTGGGACGAACGGTTGGCCAGCAGCAAGGCGGCAAAGTTGGTACTTCGTGCCACACGGCTGTTCAATGTTCCAAGTTTGGAGCTCTGTAACGCCCTATCCGTGGGTGTTAATAGTCAAACTGGCATAGATTCTTGAAGTACTCTACAAGACCTTCATTTTGAGACCAGAGGGACCCCTGTGGGACGAACGGTTGGCCAGCAGCAAGGCGGCAAAGTTGGTACTTCGTGCCACACGGCTGTTCAATGTTCCAAGTTTGGATCGCTTTAACGCCCTATCCGTGGGTGTAAATAGTCAAACTGGCATAGATTCTTGAAGTGCTCTACAAGAACTTCATTTTGAGACTAGAGGGACCCCTGTGGGACGAACGGTTGGCCAGCAGCAAGGCGGCAAAGTTGGTACTTCGTGCCACACGGCTGTTCAATGTTCCTAGTTTGGAGCGCTTTAACGCCCTATCTGTGGGTGTTAATAGTCAAACTGGCATAGATTCTTGAAGTACTCTACAAGACCTTCATTTTGAGACTAGAGGGACCCCTGTTGGACGAACGGTTGGCCAGCAACAAGGCGGCAAAGTTGGTACTTCGTGCCACACGGCTGTTCAATGTTCCAAGTTTGGAGCGCTTTAACGCCCTATCCGTGCGTGTTAATATTCAAACTGGCATAGATTCTTTAAGTACTCTACAAGACCTTCATTTTGAGACTAGACGGACCCCTGTGGGACGAACGGCTGGCCAGCAGCAAGGCGGCAAAGTTGGTACTTCGTTCCACACGGCTGTTCAATGTTCCAAGTTTGGAGCGCTTTAACGCCCTATCTGTGGGTGTTAATAGTCAGACTGGCATAGATTCTTGAAGTGCTCTACAAGAACTTCATTTTGAGACTAGAGGGACCCCTGTGGGACGAACGGTTGGCCAGCAGCAAGGCGGCAAAGTTGGTACTTCGTGCCACACGGCTGTTCAATGTTCCTAGTTTGGAGCGCTTTAACGCCCTATCCGTGGGTGTTAATAGTCAAACTGGCATAGATTCTTGAAGTACTCTACAAGACCTTCATTTTGAGACTAGAGGGACCCCTGTTGGACGAACGGTTGGCCAGCAGCAAGGCGGCAAAGTTGGTACTTCGTTCCACACGGCTGTTCAATGTTCCAAGTTTGGATCGCTTTAACGCCCTATCTGTGGGTGTTAATAGTCAAACTGGCATAGATTCTTGAAGTGCTCTACAAGACCTTCATTTTGAGACTAGACGGACCCCTGTGGGACGAACGGTTGGCCAGCAGCAAGGCGGCAAAGTTGGTACTTCGTGCCACACGGCTGTTCAATGTTCCTAGTTTGGAGCGCTTTAACGCCCTATCCGTGGGTGTTAATAGTCAAACTGGCATAGATTCTTGAAGTGCTCTACAAGAACTTCATTTTGAGACTAGAGGGACCCCTGTGGGACGAACGGTTGGCCAGCAGCAAGGCGGCAAAGTTGGTACTTCGTGCTACACGGCTGTTCAATGTTCCAAGTTTGGAGCTCTGTAACGCCCTATCTGTGGGTGTTAATAGTCAAACTGGCATAGATTCTTGAAGTACTCTACAAGACCTTCATTTTGAGACTAGACGGACCCCTGTGGGACGAACGGCTGGCCAGCAGCAAGGCGGCAAAGTTGGTACTTCGTGCCACACGGCTGTTCAATGTTCCAAGTTTGGAGCGCTTTAACGCCCTATCTGTGGGTGTTAATAGTCAAACTGGCATAGATTCTTGAAGTACTCTAAAAGACCTTCATTTTGAGACTAGACGGACCCCTGTGGGACGAACGGCTGGCCAGCAGCAAGGCGGCAAAGTTGGTACTTCGTTCCACACGGCTGTTCAATGTTCCAAGTTTGGATCGCTTTAACGCCCTACCTGTGGGTGTTAATAGTCAAACTGGCATAGATTCTTGAAGTGCTCTACAAGACCTTCATTTTGAGACTAGACGGACCCCTGTGGGACGAACGGTTGGCCAGCAGCAAGGCGGCAAAGTTGGTACTTCGTGCCACACGGCTGTTCAATGTTCCAAGTTTGGAGCTCTGTAACGCCCTATCCGTGGGTGTTAATAGTCAAACTGGCATAGATTCTTGAAGTACTCTACAAGACCTTCATTTTGAGACCAGAGGGACCCCTGTGGGACGAACGGTTGGCCAGCAGCAAGGCGGCAAAGTTGGTACTTCGTGCCACACGGCTGTTCAATGTTCCAAGTTTGGATCGCTTTAACGCCCTATCCGTGGGTGTAAATAGTCAAACTGGCATAGATTCTTGAAGTGCTCTACAAGAACTTCATTTTGAGACTAGAGGGACCCCTGTGGGACGAACGGTTGGCCAGCAGCAAGGCGGCAAAGTTGGTACTTCGTGCCACACGGCTGTTCAATGTTCCTAGTTTGGAGCGCTTTAACGCCCTATCTGTGGGTGTTAATAGTCAAACTGGCATAGATTCTTGAAGTACTCTACAAGACCTTCATTTTGAGACTAGAGGGACCCCTGTTGGACGAACGGTTGGCCAGCAACAAGGCGGCAAAGTTGGTACTTCGTGCCACACGGCTGTTCAATGTTCCAAGTTTGGAGCGCTTTAACGCCCTATCCGTGCGTGTTAATAGTCAAACTGGCATAGATTCTTAAAGTACTCTACAAGACCTTCATTTTGAGACTAGACGGACCCCTGTGGGACGAACGGCTGGCCAGCAGCAAGGCGGCAAAGTTGGTACTTCGTTCCACACGGCTGTTCAATGTTCCAAGTTTGGAGCGCTTTAACGCCCTATCTGTGGGTGTTAATAGTCAGACTGGCATAGATTCTTGAAGTGCTCTACAAGAACTTCATTTTGAGACTAGAGGGACCCCTGTGGGACGAACGGTTGGCCAGCAGCAAGGCGGCAAAGTTGGTACTTCGTGCCACACGGCTGTTCAATGTTCCTAGTTTGGAGCGCTTTAACGCCCTATCCGTGGGTGTTAATAGTCAAACTGGCATAGATTCTTGAAGTACTCTACAAGACCTTCATTTTGAGACTAGAGGGACCCCTGTTGGACGAACGGTTGGCCAGCAGCAAGGCGGCAAAGTTGGTACTTCGTTCCACACGGCTGTTCAATGTTCCAAGTTTGGATCGCTTTAACGCCCTATCTGTGGGTGTTAATAGTCAAACTGGCATAGATTCTTGAAGTGCTCTACAAGACCTTCATTTTGAGACTAGACGGACCCCTGTGGGACGAACGGTTGGCCAGCAGCAAGGCGGCAAAGTTGGTACTTCGTGCCACACGGCTGTTCAATGTTCCTAGTTTGGAGCGCTTTAACGCCCTATCCGTGGGTGTTAATAGTCAAACTGGCATAGATTCTTGAAGTGCTCTACAAGAACTTCATTTTGAGACTAGAGGGACCCCTGTGGGACGAACGGTTGGCCAGCAGCAAGGCGGCAAAGTTGGTACTTCGTGCTACACGGCTGTTCAATGTTCCAAGTTTGGAGCTCTGTAACGCCCTATCTGTGGGTGTTAATAGTCAAACTGGCATAGATTCTTGAAGTACTCTACAAGACCTTCATTTTGAGACTAGACGGACCCCTGTGGGACGAACGGCTGGCCAGCAGCAAGGCGGCAAAGTTGGTACTTCGTGCCACACGGCTGTTCAATGTTCCAAGTTTGGAGCGCTTTAACGCCCTATCCGTGCGTGGTAATAGTCAAACTGGCATAGATTCTTGAAGTACTCTACAAGACCTTCATTTTGAGACTAGAGGGACCTCTGTGGGACGAACGGTTGGCCAGCAGCAAGGCGGCAAAGTTGGTACATCGCGCTACAAGCGGTTGCCAAGTACCAACTTTTAGGTTTTTTGAAAACGCTTAAGACGGACTATTTTTATGTTTTTTCTTCCCTTTGATTTATTTTTGAACTTGTTTATGATTTTTGAGGAGAATGACTTTCGTGGATGGAAATGAGCTTTGGTGGCTATGGTGGCCACCAATTTGGTGGCCACCTTCACGCACGTTGTATTTGATGAAGGAATTTCTTTCTTTCCTCATTTTGTGATCAATCTTTGACAGTGTCCAGCATTTGTTTTGGTCAGAAACATCAAGTGGAATGTAATAAATATTTGTTTCTGTGTAGATGTTAGTGTTTTCCTACTAATGACAATTTTTTTTTCTTTCTCGCCTTCTCTTTTACAGTTTTATAGCACTGGTTTCATTCTTGTTGTTTGTTTCTATTTTTTGCAGTTCCTCAAAGTGCCTGAGGCATAAGGCTGGAGTTCTCCAATTCCATCAAATCCTCAAGGTGAACATCAAAGTCCTTTTCCCGTTTATTGTATTCAACGGTCCGATACTGGGTATGATTACCTCTGAAGCAATTCTGTCCGCCCTCATCATTGTTCTGATATGTTTGTGTTTGACCCTTGGGAGTAGTGTGCAGGGACTCAGATTTCTGTCAGTGTCAGTTCCCTTTCAAACTATCAGCATCTGTAAGCTATAGGAGGAGTGGTATGCCATCAAACTTGTTAGTGTTAGGTTGATCCCTGTATTTGTCAGATCTTTTACGATGAACCATTTGTGAATCGGAGAGAATCGACTATCTCAAGAGCAAGAAAGTTATCGGTTTAAAATTTTAAATCTTGTTCCTCCTTGTCTGATGTTGAAACTCTTTGCAGAAATGGAACCTGGATTAAAAACTATAATATATTGATGTGTTTTCCCATTCTAGACCCATTTCCAACAATCAACCTTCGATACAATAAACTCATCTGCTGATGTGTCGGAGGCTGGTCATATAACATTGTATCACTCCTGAGAGGGACCAATTTTCACCTGATGGGGCTGTCTGTGGTGTCATCCAGCTCCATTTGACTTATATTTGAGAGATCAATCAAAACATTTTGTTGAAAGAGCCTCAGCACACAGTTGAAGACCAGGCTAGTGGATCTTTTATTTTACTGAGTATTCAGGGAGGCGTCTGAAGCCATCCTGAGAATATGAAGATGAAATGAACAGCATTTATCAAAATCAACAACAATCACATGCCAGGTTCCCTCTTGGAATATATTTTAACTTTTACTGAAAATATTAAGTAAAGGATTTAAAATGTAGCATATGACCGGAACTGACCACGCTCTGCCAATCAGTTTAAGTCTCCTGCTAATTGACAGTTTCCCATTATCGGTAAAGCCTTCAGGAAAGCCGAAGATTCTTTCAAGTTCATTGATATTTAGCAAACAATCTTCTTCATTGTAGTCAACAGCAGGCAACTTTCCTCCCTGCTTCTGGGATGCTTGATTAGTTGTAATTGTGGAGACAAATTCCACATTTGCTCTCCTTCCAGGGTCAAGGTAGGTTTCCAACGGTGGCACTGAAATTGAGTTCAGGTCTATTCCAGACTCACCCAAATTATGCCAATAGACCCTTTTTCTCCTCATTGGCACAAAACTCAGGGAATTTATAATCTTGGGCTCAGAGTGGAATAGCCTGAAATAAATTTCACATAAAATTAGCATCATAAACTACTTAAAATAATTAAACCAGTGCCCAACAGCTATTGTACCTTTTCATTGTAGCCAAGGTAGAATGGTCCAAATTATGGGTGTTCTCAAAGAGGTAATAAAACTCGTGCTTGTTTTCTGCTGCTTTTTTCTTTAAATATTTTAGCACCTTGATGTAGTTGAAAAAGAGCCTTCCACTGGACCCATCTGCTGCAAGTGTTCTAACATGTATTATTTCTTTCAAGTTGACAACATTTATTAAGTTATTTTTGTTTTGTAAATACTTAAAAAAACTTACCGAAGAGCTTTCTCCTAGGATTAACTTTTGACAATTCCGTACAAGGACTCCCTCCAATCAAAATGTGGACAGGTGATATGCGATCTAAAAACTCCTCAGTACACGCTGTCACACACCCAATTTCAACAATTCTCCCATGAAATCTTTTTCTCTGAATAGCCAGTGCGTCAGGGTCAATCTCAGATGAAAAATAGGCATCTACTTCCAAACCCATAGAATCAAGTGCAAAAAGCCCTGCAAGAACAATCATTTTGAAAAGTCAGAAGTAGTAAATGTGCAATTGTTTATTTTTTAATACCTGTGCTTATTCCATCAAAGAGACTTAACACCCTTGGTCGTTTCATGGCAGGAGGAACATCAAATCCTAGAAAAGGGGAGAGCTCTTCCACATCTGATTCGGATTCGTTGACTGGCTGAGGTTCAGTAATTCCTGCAGAAGAGGTGCGTGAAGGACCAGCCCCACTTGTCACCATACTGCAAGAAGAATTCCTAGATAATGAAACCTAAACTAGTTGGAAAAGTTTTCTTTTGTAGCAATTGACTGGATGCACAGGAACCAGGACCCACCTGTTTCGAAGAGAGACTTCAAGACTGTCAAGTCCACCCTGCCTGGCGAGCCTCTTGGCCTTTCTGAGGGCTGCTCGTGCCTCATAGCTTGGAGCACCCTTATTCTTAGGCTGACGCAGCCGAAGCCTTTTCTTCCTCTTCTTCAAAGGTGGCATCTGCAACCGCCATGAAGGATGAAAGAAGAAGATAGATGTGTCACATGAGCATTACTCGATAACGCCCTGAACACGATTTTTCTTTGGCGAGGGCATATAAAGAGAACGGGAAGTCTGGGGCATAAAACACACTCACCACTTGAAAAAGAGCTCTTTGTTGTGTGCCCAGATGTATATGGGGAACTGGAACGGGGTCGGACGTTTCCAAAACAGAGTCAACAATGACAATTTACCAAGTAACCTAACCTTACACTTGGCGAGGGCAAAAACAGAGAACGGGCAGTCTGGGGCATAAAACCCACTCACCACTGGCAAAAGAGCACCTTTTTGTGTGCCCAGATGTGTATAGCGAACTAGAACGGGGTGTGGATGTAGCCAAAACAAAGTCAGAAGATTGGCAGTTGCATACATAATAGTGTCTTAAGGACTTATTTCAATAAATTAATAAATATTTTAATTTTAAAAGATTTTACTTTATTTGGCACATTCCTGATTGGACTTGTTGACCTATTGTGATCAGTTTAGTGCCCAGTATTCAAATATAACTTATGAATTAATTATCTAGGTAATCCTTCCATAGATCTCACACAATGCCCATTTTCAACAGACCTTGACTGAGGCTGTAACTATTCTACAGAAAATAAAGCCCTTCAAATGTCTTTCCATTTTCGAGCCTTTCTCATATGTACGTACTTGTGTATTTTATGGAACTAGTTATTTGGTGTTTGCACAGAAGGAGAGAGGGAAGAAAGTTGATTAAACAAAAAATGATGGAATGCTAGCAGCTCCCTTCGTTCAGAAACAGAGTAGTTGCCAAGGGCTCTGTCGGCTGCTAGGCCCAATCAGGAGCCTCCGGTGGCCATGTTCTTGATGCATTTCTTCCTTTCTTCTTCTTGTCCGGCGTTACCTCAACTACTTTATTAAGGCAGTGGTCATTGTTGGCAGTGTCCTTTAAGGAAATGACTGCTGTACTTCTCATAGCATTTGAGGCTTTGAGCGTGTGTGGCGTGTGTCGTGCGGAGTAAGTCTCTCGTGAAGTTTCTTGAAGACTGACTTTCTAGATTCCTTACCCCGTCCGAAGGCTTCGTTTTCTTGATCGACTGGCTGAGGCGCCCCGGTAAGCTTTGTTTTGTGTAAAGTGTTTGGCTGTGGTCTGTGGTAGTAATTGCACGTTGTGTGTTGTACCGAACCTTTGACGCCTTGCCTTCCTAGAGTGCCGCGAGGGCCTTCTGCGAAGCGTTAGTTTTGTTATTTTGATAAAACTTCAGTGACAAAGTCGCAGGTTGAATATAACTCAATGTTGTTTTGCAGGTTAGAATGGAGCAACCCCCGGTGCTAGAGCGAGCTGAAGTGGCCCTTGAGGCGGTAGAGGGCAGGGAACAGAACAGTCACATATTCTTCAACGGTGATGGGTACTACTATCACGTCCGTGAGAGGCGCACTTCTAGAGCAAGATTGAAATGTCGGCATTATTCAACTGGATGCCATGGTACCGCATCTGTAAATTATGAAACTGGAGTTTTGAGGCCTCTGCAGCCGCATACTTGCCAACGAGACCGATTGTTACCCCAAGATCTGGCTCTCAGAAGAGAAATCGTGACTCACGCAAGAGAGAATGTGAGAGAGGGCAGCGTTCGCCAAATTCTGAGGCGGTTTAAGTTAAGGTTTGCTAAGCTTGAAGCTGTAAACTTAATAAAAAGGTTCTTTTGCTCAATTTAACCTTAACATTTATTCATTTTAGGTGTAACAATCCAGCTTTAGCAAGCCGCTTTACTGTAGCTAGAATGCACTCCGCTCTGTATGAAGCTAGAAGTTCTAATTTCCCTCGCATACCCGGAAATTTGGCTCACCTAGGAGTTCTGTTAGGTATGCCAGATATGGAAGCAGTATGCAGAACAATTGATGGTCAAGACTTCATGTTTCGTGGTGTCTGTGGTGCGATTCAGAACAAATCTGTGTCTGTCATTTTTGCTTCTGGAAGAATGTTGCACTTCCTTCAATCTAGGAGAAATCTTCATGTTGATGGGACCTTCAAAAAACGACCAAAGAAACCCAAATCAATCCAAATCCTAAATATTGTTACCAATTTTAATGATACGGTAGGTATTTTTATTGTTTCATAATATTCTTAAAGAAGTTGGACAGTTAGTCACCTCAGTTTATTTTGTGGAGATCTTTCTGGAAGAACAACTTTTTTGGTGGTAGTTGTCAGTCCTCTGTGTCGGTTTCAATTTTTGGCCCGCCCTTCTATTCAAAAAATAGGGGGAGGGCATATGCATTTGCCTTTGTGTCTGTGTGTCGTTGTCGTCTGTGTACAAGGAAGGAGTTGAGCTGGAGTGACCAGATTTGGAGGGTACTTCAGGAGGGCCGTCCGAACAAACAATCCGGTGGTGCAAATCCCGTCCGACCCGCGCAAGGCCTGCAGCAGCTGCATCATGGTTTGCATGGGCGGGAGGGGGATTTCCGCCATTATTGGTGCTAGCAGGGCACATAGGGGTATTTTTGGAATCAGGGCGACGAGACAAGATGAATGGACCTGGTCCCGACCCCATCGGCCGCTTTTACAAGTTGGCCAGATCAGGATCTTCAAAAAAGGGGGTCGACCGACTAAAAAAATTTATTGCAGATTTCGATTGGTCTCAGCAAGACCTTTTCAACGAGGGGTCGGAAAGGGGGTCCAGGAGCCCGACTTCGTCTATTAGTCACATCAGGATCTTGAAAAAAGGGGGTCGACCGACTGAAAATTTTTACTTAAGTTTTCGATAGGTCTTGGCAAGACCTCTTCAACGAGGGGTCGGAAGGGGGGTCCAGGAGCCCGCCTTCATGAGTTATGTGAAAAAGTGCGACGGGCTCGTTTTGCGCTCCTGCTGTGCCTCCATTGCAAGGAGTTGCAGTAGCATGGCAAATATGAGTATTTTCGGAATGAGGGCTAAGAGACAAATGAAATGGGCATATTCTAAGGACAGTTGGAGTAAAAAGTGTAAGGACTTTTGCATATTGTGAATAGAAGGGCGGGCCTAAGTCACGATGGTACATCGATAACTTTGCCTTACCCGCTCACGGGGTGTTTGATGAGAGCGGGCCGAAGGCCCGGGCCTTCGACTGGCCAAGTTGGGTCTGATGCGAGGGCCGAAGGCCCGAGGAAAGGCCGCCGGCAGGCCAAGCTGGGCCGGCCCCCTGTCGAACCGAGTTGCCGGCGCAGCGAAGCGGAGCTGGCAACTCGGTTCGACGGAAGGGCGGGCCCTAGCTTGTTACTCGTTCTTTACCCCTTACTTACATTTGCCATGTAATTTCATTAGTTAATGAATAATATTTTCACACCATCTGACAACCCATTTCAGCCTTCCAATGGTACCCTAAAATTTCCTTACAGTGATACACTTCCTTCCCACAATCACATATGTAAAGAACGAGCCATCCTTTAATACCAGCTTGGTATTAATTGTCTTCTTGTTTATTTCAGGTCATTGCTGTTATGAGGGTGTTAATGAGTAGAAGAACAGAAGTGGCTTATGACGCATTATTTGAGCGAGTGAAGAATTTAGCTCCTGGCCTAAACCCAGCAAGGTTTCATTCTGATTTTGAGCGTGCTTTGATTAACTCGCTGAGACGAGCCTTTCCCGATAGTGATATTGCTGGCTGCTTGTGGCACTATGCTGTTGTGAGTACTATGCTTAGTGTGTGTGGTTTTAAAGAAGTAAATTGTTTTTGGCAATTGTAATTGACTCTCTAAAAGAATAATTTTTGATCCAATACACTGACACTTTTTTCGACATGGGAATTGGTGACTAGAATAGACAATGCTTTTACACATCTTGGGTCATGATACTATTCAATTGAATTACTCTTAACTCTTTCTAATAACCTTGAATTATAATTTAGTTCCTCATTTTGTCTACAAAGTTAATTTTCATGATTTTTTAAAAATTCTGTTTCAGTCTGCCAGTTTTAAAGCACGAAAACTTGGAATTGCACCAACTGCTGCTGAGAATGAGATAGTGCATACTTTTATTAGGTGCCTTTGTGGGGCTCCACTTTTACCTGCTATCCTCATTGAGACAGGGATTGAAGAGATCTGGGTGGAAGTTGAAGCTTCAGGTTGGGGGCAACTTCTTGGTCCTCTTTTTGATTATTTCCGCCGTGAATGGCTGCCTAGGACCAACGAGGTTTCTGTGTATGGATTTCCTGAAAGGACCAATAATCTTTCAGAAAGTGACAATCATGCACTAGGCAATGTCCTTCCTCAGAACAGACCCAATATTTGGAGAGTAGTCAGTGAGTATTAAGTTAACCAGTCAAACTTTTCTCGAAGTTTAAGTTTTCCACATTTTTCCCCCTTTTGTTTAGTAGTATGTATAATTTACATGCATCTATTCAGACAGAAATTTGTCAGAATCTTGTAACTTTTAACTCATTTCCAGACCACCTGGGTATGTAATAAATGCTTGCCCACCCGCACTTCTGCAATTTTCATGGGTCGTTTAAGTTGAGCCTACAACAATAGTAAATCTGAAAGCATATAAATTAGCGATGAAAGCAAAAGGACATAAAAAGGTGTTTAAAGTTGAACGTGTGTTGCCATTGCTTCCTGTTCAGTTATGAATAAACCTGACCATAAGGGATGAGATTTGCAGACTAATTTTTTGAAGTTCAATCACACAGTTATTATTAGTGCTTAACTTGATATGATGCTGCAGGCCCATAAACATCTCACATATTATAGTTTAAGTAGATAATTTTTTGCGAGCTTTTGTCTTAGTTTCTTCTAGTCTGCATAGTGAGACTGTTGAACAGTGCGGAAAGTTCTGATTTTGTTCCAGATATTTTATTGGATGGTCTCTCTTTTACAGGTGGTTTTGCTGAGGCTGAGCATTTGTCTTGGTGTGATAAGGTAGCTGTTGAAGGTGCAAGAGCAGTGAATGGTCCCAGAAGATGGAGGGTCATTGCAAATGATGCTCACGTAATTAGAATGACATCACTTCTAATCAGGGATGAGATTACACCTGGCAGGTTTCTTCATGGTGTGTCGTACACTGTTCTGGGACCTGTGAATTATGGTCTTCGCAACAATAATCGTGAAGATTCTGAAGATGAGGATGAAGATGAAGATGAGGATGAAGATGAGGATGAAGGTGGAGATTGAACTATACACGGAGCTTGAGCTGGTGGTGCCTTTAGATACCAACAATGACCCAGTCTGGACTATTTCAAATTGTCCAGTAGTGTCTTCTTTAGAAGTGCTCTGCTCAATGTCGGTTTGCAGTAACTTTCTTTCAGCCTTAGTGATTTATGTTTGAATTCAATTCCTTTCCATTTTTTCCCTAGAAAGTGTTTGCTATTCAACCTTGCTTTACTGTCTGTAATGTTTACTCTAAGCATAATTATAAGATTGATTTTAGTCTAAATTGAAAGAGTTATTTGCTGTCGTGTCCTTGAATTTGTTTTATTTGCACCACGTAAATGTTATGAAATGTGAACCATGCAAAATAAGTAGGGTAGTTTGGAAGGAGCATGACATATATGTCCTGTCTTTGCAGAACAAAGATGAACTCCTGCTTAAATTGTCTATTCTTAACGTTGACTGTCATGCACATATTTCATGTTTGCATGGTGATGTTAGCTTTTTGAGCACATTTTGGAGAATGCACCAGAATGCTTAGTCTGGTCAATAAAAAACTTCCCTCAGGATAAGTCCACATGCGTTCTCATTTAAAAATGGTTTCTCAGAAGTAGTTGGGTCGTGTTAAACCAGGTATATTTTGAAGGAAAGCACGTTTTCCCCTAAGTAACAGGTACATTTTGTCCTTTATTTTTTTACAAATGTTAAGAAGTTTTTGGGTACATTTATTCCACAGAAGTTATTAAAAGGGAAAGGGCACTTGCATAAGCTGCAATGCTAATTTGACTTGATGCTCACAGCTCGTTCTTTTGGTAATCTGTTTACCACACTGTCTCTTTAAAAAGATTCATTTCATTTAATAGGGGGTCATGGCTACTCGGAAAATATAAAGCTTGATACCTCAGATATGTACTATCTTCATAAAAGACAAAGTAAATTGAAAAACCACAGAGAACTTCATGCCAAAAAAGTTCACAATGGATATAACACATTTCCGATAAGGTGAGCTAGGACCTTCTCCAAGACATAAGCCCACTAATAGAATATGCAGATTTTCATTGAGGTATGTACATTATGAAATGAAAGGTGCATTCTTGGAGCACTGATTTATTTCCTCACTTAAATCATTGATAGTGCACAATAAACGACTTATTCAAAAGGAACCGACAACACAAAATCTCCAAAAAAACACTGCTTTAGAAGAGCTGACCATGGTGTCAACAATTTAGCAGAGCAGCAGACGGTAAAGCTGCTGTTCACGGTCTTTGACTAGACTTCTTAAGGAATTACGATCGGATTGTTTATTGTATTACAACTTAGAATTGGCTGAGGTCAAATCAACCTAACCTGTCTTAAACCAGATATCAACCATATCTTGTAGCTCTATCGGGTGCCTCCAGTAGGCACTCTGAAGGAAAGTAGTGTTGGGTAGCTGGTTTCCTGACGGCCCCTCAACCCCCCGAGCCGAGCGCCCGGAGCAACCGAGCCCAGCCGAGGCCGGGCATTGTCGCGAGCCGATAAAGGGCGGCACCCCGGCGCCCCGCCGCCAGAGCACCGCGGACCGCGACACGAGGAGTACTCGCGTGCATCACTGACCAATAAACCATCGTAGTCCCCAGTTGCCTTCCTTGACCCCTGACTCGCCCCCTCTAACCCTCACCCACCACCCAGGAACACAACACTGGTGGCAGCGGTGGGATTGAGGGAGGACGGGCCGAGCTCACGGTGAGAGGTTAGGCCCAGCCAGCAGCTCAGCGGAACGACAGCTTTCGAACGGGTTGCGGGGTCACGTCCCCCCCGACCCCTTCGCCGGCCTAGTCCGCCTGTACCAGCACAGCGGAGCGACAGCAACCGAACGGTCCACGGGGTCACGTCCCCCCTGATCCCTTCGCGAGCCTAGCCCACTGCATCGCGTTGCCCGGCGCAGCGTCAGGTAGCGCACGGCACGGTTCGCCACTGTCCTGTGTTCCCTGCCGTTGCCCGTCGCGAACGAAGATTCCCCGCTGCTGAACCGGTGTGGTTCCGGGCGGTTCACGGCGACCCCTGCCCTGAGCCCCCTGTCGCTACCCCGCTCCGGTCAACTGCAGTCATGCCGTCACACCGGCGTCGCCGATCACCTGAACGGCAACAAGTCCGTGCCGCCGAACGAGTGGTTGCCCGTGCTGTTGCTGCACATCAACACCGACCTGTGCCACGAGTAGCCGCGACCCGCAGCCGTGCCCGGCGCGCCCCGGCCTACCCTGCCAACGTCCGGTTCGCGCGAACTGCCGCCACGAACGAGGCCCCCATCGAGGTACCGCGGTCGGGGCTCCAGCGACAACAACCACGCACGTCGACGGGCCGCTTCGCCACCCCCAGCACGACGCAACCTCCAGTGCGCCTTTCTGAACCGGTGGCGTCCTGTTCGCGCCCAGCGGTGAGTGTGGCGGCTTCCAAGCCCCCGCCCTCGCCCCTGGCCGTGACCGAGGAAGCTTCCGTCGTCGTGAAGTCGACCGGCAGCCAGACGGACGTTGCCGTTGCGGCCGACCTGCACCAACTGCCACCGCCGAACCCGACCTGGCCATCGATGCAGCTGGTCAGCCCCCCGACGTACGACGGCAAGACGGACTACGGGTACTTCAGAGCCCAGTTCCTCGCCCTGGCGGCACGGCGCCCCGTGTCCGAGTGGGCCGAGGCCCTGGTGGCGGCCCTGCGCGAGCCAGCTTCGCACGTGCTAACCAGCTTGACGGCTGCCCAGTTGAGCAACTTCGACGCTCTGGACGCGGCCCTCCGGATGCGGTTTGCCCAGCCGCGTCCCCGCAATCAGGCCGTGCAAGGCCTCAAGGCGGCCCGACAGCGGCCGGACCAGACCCTGCGCGAGTTCGGCGTCCACGTCGACCAGCTTTGCCGCGAGGCGTACCGGGACGATCCGGTACTCGCACGCAACCCCGCCACCCTGGAGAAGATCGTCCTGGACAACTTCCTGGCGGGCATCAGCGACTCGGCGACGCGGCGCCTACTCCTCATGTCCCGCCCCACCGACCTGCAGTCAGCCCTAACCATTGCGAGCGAGCTGGAAGACGGCCCCCTGGTGAAGCGCGTCCTCCAGGCCGTCCCTACGCCCGCGCAGCATCAGCACCACCTGTCGGCGAACGCGCAACCTGACCGCCCGGCGGAGGCAGAGTCCCGCACGAAGCAATGGACGCGCGACGGGCGCCCCATCTGCCGCCAATGCAAGGAGGTTGGCCACGTTGCCCGAGACTGTGACGTTTGAGGCTGGACGTCACGAGCGCGAGATGTCAACCCGGCGTGACCACGAACACCCTGCTCGTCGACGACGAGGCCACCATCACCCAGCTCGCCATCTGCGGTCCCTGCCTGCGGCGCTCTCCCCGCGGGCAGCGAGGACTTCTGCGTTCAGCCCGGCGCCCCCCTCGCGTGTCCATCCCCGAGTCCAACCATGGCGAGGAGGGTCCGTTGACCCGGGTCCTCTGGGTAGGGCCGGTAGGCTAGCAGTGGTGTCCCCCCAAGAACCGTGGATGGCGTGGTAGCGCTGACGAGTGCTCCGCCTGCGGAAGGCACGGGAGCCCGTGCTGTGCTGTGCCATGGAAGGGCATGGGAGCACGGGAGCACCGGAGCACACGGAAAAGGGCTGTGCCGCGGGGCCTGGGAGCACTTGGGAGTGCTGGGCCCGGGACACTGCCGCCATGCCTGCGGGACGCCTTTGGAGTTCAACGACGCCGAAGGCGCCGGAGACCTCGAGGACTTCTTCGCAACGGAGGGGGAAGTGTTGGGTAGCTGGTTTCCTGACGGCCCCTCAACCCCCCGAGCCGAGCGCCCGGAGCAACCGAGCCCAGCCGAGGCCGGGCATTGTCGCGAGCCGATAAAGGGCGGCACCCCGGCGCCCCGCCGCCAGAGCACCGCGGACCGCGACACGAGGAGTACTCGCGTGCATCACTGACCAATAAACCATCGTAGTCCCCAGTTGCCTTCCTTGACCCCTGACTCGCTGATATTAGTTAAACATTCTACTATACACACTAAATTACTATGTAGTTTTTTGTGCATTGCTTTGCACGGAATTGAGCGTACGTTTTGAAATGCACGAATTCATACGTAGCTAAGCACAAAAATGTGCATTGTTATGCAGCACTCTGTGCGTTTGTGCGCACGAATTCGTGCATTTCACGCGTATGCTCAATTCCGTGCAAAGCTATGCACGAAAAAAATACATAGTAATTTAGAGTGTAGAATGGAAACACACATGAACCTAACGTTAGAAAATTCTACGAAAATTCTACATCATTCGGCAGAGATGTACACATCGTCTGCTTCTCCATCGCCTTCTAGGGCTAATCCGCCCTGGCAGAGCCTGCTGGATGTAACTGTTTCCGGAACACTACTCAAGACTGCGTCCCGGCGTAACCGGCGTTGGCCATTGTTCTTGCTCAGGTCGGTCCTCGTGTCGTCCCCTGATTTACAGTTTCCTCTTGAGGTAAGCATAAAAGAAATGTTAGACTATTTCTCAATTGTTACTTTTGAGTAGGGATGTTACTAAAATCCACTTTCGTGCCACTTAATTCATTCTATGAAAGAGTTTCTCGTGGGGGGTAACGCCTATGAATCGCTTTCAGTGGCCGGGATGATCGAATGGCGGTGCCATATTATTTTCAAGCAATCTCTTG
Source organism: Stenchaetothrips biformis (assembly GCA_030522485.1). Lineage (NCBI taxonomy): Eukaryota > Metazoa > Arthropoda > Insecta > Thysanoptera > Thripidae > Stenchaetothrips > Stenchaetothrips biformis. The sequence goes on along the minus strand of CM060089.1, from coordinate 1,295,750 downwards.
ACCGTATTAATTCGAATGCATTAATCTTGAGCTGAGCACTAGATTTCAGATATTTGGGTCAGACTCAAGATTACATCTGGCGTTGTTATGACGTTGATAGGTTATAAGAAACACGTGTTCACGTAGCCTTGATTCTCAAGAGCGCAAATGCTGGTCCATTCGCCTCTGTTTCTTAAATGTGGATACTTTTTCGTGCTTTTCAAACAAGCGTTCAAAAATTTTCTTTTTTGGACGTGCGTGTCTTAACCTCACTCCATTTCATGACGATGGCGTGGTCGCAGGGAAGGACACCAGTGTTGTTGTGCATCTGCGAACTATTATTTTAGATTGCCCTGAAGTTGCCTGATCAGCCTGTTCTTAATCTGCTCGTACATTTTGTTGCAGGTTTGTCACCATGGATTTATACTTCATACGTCAAAAGAGATTAAGTTCTCTAAATATCTCCAGAGAGGGTCGCCAATCCAATGCAGTGCCTGTCGTCCTGGATGGTGATGTTCCGGCGGTGAACCCAGTGCCTGTCGTCCCAGATGCTGTTGTACCAGTTGACAATGCGGTGCCTCTCCCCCTGGATGCTGTAGTGCCTGCGGTGAATCCAGTGCCTGTCGTCCAAGATGCTGTAGTGCCTGTGGTGAATCCAGTGTCTGTCGTCCAAGATGCTGTAGTGCCTGTGGTGAATCCAGTGTCTGTCGCCCAAGATGCTGTAGTGCCTGTGGTGAATCCAGTGCCTGTCATCCAAGATGCTGTAGTGCCTGTGGTGAATCCAGTGCCTGTCGTCCAAGATGCTGTAGTGCCTGCGGAGAATTTTCGACACTTGGCTAATCACTCCAACTCCTTGGTGCCTGCTGTATCTGGTAAGTGCTTCAGATGTTGTAGCATTTTCTCTGTACTCTGTAAATTGCTTACCTATGTGAAATTTTTTTTCTGCTCATTCAGCACTAAACTTTGGAAACATCAGAATACCGGGCCAATACGATCCTCGTGTACCTGTCATGATGTGCATGCCTATGCCTGGAGAATTCTTTGGTATGTTCAAGTGTTTGTAAGGCCCATTTTTCATTGTATGCTTATTTTTTATTCTTCCAAAACTTATCCACTTTTTCTTTTTCAGGACTCTTGGCAAACCTTAGTCGAAGTCTCGCAGCACTCTCTTCAGCTAGCCCATCGAGACCACAAGCACCTGTAGAGGCTGCAGGCCCTTCAAGGCCACCACCGCCTTCCCAGCCTGCTGCTGGCCCTTCGTGGGCAGCCTCATCTCTACAGCCTGCTGCAGGCCCTTCAAGGGCAGCCTCACCTGTCAAGCCTGCTGCAGGCCCTTCGAGGGCAGCCTCACCTGTCAAGGCTGCTGCTGGTCCTTCGTGGGCAGCCTCACCTGTACAGCCTGCTGCAGGCCCTTCGTGGGCAGCCTCACCTGTCAAGCCTGCTGCAGGTCCTTCGTGGGCAGCCTCACCTGTACAGCCTGCTGCAGGCCCTTCGTGGGCAGCCTCACCTGTCAAGCCTGCTGCTGGTCCTTCGTGGGCAGCCTCACCTGTACAGCCTGCTGCAGGCCCTTCGAGGGCAGCCTCACCTGTCAAGCCTGCTGCTGGTCCTTCGTGGGCAGCCTCACCTGTCCAGCCTGCTGCTGGCCCTTCGTGGGCAGCCTCACCACTACAGTCCGCTGCAGGCCCTTCCAGGGCACCATCACCTGTACAATCTACTGCTTCTGTCCCTTCCAGGGCATTAACTCCTCCAGTGGTTACTGCTGAAGATTTCATCTATATCGATAGTGATGACGACGATATAACTGTGTCACCTCCGGCAGATCAGCTATTTCAACAATTTCAGAATCAAGATGTGGAGGGAGTAAGCTACTTCATGCAGACTCCTCAAGGGCTTGTGCCCGTAGAGATTCATGATAGGTCTAGAATTGTCCGGGTGGAGCCTCAGCAAACTAAGAGAAAGCACGAACAGGAAGACAATGACGACGACCCACCTGCCAAAGTTCATGTCCGGTCCTACAACATGGAGGCGAATCAGCCAACAAGCAGTCGGAGCCAGGATGAACGTGATCAGGACCCAGCTATTGATCGTGACAGGCAAAGGAATCAGCACCTGCTGGAGCCACACCGGCTGAAGAGAAAGCGGAGGCAGGCAGAGTCTGAGGAGGAGGAGGATCTTGAGCCTCAAAGCAAGAAAATGAAGGCACGACCTCCAAAGAAAAGAGGCCGTCCAAAGGGAAGTAAGAACAAGCCTAAGCCTGCTGCCCCTGAAAGCGATGAGGATACATCGCCTGATGTACCAAGGTGCCATATATGCAAGTCTACAATGGGACCATTTGTGTGCACCACCTGTGGACACCTATTCCACAAAAAATGCTTGGATCGCTGGATCCTTGTCTCTGGACAAAAAAGCCAGCTAAATAAGAAATGCCACTTGTGCTCTTCAGAATTTCAAAAGTATTTCAACTTCTTTGGCTAGTCCAATTTTGAGGAAGTCACGGCAAGAATCCAATAACTTTTTGTTTTTTGTGTTAATCTTATACCCACATTTATGCTTGATTTTTTAAAATCCTGTACCGCAGGAGGTATCATCAAAACATTTGCAAAGTTTGTTTTTAATTGTGTTGCTTAAAAATATTTGTAATGTTGTAGATCTATGCATGTTTTTGTTTTAATCCTGTTAGTAAACCGCAGCAGATATCATCAAAACATTTGCAAAGTTTGTTTTTAATTGTGTTGCTTATAAATATTTGTAATGTTGTAGATCTATGCATGTTTTTGTTGTAATCCTGTTAGGAAACCGCAGGAGGTATCATCAAAACATTTCCAAAGTTTGTTTTAAATTGTGTTGCTCATAAACATTTGTAATGTTGTAGACCTATGCATGTTTTCGTTTTAATCCTGTTACTTAACCGCAGAAGGTATCATCAAAAAATTTGCAAATTTTGTTTTTAATTGTGTTGCTTACAAACATTTGTAATGTTGTAGACCTATGCATATTTTCGTTTTAATCCTGTTAGTAAACCACAGGACGTATTATCAAAACATTTCCAAATGTTGTCTTTATAATTGTGTTCAAACATTTGTAATGTTGTCTGTCTTAATTTTACTTTGTCATTCTTAATAGGAATAAATGTTGCATTCCATCATTTGATCAAATTTCTTCCCTCTCTCCTTCTGTGCAAACACGAAATGACTCGTAAGTTTATAATACTCAAGGTAACCTCAGTCTAGTGCACCATTCTGCATAGTAGATAACTCGTATACATGAGAAAGTCTTGGAAATGGAAAGACATTTGATGGTTTGAAGGGCTTTATTTCTGTAGAATAGTTACAGTTCAGTCAAGGTCAGTTGAAAATGGGCATGAAATGGGACAGAACATAGGTACATGATACTTAATTTGTAAGATTCCATATTGGGTCTAAAGGATATTAAGAAATATGAGAGAGGGGATTACGTTGTTACAAACACTTCTCTTTAATACAATGTCATTTCATAACTCATAAGAACCTGATAGTTTTTTTAAGTTTTGTTCATTCAAAACAGATGTCATTATATTCTTCTGTCAGTAAGGGAAAGCTCTGAGAAACCATGCAGGAACCTTGCAGATGCTCCTGGTTTCACAACAAAAATACAAGTCTATAGATTGATTTGTTCATTTTCAAAGACAAACATAATCAGCAGTTTTCACTCAATATTCTACGCAAACAATTTTAAAAATTAACTAGTTTCGTGGCAAAAGGAAATCAAGTTGCCTCCATCACAAATTGAATCATCGTAAATCGTCTCCATTCATTCATTCATTAACATATGACACCTGTAGAAGAAAAACAGGGAATAACTATTTAAGACAAACATTTACTTGAAAGGTAAGAGGGGAAAAAATAAAATCCATGAATTCATGTTACCTAATGGAAGGCAGATTCAACAACTGGAGGCTCACTTTTTCCTCGTAACAAACAGAAGCAGAAGGAAATCAGTCGTCATTTTGACAGATTGGACCGTTGTGAAGTTGTGAATCGTCCATTGCAGCTTTCCATCCACCATCACATACCACCAAAAGAAATAAAAGTAAACAACAATCAAACACCAACGTTTACATCAACAGTAACAGGAGGGGAGAAGCCAAAGTAAATTCAAGTTACCTACACATTTGGAAGACAGGTTGGTTCCCTCAACATTGAGATAAAGAATACGGCAACGAAACAATAAACCATGACTTATTCAGTAACATGTAGCCAATGTCAAAAATAGATGTGCCGCTGGTGCTTCTCTTAAGTTACGCAGCACCATCCTCTTCAAAATTGGAAGGTCCTGACAAAAAAAAAATAGTGATTGAAAATAGAGGGTGGGCAACAGTGACACATGAAGAAGCAGGAGAAAAGAAATCGACAAACCTCAGATGAGGCCTTTGGGTGAAGCGGTGCACTCTTGGAGAGATTTGGAGCAGGCTCAAACAGAAGGTCTCACACAAGCACAAGCCTAGTAAGTAGAAAACTCATTATAGCATAGGCATTCACGTAGTAGCTCAATAAATATTTAGGTGTTTTGCTGCTATTTTTTTTCTTGGGTCCATCAATTAAATATATTAATGACAACCGTCAGCATCAGTTCACCACAGAGATTAGAATGTCAAAAACAAGTCAGGTCCTCCTTCCATTGAGGTTTAGCTTCTCAGAGACAAGAACTGCAACAAAAATGTACAAAAATTGAGTTTCTGTCTCAAGTAATCTTCCAAGTGGCTAAAAGATTGTCGATTTTATTATAATCTTTGAAGAATGACTTGCGACTGGTTTCGCAACATTACAGAAGAAACGTACCACATGCCCTTGACATGTTCACAAAATTAATCATCACAGTAACATTGTCATGAAATAAATGCAATTAAAATTTTAAAAAAGCTCTAAAAGATGTTATAGCACTTAGGCATTAGGAAAAAGGAAAAAAGCAAAGATGAGGACTTAAAGATGAGGAATTAAAAGCAAAAATGTATGTAGGATATGGGTACAAATGCTTGGAGGGGGAATCAAGATAAAAATCACTACCTGAGCTGTTTGTTTAGCACTGTCACAACTATACTGAAAATTACTAGTCACAGTGGAAAATTTCCAGGCACCAACGCTGTGCACAGGAGGGCCTTTGACTGCATAAGGTTTTCAGAGCAGCACCAGTCAACAGTCAGACATGCTACATGCCACAAATCGTTAACAAGCCTAACATAAAAGAAAAAAAAGGTTGCAAAATTATGTTAATCATGTAAGTTATGTAAATCAATGTCATAATACAGAAATGTCACATATACCTTTGAAAAGTTGACAAAGGGAAAGGAACAGATTTCTTCTCGGTGACATTCTTGCTCAATCAGACAACGTTCCTTGTCTACAGGAAGCACCAAGGCCCAGCGCACAATCACAAAACTCAACGGCAGGCCTGAAACAATCAGAAAGAAACAAGAATAACGAGAATGAACAAAAAGTGGAGGAGTATGGGAGGCTGGCTGGCTGTGCTGGAGGCTCGAATACTCTTTCTGACTGGTAAGTCAGCAAGGACTCATGATCCCTTTACAATATTGAAAAATTGGAGGTTCTACTTAAGTCTGAAAAGAAACTGATTTCTAGTGGGTAGAATGTTCTATGAATGGAAACTTAGTTCAGCAGTAATCACTTCATGAACTGCTGCCATAGGAATGATTGACCCAGCAGGGACAGGCTCGGATTCAAACATGCAGTGACACAGTAACTTACCTGGGTGGAGAAGCTGTGTGAAGAGAGACAAACAGGCGGAACTGGGGGGTGGCTGCGGTTACTGCTGTCGCGGCTGGTGAAAATGGTAAAAAAAGGCCAGCTCCAAACAGCTGATCGATGCCACATAGGTCCTCCGCCCACAACAGCCGGCCGGCGACTGGCGTGGGACGGGGACGAGGCGGACGAGGCAGCGGCGGCTAGCTCCGCCCTCGCCGCGGGGAAGGGGGAAGGGAGGCGGTGGGGAAGAGAGCGGGGCTCTACCTCACTCTACCTCACCCACTTCGGGCCACTTCAGGCCACTTCGGGTCTCGGGTCGGAGCCGAAAGATTCAGGACATCGTAGGGAAGCCCCTCGGACGTTGACGTCTGGAATCTTGGCCGCCGGACTCGGAACCTCGTCGTCGACTACCCCTGGCGCTGAAGGTCGGGCACCGCCACGGACGCGGGGAAGGCCTTCTCTATTTTTTGTCGTGCGGCCAGCTCTCCCTGCCCACCGCGCGCCCCAGGCTGGGCTCGGCCCCCGTCGTCGAGAAGTGCCTGGCGCACTTTGCCGTAGGTACATGGCACATTGCTGCAACAGTTAATAAACGTAGACATAGAAGATTCACTTGAAAAGAGGGTGAAAAATAAACAAGACCGTTTTCGTATGGGCTTTTTTTTTTTTTTTAACCATCTCGCAGACGCAACCGGCTCCATCGTACTTGCAGCGTGGCATGCATTTCCAGAAGGTCTGAGCAGCAAACAACCCAACAATTAGCGGAGCAGGACGGGCTGTCTGAACACCAAACAAGCAGCTTTGTGGAGTCTGTCGTGCCCGCGGCCCTGGTGACAGCTGACTGCGATGCCTTGCTGCGGGCGTACGCCGCGGAGAACATCCTGGCCGCCCTCAAGGACCGCGCACGCAGCAAATCGTCGGCTGAGTGGCAAGACGGCGGCGGAGATCTACTGGGGGCGTGCGACGTCACCGGGGAGGACCTCCTGGCGTGGCCAGGCGTTGCAGCGGCGTGAAAACAGTGCGACGTGCCCGGATGACGATCAAGGACCTTCGGCCCGTGGACCTCAAACGACGACGGGCGCTTGGGGTGACGCATGGCGGCGGTTCAGCGCAAGATTCTCCACCGGATGTACGATAGCAGGGCTCCACCGGCGATGCAGGGGGCGCTCGGGGATGTCTGGAACGCCGTCAGCCTCGTCGAGCACACCCTGTGCATCGCGACCCTAGACATGTATGTGGGGCCGCCACGACTGCCTGTATGGGTGGTGTTGCGGAGGCGCGGTGTTTCGACCCGCTGCAGGAATTCGGTGCCGGCCCGTCCCGTGGGGCGATGGGGACGGGGATGGCCGCGGCGCGCACAGCTCCCGCTTTCCGTCGCCAAGCAAGACAATCTGCTGCTGCTGGGGGTCCAACTTCGCGGCGACGACGAGCAAGCTGGCCACCGCCTTCAACTGGCCGGACTGGCCTTCAACTGCCCCCCCCCCCTGCACCCCACTTCCGCGGCCGCTGCTTGGGGGGTTGAGGACTGACTCCCCCACACTCGTCCCGGCCACGCGCCGTAGCGCAAAGTAGACCATGTCGTAGTCCTCGCTCAAGTTGTCGGTGTTGAGGTCCTTGATGGTGATGCTGATCCTTGATGGCCGCGGTGGCCGTGATGCGCCACTGCAGGTCGGCCTTCTGCGCGTACCAGGTTTTTCAAAACCCCCGTAGAAGTTGGAAGTTATGCAACCCGCTCGACGCCGTGCGATCGGGCTTGCCTATGCGCTGGTCGGCGGGCGCCGGGGCGATCATGGGTTGCCACTCGTCCACCAGTGCAGCTGGGTGACGTCCGCCTCCCCGTTCCGATTGCACCCGGCACGGGTGGCGCCGGCAGCACGCCCCCGGCCAATGTTTGAGAAGCTAGCGACATCTTCCGAGGTGGTTTGACTGACGGACGCCAGAAGACCGGTGAAGGCGGTGAAAAGCCCGGACGGGTTTTGAGCTCGAGAGTCGCTAAATGGGTCTCGAATCGAACGTGTGACCCCACCACTGGATTGCTCTCCGAACGAGGAATCCATTGGTGGGGTCACACGTTCGTTTCGAGTCATGTTTAGCGACTCTGGAACTTAAAACCCGTCTAGAGTTTTGGTCGCCTGCACTGATAGAAAAAAGTACAGAAATTACACGGAAAATGTATGGTCAATTTTTTACCTGGACCGTCCGTACCTTGCCAACCACGGAGGTTCTGTACATGTTTTCTGTAGCAGTTTACATGAGATCCTTATGGGGACCACAGAGAATCAGTACGGAAGGTCCGTACCTTTTCTGTACCCCATTTTCTGTACATTTTCCGTACCAAAACACAGAATTTTTTGCAGTGTGCGCTGGTCTTCTGGCCCACTGTGGGACGGCCGGTTGACGACGCTGGCGCCACCTGTGCCGGGTGACCAGGCCAGCCGAGCGCAATCGGAACGGGGAGGCGGACGTCACCCACCTGCACTGGTGAACGAGTGGCAACCCATGATCGCCCCGGCGCCCGCCGACCAGCGCATAGGCAAGCCCGATCGCACGGCGTCGAGCAGGTTGCATAACTTCCAACTTCTACGGGGGTTTTGAAACACCTGATACAGTGGCGAGGCGATCTGGCCGTCGCGGCCCGACAGGTGCAGGTCGCCGTGCATTGGAAGTCAAAGAGCAGCCGTCATACCTTTTCCCCCCGGCCGGTGCTGGAACCCGGAACCTGGGCCGCGGCGAGTGGACGCACCGAGGGCGAAGTCTGCGAGGAGGCCGGGCGCGGTGTCGTCGCTGCGGAACTTGATCCACAGTGACTTGGAGGAGGACACGTTGGTGGGCATGGCGTCGGAGCCGCAGAACAAGCCGAGCACGGCGCCCAGGGCGTGCTCCTCGCGCACCTCCAGGTTGTCGTCGACGCAGCCCTGGGAGGCCGCCAGGTTGAAGAACGAGAAGGCCAGCTGCACGCGATAGCCTGGATATGGCGCACAAAGCTTACAATCATTTTTTAATTTTTGATTATTTCTGATTCTTGCAGTAGTAAGGTTCAAGCCTGTTGTGTTTCTAAATCAGATTCACGGACTTCAGCGGCCAAGGTTCGTCGCTTTGATCGGGCAATCGATCCCCTGTACCTCCAAACATTTTTACGTAATGTCTTTTCTAGCGCTTTTCTAGTGCGGTTGAAGCCCGCCACTTCACGCTTCACTTATCTTTTGCCACAAACCCGCCCCGCCGCGCCGCGAAGGTCACCTGCTGATGCTCTTTAGTCGTTGGCGCGTGGCGACCAGGTCGTGGATCCATTCCCGGGCTGCCTCCTGCACGGCGGCGCTTAAGTTCCGCCACACCCACGCCGTGGCCCACTGGGTGTCAGGGTGTTGGCCACGACGCGGGGGACTGGCTCGGGGCCCTCTCTACCTAGGACGCGGTAGATGGCCCTCACAGCGAGGCGAGCCGGCACACGCGGGGTGGTAGCGGCCTTAGTGCGAACCGCGTGAAACGTGGCCAAGTGCCGCCCCGAGGAGCGGCTACTCGGCGGAGAAGGTGTCGGGGTTGTCCACCAGGATGCCCTGCCACCGTCCTGGGAGAAGGGCGTAGCACTTGTCGAACACGTTCGGGAGGCCTAAGCCGCCGCTGTCCCTCGGCGTGCTTGCTACCTCGTAAGCCATGGTGAACATGTGTCCGCGCCACATGATCCTGCCGACTGCACGCACGGCGTTCTTGGCCACGGCCTTGAGGGCCGGCAGCACCTGCGCGACATGCCAGAGGCGCGACAGCCCAAAGGTCTGTGCGTACGTCACTCTCTGTCGGAAGCCCCGGTGCTCGCACCGCATTGTTCTTCCTCGAGCCCACCCGTCAGAGCTCGTCAAGGCAGCCCGCACCTGTACGTCTGTCACCCACACGGCGGCCGGGGCCGGTTCTTGGGCGGGCCTGGCCGGGACAATTGAATCAGTGTTGGTGGCTGAAAGTGAACTGGCGGGCGGCACCACAGCCGTCAGGCGTCAAGTTGCACTTCCACGGCGGTACACGAGGAACTGAAGGGTGTGCCTGACAGGCTTACTTTACTCCTCCTTGTGGCTGACCCGCCATACTTGTCGCACGGGCGCGACCATGCAAGCAACAACGCTCTACAAGGAACCACAATGCCCCCTCCCCCCCCCACCTCATTGGCCTATAGCAGCGGTTCTCAACCTTTTCCGGCTGGCGACCCCAAAAGTAGCGGCCAAAAATTTTCGCGACCCCCAGAAAAAAATTCGCGACCCCACGCGACCCCACCCAGAAAGTACCCCCCCCCCCCAAAAAAAAAAAAAATAAAAAAAAATAAAAAAAATTATATATATATATAAAAATATCTGAAATGCTTGAAAAAGATATATAATCATTATTTCATCACTTTTATTGGGAACACAGGTACATCAATCAGTGGCTGTCTTGGGCCTGCACTTTGGATACAATGTTTGCGATGCGTGGGACTGTATTTCTCGTCACTGCGACCCGCAAGTCACTCTCCACCTCAAGACGGTTCCTCTGTTTGTTCTTAATATAGGTTAGATCTGAAAATGTAGACTCTACTAGGTAGGTGGTGGCGAATGCCAGCAGTACCCGGCTGGCGGCATCGGAGATGAGGGGATACTCCTCTGAGATAGAGAGCCAAAATTGGTCCAGCGGCATGGTGTTGAAACTTTGCATGACGGAGCGGTCGGCCTGGAGTTCCAGGAGCTGTTCTAGATGTTTCAGAGGCATATCCCACTTCTCCACGCGCGGAGAGTTCTGAATCCAGTCCAGTCGTGTTTGTCTCCCAGCAAGTCGCTCAACCATTCTTCCAAATTGTTGGACAGACCCTCCAGATGGTCCATAATCTAGGACTTGCAGTTACGCCAATGCGAGTTGTGGGTCGGCCCTTCGCGATAATACCGGCACCACTGGGCACAGCTGTGGTTGAGTCAGGTCAAGTCCCTCGCTACAGTGTACTACGTAGTGTATGTCGAGGCGTCCTTACCTGCAAAGAGTTAATCCCCGTCCCCACCCTTCCTAGAAGGACTTTCCCGCTTGCTCACGGCGCTTGCAGGCCTCCGAGCATCCGTGCAACGACAAACAGGCTGTGGGTTTTCCAGTTTCCGCGAATCTGGGTTCCCGGCAGTGCTCGGCCTGGCAGCCAGCCGGGAAGACGCCGCGACCCCCAGGCGACCCCCGCCACCTCGCCGCGACCCCACAAAATTTTTCCGCGACCCCATTTGGGGTCGCGACCCCAAGGTTGAGAACCGCTGGCCTATAGCACTATTTCATCTTACATGTAAGTTGAGAACAGTAAATGACATTTCAAGTTCAATTGTTATCTCTAGCACTAACAGTGTGACCTGCCCTCCTCAGCCTAACAATATGTTTGCATTAGGTTTTTAAAAGAAATTACAAACTTACAGCTTAAATCAAAACATTTATTGGAACCAGACAATGCAGTGTCAAATACACAACTTTAACAGAAAACCTGAACACTTCTTCGATCTCGCTGAAACTGAAATCCAATTGGTAGGCAGCCTATACCAAAAGTCTGAAGTATAAGCTTGGTGTTCAGATAAAGCAGGCAGTAAAAGCACAGGACCAGGTCAGGCTGCCAGAACTTTGTCGAACTGAAGTCCTCCTTTAGCAGCTGCGACAGAGAGGAGCATAACATAAGTGAATAGAGAAGCAACATTTTGGGAAGGTACCTCACATTATGTTGCGTAATTGATTCAGAGGTGCCACAGAAAAGCCAAAATGAAGTGATCATTTGAAGTGTAAACATAAAATGAGTATATTGTGGCCATACTTTAGCATTTGATAAATAAATTGGTCATCATTAAAACATAGAGCTAAAACTTAGGTAGAAATGTTTTCAAATCAATGTCACACTGAGATTCAATTTTCAGCCAGCCCAGAAGAGTGTTTCAGGTCTTATTGTAATAATGAAAGCACAGGAATGAGTGTCCGTAAGGCTAAAACAAGAGCATATTTTAAAAGCAATAATTGAAAGGGAAAATGAGGAAAGAGAATGCTAAAAACTATTTGAGAGCAGTGGGCCACCTTTGGCATTGAAAAACATTAACAACATACATCTGATACCATTAAAACAAAGAGCAAAAAATTTGCACTAAGAATATGACGTTATTGTAAGACCAACAATACACCGGAGTCCAATTGACAGACAGCCTGGACCACCAAAGGTTCGAATTCTTACCTTCCCATGCACAGACAGCAGAGTACCCAGGTGGGGCAAAGCTCAAGGTCGGAATGAAGTCTTTGAAGATCATATCAACTGCAACCACCTTATGGTGGAGCTGCAAAACGGACAACCACAAAATTAGAGAACAAGGCTCAGTTGTGATATCGATAGAACAGCAGAAACAATTGTCAATGAAGCTAAAACGAGGGCAGAAAAGTCAACTTGATGTGTCAATGAGCTCAAAATGAGAGAAAAGGTCACGGCTAGGTAACATGAGGTCATAATGATTTTGATTTAGGTGACTTAGTGTTCTCCTTGGGATATGACATTATTTTCAGACCAACGATACACTGGAATAAAATCGACAGGCAGCTTTCAGCTCTCTATGGACAAACACCACACTCAGCAGTTAGTAGAGAATCATAACAAGCCGTCACCTAAGAATGCTACAAAAAGAAGCAAGACCAATAATGTAAAATAATTGTACACAAAAGTACATTCAAGATGAAGTTATTTTCAGGGAAAAGTAACAAGTGATAAGAAAATGGACTTCATAGAAAACAATACGAGAAACGCAAAACTACAGAATACAGAGGGGCCCCAATGCTTAACAGAAACATTTGTATACACCACATAAATAGCAAAACTGCGTATTAAAAAAAACACACAAAAGATGAGACCAATCTTTTGCATGGTGGAGGTGGAAATCACTGGATTCTCATGATTAGCACACAAGAAGCAAGTAGTTGGGGAAGATAGTATTAAACCCTGTCAAAACCATACTCTTTACCAGCAAGACGGCTGATCATACACGATTTTTGAGAGCGAAAGTGTTTTGGCAACAAATGTGAGTAATATTTCTGTACCTTTAACATAGGTGATAATTGCTGTGAGAAAAATGACGCCAACTACACTTTTGAGCCAAAAGTTTCTTGAAAAAATGCTTTATAGCCATTGCCTTATGGTTGATGGTGGTACAGCATCTAAAAACAGGCAGAAATACTTTTAAAAGAAAATTAACAAAATTAAGTATAAAGAGAAAAGCTGTAAGGGTGCCAAAAGCCAATTCATGACAAGGTTGAAAAGTTTGATAAGGATGCAAAAATTGGAATAACAAATAAAAGAACATGTCCTGGTAGAAACAACTTACCACCATTTCAAAATTTAAGTCAAGAGTGCCACAATTGATGTCATCCCTGTTTTCTGGTAGTACAGGACAACTTAAAAGTTCACCAGTTAACCAATGTCCCAACAGTCTTACACGGTTCGTTGGCAAACAGCTCACTCTAATTGCTTCATCTGCTCTGTATGATAAAGAGAGAAAAACAACTTTAAAACCATCACAACAGAATACATATGCATTGAAAATAAGAAGTGAGATATTACCTGCTTTAGTGCTCATGGTTCCGTAACTTTCCTGACCATCTAACAGCCAGGGAGCATTTTCTTCGTCATATATGTTCATCACGCAGCCTAGAAGGCACTCTATGCTATCACCGAAGCCACAAGGCCCTTGTCCAGTGGCACACCAATTCTGTCGAACGGAAGCCCCGAGTAGAACATTTGGTCAGCCCGGTACAAATTTCAAATAATCACATAACCTATACTTGCGTTCTCTGGTCGACGATGTGCAGCTTCGCTTCGGTTGTTGAAAAGGCAGTTAAATGGATTTGAAAACATTTCGGTTTTTTTTAAGCATCGGGGTTTGTATTGGCTCAAACCGCTGCTACTTAATCTCGTTATTAACCTAACTACACAATTACTGAATGTTTACGCCATCAGCTGTGTTGACACGGAGCAAAATGCGGATGTGTGTGCGGATGTGTGTTTCGTCGTGTTCGAATAGAAGCAAGACACATTCAGATTGAGGCTGCGAGGCTAGGTTTGCTTGAGGTCGTGCGCGTCATGAAAAGTGATGGTGGCGTCACCGTGCCGACGCTCCGCAGATTCGCCCACCTCTCTCAAATATTTTGTTTATACTTTATTATATTTTTAAATATTTCCTCAAGTCATGTAGAAGGACGCACCAATTTTTTCCGATTATTTTTAATATTTTTTCCGATTATTTTTATTTAAATTAATTATTCAACATAATGCCCCAGGGTTTTTAAATTAAATATTAAATATTTAAAAAAAAATAGAAATAATAGGGGGGGTACGTCCCGGAGGGGGTACGTCCAGACGTTTCCCTTAAATCAAAAACAACATACACTTATTATAAACCCCCACTTACAAGGACATGCAGGCACAGAGAATCAGATATTTCATCTGTGGAAGGTCTCCAGACCAATCTACTTTTCGGAGCCACTGGAGATTTGGGAAGATGTTTAACCCGCCACAAAGAAGACAGTTGTCGAATAATTGACATAAACTTTGAGTCTGTAAACAAAAGAATAAAATCAAACAAAAGAAATAAAAATAAAATTTTTAAGAGTTTAAAAAAAAATTAATAGGTAAAATGAAAGTCATTAAAAAGCCCCAGAATAATCACTGTGTTCATATCTATGAGTATGAGTTTTCAAACTGTCCAAGCTTATTATATGTTTTAACTCCCACACAAATTACAATTAACAGTCCCAATCTAGATAGAATTGAAAAATATCATCCACTGTGATGATGAAATTATGGTGCTTGTGTTCTACCGATGATGTCAAAGCAATATTTGTGCCTTACCTTCAGAACCAGTTGCACAAGTAAACGATGGATTTACAGTCTGGATTTGAGAAATAAGAAAGGGAACTGCCTCATTCCATAACTCCAAATGCAGCTTTAATGATTCGTGGGTTCTTTCACCATCATCTGCAAGCTGCAATAACAAGAGAAAAACAAACTTAAAACTTATAGGTTTATGACCTTCTGAACAGTTGAAAACACATACTGATAATGCTTACCAGTTTCCAACCGAGATTCTTTTCCAAACAAGGAAATTTGGAAACATACGAATGTATAACGAAGTCACATTGCTTGAAGACCTTCTTTCGAGCTGCTACAGTTGATTCCCAAGCTCTTTCGACGTCCCTCCAATCTTGACATTCACCATACAACTCTTGAAGGTCTTCGTTGTCATCAACATCTGTATCATCCCCTAAACATAAAAATACAAGTTAAAAAATTTACAAAAGTAAACACTTAATTAAAAAAAAAATTGTTAGAAAATTACCAGAACTGTCATTCACTTCATCACAAGCTCTTAGTTTAGGAATCAGCATAGCACTGGACATTCCCCTTCTTATTGAATACCATTTCAATCGGAGGCGACCTAAAACAGTGGATCTTTTTTTCTTGGTCACAACATCATACCAAGTAAGCTATGAAAATAGAATAATTTCAAAATTAGAAACAGTAAGAAAATAAAAAGCTGAAATAGACACAATATATGTAAAGAGTACCTTGCTTTCATTTGGGAACACTTCAACAATAGTGTCTGCAATTTTGTCGAACTCTTCACGAGTAAAACTGCAAGACAAAAAATTGCATTAGAAAACTAATAAACAAATAACCATTGATGTTACTAACAATTTTTTTAAAAAGAAAGAAATTACACGTGCATTTAAAACTATTACCTGTAGCCATAGCCTTTCAACTTCAGTTGCATGTAAATTGATTCTTGACCTAACAAATCCCGTGTGTAATCATCTAGATGATTCTTGGCTTTGTAATAACCAAGAACTATCAACCCAGGAGGGCCATGTTTGAGATGCTCATGAAGATCCTAAATTTAAAAAAAAAAAAAAAGCATGGATAAGAGACAACTGTACTACATTGTTCAACAATAAAATTTACAGATTGGCTTGAACATACATTCACTGAGGGTACTGCCAGAAGTTCGTCAATTGTAGATACGTCAAGCCTTGACCTCTTGCGTGACGGTGCTTCATTGAAACTACATGTGGGTCCACGAGAAGTAGAAGCAGAAGATGAGGATTGGGGAGACTTTGCTTTGAACTGAAACACAATTGGGCAGAAAATGAGTACCTGGTGCTGTCCTAATCTTAATCAAAAGCACACACCAGAGTTGTACATTTACCTCAGAGAAATGGTGCATAAACATGCAGCGCGGGCCTTCTTTAGGGATCAGCTTCCGAATGGCATCATCACTTAGAAACTTCAATGAACGTAGAGAAACGTCCGCACCTACAAATAAAACCAGTTTTATTGATACGAAACAGAAATAACCTCAAACGTCGCGAGTAGTATGGTACCCCCATCGTCCCGGCCTGGTCCCGTGGTCCCCCATAGTCCCGGGTTGGGCCAAAATTTTTTTGAAATTTTTTTGAAATTTTTTTTTTTTTGGTGATTTTTTTTTGCGAGTCGGCGTCTTTTGCGGCTCTAACCTAGCGTAACCTAAGCAGGCCGGCGTCTTTTTCGGCTGTAACCTAACCTAACCTAAGCTGGTCGGCGTCTTTTTCGGCTGTAACCTAGCGTAACCTAAGCTGGTCGGCGTCTTTTTTGGCTCTAACCTAGCCTAACCCAAGTGGGTGGGGGTGTGGCCCCCCATAGTCCCGGGTAGCGGGTCCGCGGTAGCGGCCTGGGGCCATGGTGCCCCATCGTCCCGTGGTCCCCCCAGGTAGCGGCCTGGGGTAGCGGGGGTGGGGGGCGTGGCCCCCCATCGTCCCGGGTCCGGGGTCCCGTGGTGCCATGGTCCCCCAAAGTCCCGGCCTGGGGTCGCGGTGGTGACGTCATCCGCTAGCCGCCCCGAACGCCGCCCCGCTCCAGTGAGCCGGACGCCGGGAGGGTAGGCAACCCAACGTGCACCGGTGTGTGACTAGGACACCCTTGGGCCGGTCAAGATGTCCAGGATGGCGGACGCGTGTTCGCACAGGCTGGTCCAAGATGTCACCCCTAGATAGGCCTCACAGAATTGTGGGATGCCGTTCACCTCTTTGAAGTTATTGTCTCTCTCCAACACAACGAACGGCTTGTCGCGCAGCTCGATGTAGTGTATCACATGCGACTGCAACCTGTCGTAGAAGCCGAGGTGCTCCCTGGTCTCTCCTTTGAGGTGAGCATTGATTTTGGGGACCAACCACTGCCTCTCCAAATAAAACTCTTCCACCTCTTTGAGTGTATAAACATCTTTCAGAAACCCTTTTTTCCATATCTCTACTGTGCCGTCTGCTGGGCAGACCTCCAGCTCCTTCTGGTTCCACACATTCAACATGAAACGAGGAAACTTCATCGCGGTGCCTGCTCGACGTCAAATGATGTCGCGGCCTCATCGCCGAGGCCTTTTATCCTGTCGCGGCCGCGGCGCACAGCGGACGCCCCCTGACGGTGAGTACACTCTGAAAAAACGACGAAAACACTTGAGCGCCCAGCGGGAAGCGAACCCGGGCCGGCCGCCTCATGCAACGCAGCGCCCCGCCTCGCTGACCGCTAGGCTATCACGTGAGCTTACAGTGAGGCCGTGTGCCGAGCCGAGTCAAGCCGAAGCGTCCCGAGCCGAGCCGGGCGGAGCCGAGCCGGGCGGAGCTGAGCGCCGGGGCGCTTGCCGCCCCCTCCCCCTTTCCCCTCGCCCTGCCGTGATTCAAACAGGCCGTTATCTTAGACAAACCGGGCATGTCATCGCAAAAACATAAGCACTTCTTCGAACGAATTATTTTTCTGTAATTTACTTTCACAACGCCCTTGCTTTAATCTATCGGCAAACATAAACGCTTTCGCAGAGAAATCTTCGCGCCGTTTTCGCGCCATTCACAACAGTGTAGCCCCCGCGTTTGAGTCTCTGCTATCTCTCTTTGATTGTTTCCCTTTACCGAAACGATCTGAAATATTATCCTAGACGTGTTGACAACACGTTTTCGGTATAAAATCAGTTTAGATTCTGTCAAAATTCAAATTATGCCGGTCAAAAAATGACCGGGTCTGACCACTTATCCGGTTCCGTTTTTGAACCCACCCCCAACCCTTCGAACCGTGTTGCGCCATTGCTTGTTGAGTCGTTGTAGCGGAAAGTCGTGTTTGTGAGTTAGTTTTGTCTGATCGGAATATCTTTTAAAAAATTGATGAATCCTTCGAAAGAGATTTCGAGGTTTCCTCTGGATCTTCAGAGGTAGTGTCAATTGAAATGTCATTCTCGGGGGAGATATTTGAAGAGGTGAGTTTGGAAATGTGCGTGGGAATGTTTCGCCGGTGGTCGCCCTTCTCTGGCGTTCGCTGTTTTGCCCTTCTGGCTTTTTTGAGCTTTCGTCTCGCTCATCCTGTGTCCTCCTCGTCGATTCGTGCCCGCGGCGAAGACAAATTCATGGGGAAAGTGTTATTTCAGTGTGTGATGAGTGATTAGCGTGGCGCGGCGCCGTGGCCCGCTCGGGGCTGCTCGCGCGCTTTAGGAGGTAGGATTTCTTTCTGACGGCTCCAGCTGTCTGTCTGGGCGTCTCGGCGCGCGATTCCGAAGCGAGGCGCGGTAAAATTGTCGTGAAATTCCGACAACTTTAGCGAAAATCGGTCTGTGTTAGTGCGTGGCATTCCCCCTCTGTGAAAACAAAGTCTCTTTGTTTCCCTTGGATCTAGTGTTGTTTTCGCGTCTGCTGACTGTCCGGGCGTTCCGGCGCGCGTTTCCGAAGCGAGGCGCGGTGAAATTGTCGCGAAATTCCGAAAAGTTGAGTGAAAATCGGCCGAAAATGTGTGCATCGTGTCCTTCCCTCTGAATGTAAACTCATGCTTTTGTTGTGTCATCCTGATGTTTTGGTCTATGATTCGTTCTCCAGGGCCCTGCCCTGGTTGTGCCGGAGCGAGGCGCGTGAAAATTTGCTCGGAAAATCTTGTCTTTTGCCGGTTTTCCACTTGTCAAAGCATCCCTCGTTGGCGCGGCGCGGCGCGGCGCGCCGTGGCAGGGTAGAGGCCTGCGCCGGGCGGGTATTCAATACCCGTGAAGCCTATAACTTTGAAGTAAATGGACCTGAACGCACAGAAGTTTGAGAGGAGCTAGTCCAGCCATAAAACTATGTTCGTGCGAAATCTGGAATGTTTTTGATAGTAACCAACAAAGTTATAGGCTTCACGGGTATTGAATACCCGCCCGGCGCAGGCCTCTATGGCAGGGTGAGGGGAGGGGAGGGGTGACGCTACCAGTGTACCGGCCGGCTCAGCTGTTCGGGGCGCGCGGGGTATCGCCGGCGGCGCGGCGTTCGGAGGGTGTGTGTTTGAAATTTCGGTTGTGTTTTTTTTTTCAGCCATCCGACGCAACCGCCACCGTGCCCACTGTGCCCACCGTGCCCACCGTGCCCACCGTGCCCGCCGTGCCCGCCGTGCCCACCAAGGCCACTTCCAGCAGCACCACCAGCAAACCGAGCAGGATCCCGGTTAGGGCGACCACCAAGGCCACCACGGCCAAGCTCAGCAAGGAGGCCTTGGCGGAGGCGCTCCACCGCGCCCAGGCCGCTGCCCCCGAGGCCCCCGCCACCACGGCCAAGCTCAGCAAGGAGGCCTTGGCGGAGGCGCTCCACCGCGCCCAGGCCGCTGCCCCCGAGGCCCCCGCCACCACGGCCAAGCTCAGCAAGGAGGCCTTGGCCGAGGCGCTCCACCGCGCCCAGGCCGCTGCCCCCGAGGCCCCCGCCACCACGGCCAAGCTCAGCAAGGAGGCCTTGGCCGAGGCGCTCCACCGCGCCCAGGCCGCTGCCCCCGAGGCCCCCGCCACCAAGAGCGAGCCCCCCCTGGCCAAGGCGGCCAGGAAGGCTTTGGTGGCCCCCTACCACGGAGGCGGGAACAAGCGCCCGGTCGACGCCGCCAAGAGGCCCCCGCTCAGGAAGCCTGTGGCCGAGGTGGCGCCGGCACCCCGCGCCCCGGCTCGTCGTCGAACGGTAGCCGAGGCTATCGAGGGGTCGGTGGCGCGCCTCCCTCCTGCCCGTGATCCGGAGGACGACCCCGAGCTGGTGCCGGCCCCGCGCGCCCTGCTGCCGCCTGCCCGTGTAAGTGTTCTGTCGCTACTCCCTGTTGAAGTTAAGTGGGTACGCGTGGGGTATTGACAGGGCCTTTTTTCTGATTACAGCGCCCAGTTCACCAGCGGCTTGGGGCATGGCCTGGGTACAACCCTAAGGGGTCGGCCGTGGAGCCCAGCAGGGACGGCGCTCAACAACAGCAAATCCGTATGTTGCAGCAGCAGTTGCAACATATGGAGCAGCTATTGCTGCAACAACAGCAGCAGCTACGGCAACAACAACAACAGCCGCAGCAACAGCAGCTACGGCATCAACAACAACAGCCGCAGCATCACTATGTACCCAGTCACATCGATCTGCAAGAAGCTGGAGGGTCTGGTATCCGGAGGGTGCCGCAGCAGCAAGAAGATGATGATGACGAGGATGATGAAGAGGATCAGGTGGTGCCCTGGAAGAGGCGACACCCGCACCGTCGTTGAGTAAGTTTTTTTTTCTCCTCTTAATTTAATGTTGTAGTTTTTGCAGTGTACTTTGTTCACTTACAAGTTTTTTTCTCTTTTGTTTCAGACTGATGTGTTTTGTGAGGCTGTGAAGGCTTTGAAAAGCCTTTATTGAGTCAAGCTCATTTTTTTATTTATTAGACTCAATATATTTTATTTATTTTGTTATCCTTGTGATTTTTTTTCTCCCTCGCTACCTTTTACGATTCAAGTTCGATTGAAAGTTTTCAGTCTCGTGTTTTGATGACGAGTTAGTTGTTGTGGTTTCAATTTAGTTTTGAATCAAGTCAAGTGATCTAGTGGTCTTTCTCTTCACTTACTTTTGTTGACAAGTCATTCTGACCTAACCTTTCCTAACATTTTGACTGAGAACACACCCCCTATTTATTTTGATCAAATGACTGCTTTAAATTCACTGACATTCATTTTCAATAGTGGAAATGTAATGGGAAAGCTGCTCTGACTATCCATAGCACTGACAAAATTGATTTTTCTGTCTAAAAATGACTCTGAGAGATGTCAACCTTTTCCGTCGGAAAGCTGACAGTGAATATTCTATCTGATGGAGCTGCTACCAAACCAACCACTTTTGAGTCAAGATATGAGTAGGGTGAGTTGAATTAGAACTACCTTCAGCTTTTAGAGAAGTTTCAACTGATTCCAATTGATTTTGACTTGTATTTTCCTTCATTTCCTACAATTTTACTAAACTTTCTTAAAACTCATCTTTTTGAATGAAAATTAAAAAACTAACTGCTCTGTGAGCTTCATTTGAGGGAGAGAATAGTATTCAAAAGCTTTTCTTGATATCATTTTGAGTGGTAAAGAATTTGGATACAACTTTATTTTGGGTTAGTTACCCAGACCCAACTTCGGCTCTAAGCAGCGAGTAAGCTTCTCTTATTGTTTGCAAAGATAATATATCAAAGGAAGGCTCTCCACATCTTTTTTATTTGCATCTGGAAAAATGAAATGGTGGAATGGAATCATATTTTAACAATGTTTAGGTTTTATTTTCTCATTTATATTACAACAATTTTTTCCGTCGGAAAGCTGACAGTGAATTTTCTATCTGATGGAGCTGCTACCAAACCAACCACTTTTGAGTCAAGATCTGAGTAGGGTGAGTTGAATTAGAACTACCTTCAGCTTTTAGAGAAGTTTCAACTGATTCCAATTGATTTTGACTTGTATTTTCCTTCATTTCCTACAATTTTACTAAACTTTCTTAAAACTCATCTTTTTGAATGAAAATTAAAAACTAACTGCTCTGTGAGCTTCATTTGAGGGAGAGAATAGTATTCAAAAGCTTTTCTTGATATCATTTTGAGTGGTAAAGAATCTTGATACAACTTTATTTTGGGTTAGTTACCCAGACCCAACTGCGGCACTAAGCAGCAAGTAAGCTTCTCTTATTGTTTGCAGTGGTGGTGCACCAAGGAAGGCTCTCCACATCTTTTTTATTTGCATCTGGGAAAATGAAATGGTGGAATAGAATCAGATTATAACAATGTTTAGGTTTTATTTTCTCATTTTATATTTTTGTCTTTGGTTTTCAATTTTATACTTTTGTGTTTGGTTTTTTTTTCATTTTAAATTTTTCTCTTTGGTTTTCTTTGATTTTATTAGTTTTTTTGGGGTGACTTTTTTCTTTTTATAACAACTAACACTTCTTTTTCACAGAGAACATGTGTTCTGCAAAGTAATCCAAATGATAGCACTGCACATCAAGCAAAATGGACTGAGGGTAGGGGGAAGTGCAACACTTCATTGCCTCACACATCAGAGCTTCCATCCTGTCCTGTCGCAATGCTTGTAAAGTCTGTAGCTTCTTTATTTTCTTTTGAGCACAGTACTTCTTACAATGAGAAATCAAGAGAGACCACTGCGGTTTGACCATCAATGCCATGTCAGTCAGCCCCTTCATGTGGAAGGCCAGATTCTCCCTTACTCTGTGGAGCATTCTCCAACTAGACTCTGCCAAAAATAATTTAATGGGAGAATCTTTCCTCTGCAAACACACGGATGTCAGATGCTTCTTTTGTGCATTGACCAAAAGACTCAGAGTGATTTCACCCACCATGATAGGGTCTGCCAGTGACTGCTTCTGCAGAGCATCCAAAATGTGAGTGAAAATATCTTTTGAAATCAACACATCAAGTTCTGCAGGAGAGAACCTGATCCACATCCTGTTGCCGTTTTTGTTGGCTTCCCCCATCAGCAAAACAAATGGACTTTGCTCCTTGATATCAAAGCCCTGTCTGATTTGCTTTGACCCATTCTTTGTCAGAGGGAAATCTCTGTAAATGGTCTGCAGTGGAAATTCAGTGGGGACGCTCGTGATTTTGATGGGGACTTGTATGGGCATCTGAACTGGCGGCGGCGTGGCTTTTGAAGGCACGGCCAAGCCAAGTTCTTGCACCACGGCGTCCACCTGGGCTGCATCGTAGGCCTGATTGCACAGGTTGTCTAAATCAAGGCTATCCTCAACTGAAGAGGATACAGCGACTGTGGACACATCGTCCCAGTCGAAAGACAACTCGGGGGAAATGGCCTCGTTGCGTGCCGGCGGCGCCACTGCAGCGGGCACCGCGTTCGGCGCGTTGACGGGGACCTCCACCAGGCCGGGGAGTGCACCCGGGAGTGTACCCGGGACCACCGTCGCGTTAACGGCGACCTCCACCAGGTCGGGGAGTGCACCCGGGACCACCGCCACGTTGACGGGGACCTCCACCAGGTCGGGGAGTGCACCCGGGACGTTGACGGCCACCTCTGGGGCGACCGCCGTGTCCTCGGGGGTCAACTCCAGGTCCATGACCAAGCTCTCCAGGATCGACCTTTTGGCAAGAGGCTGATCCGGAGTGCTCCGGGCGACTCGTTTGCAAGCAGGCATGACTGTCGTTTCGGGCTTTCTTTCCGTTTTGTGTCTCGGAGAGAAGTGACTTGTTCAAGCGCCTAGAAAGTTCTGGACCGAATCGGGGGCGACGCCGCCTTATATCCAAAATCGAGTGTTTCCGATTTTGGCCGTCAGGGGGCGCCACCGTCACGGTGGCGCCCCCTGACGGCGGTTTTTGGAACTAACCAAAATCCATATACCCCCGGTGCATCGGTCGACTCGTCGCCATGCGCCCAAAGTGATTGAACAGTACACATCGCTCTCTCTCTTCGACGCAGCTCAGCTACACCCCGCCCAGTACAGTGCAGTGTGCAGTACCACGCGACGCCACACGATCGGTGGCGCTCCCCTGACAGTGTACTGAACGCATCCAGTTCCAACTTGTTTTTTTCGCCCTTCCAGTGCAGCGCCGCGGCGCTGCACGGTAAGCGCCCCCTGACGGCGGTTTTTGGAACTAGCCCAAAACCATATACCCTCCGTGCGTCCACCGATTCGGTCCAGGACGCCGGATTCTTTGCCAAAGTACACTTTTTCTTTGACAAGGTAAAACTTCTTTGTGTGATTTGGACCATCGTTTCACGATGTCGTCCTCAGTTCTTGACTACATTCTCTCCGAGTGGGAAGCTAGAGATTATGACGATGACCTCGCTGAGGCATACAGCCACTTTTTGCTGCACTTGCTCGATGCCACCGAGCAAGACCGTCAAGACCCACGCGTTGTGCCCTTCCTGCTTGCAGGATATGAAGCTTATGCACGCGAACAAAATGGTCAAGACAGTCAGGCGGAGGTCACGCGCGACATGGCGCTCGCCATGGTAGGGGGACAACGTGAGGCTCCACAGCCGGCCACCCCACCGCGTGCACCCAAACGCCCGTGGCGTCCGTGGACGCCCTCCCCGCCCCGCCCCGCCACGCCGCCGGCCCGCACGCCGCCCGCCGCAGCCCGCACGCCGCCCGCCGCAGCGGGTCTGTAAAGTTAGCGACGCGCGTGAGCGCGTGACACTGCAAAAAAAGACCACAACGAAAGTACACAAATTACTGGCAAATTTTTTATCAGGAATTTATTGTACTTTCAAAGTACAACAATTGTTGTACAATTGTTGTACAAAGTACAATGGAACCGGCATGACGAGTGCTGTGCAGTCCAGGCCTCGTTGTGGTTTGTACAATTCTCGTTGTACTTTCTACAATCCCTGTTGTACTTTTATTGTACAGTTTTTGTTGTACTTTTGTTGTACTATCTACACTTTTTCTTGCAGTGGAGGGCGTGAGCGCGTCCCCCACCACCCCCCACTCCCTTTCTAGCCTGTGAGTGCGGCGATCGCAGCGCCCCCACCCACCCGTGGCTAACCACTGCAACGCCAACGTCAACTTGTTCTTGTCTAGGCGGCAATTGGCGGCAACGTATGTTTTGCACGGCGTGTTACTCTGTGTATATATGCTCTAAACTATATTTTGTTTGGTGATTTTGTTGACTATTCCTAAAATGAATGATGACGTGGGTAAGTTGGAAACGAAAATATGCGTGCTGTGGCTTTTGTGGTTCATTTTCTCACATAACCTAACCCAACCATGTGAGGTTTACATTATCTTAAATACTTTTTGGTCTCAGATAAAAGTCCAATGCATAAAAGGATGCGATTACCCTCTCCTCATATGCCGCCAATCTTGAATATGCATTGCAGCATTAAAGCAACAAACACAATAAACAAATGGCCGAGGAACGGCAACGCATGCCTCTTCGGCCAGGGTTTGAACTTTCTTTTGTTTTGGCTGCAGAGGTCCGCCACGTGTGGTTGGGGGCGCTGCGATCGCTCTCAGGTGGTGGGGGTAGGGATCCTCACGCGCTCACGCACTCACGCTCTCGCGCGCGTCGCTAACTTTACAGACCCAGCCCGCACGCCGCCCGCCGCAGCCCGCACGCCGCCCGCC
This sequence comes from Stenchaetothrips biformis, assembly GCA_030522485.1. Taxonomy (NCBI): domain Eukaryota; kingdom Metazoa; phylum Arthropoda; class Insecta; order Thysanoptera; family Thripidae; genus Stenchaetothrips; species Stenchaetothrips biformis. Next base: position 1,270,644 of record CM060089.1, on the reverse strand, counting down.
GCAGCCCGCACACCGGAACGCGCGCCCCAACAGCCCACGTTGGAGGTCCTGCAGAGCCGGGAGCGTCATTTACGACGCTTCAACACGGTTTTCAGGGAGTAGGTCATGCAGATCAGTGGTCTGGGCGATGCCCTTCCCAGCGAAGAGGTGATGGTGGCCCTCTTCGACACGGTGTTGGCGAGGCAGCGTGAAGCGCTGCAAGCCAAGGATGATGACCGCGTTATTCTGGAAATACAGAATGCGCTCCAAGCCGAGAACCCCCTCTGGTTCTCCATGAGAAGGGCAGACCAACTGAACGGGCAAGTTGTTTTGGACAAGCTGGTGCGAGTGTTGAACTCAAACCAAGCCTTTCTCGCAGAGGGGCAGTTCAAAGTGTCCTAAATCCATGTGGCGACGCCCGAGGCGGGCGGTCGCCGACATGACCGTGTACCCAATGAGACCATGGAGCAGTGGGTGGCCAGAAAAATGGACAAAAAGTCCATTTTCTCACCCGACAACCAGGACAACATGTGCCTGACGAGAAGTGTGGCCGTGGCCAAGGCACTCGGTATGGAAAAAAGGGCATTCTACAGAATGAAACAACCCAACTCGGTCATTCAGAGGAAGGAGGCCGTGGCCCTGTGTGCTGCCGCTGGCATCGACACCGCCCGCCCCTGCGGCTTGGACCAGCTGGGAGCCCTCCAGGGTGTGATGAACGACTACAGGCTCGTTGTTTTTGGAGACAAGGAGGGCAACCAAATAATTTTCAAGGGGGATTTCGTTGCTGGGCGAGCCAATATCTACTTGTTGTGGCACAATGCTCACTTCTACGCCATTTTGTATCCTTGCCAGGCGTTTGATCACAAGTTCCTGTGTGATAAATGCATCAAATTTTACGATCACCAAGGAGAGCACCGCTGTGAAGGCGTGTGCTGGCGGTGCTTCGGACCGCATCCCCACAATGATCCCACCGTTCCATTGCAGCGGTGTGGGGATTGCTTCCACAAGTTTGCTGGTCAAGAATGTTTAGACTTGCATAAAATTCAAATGGCTCACACCACCGTCACCAAGTGCCAGAGCTACAAATTCTGTCCCAATTGTGAGGTCAGCTACTCTTTGATGCGTGGACGGGAACACGCTTGCGGTTTTGTCTACTGCAAATTCTGCAAAAACAATGTCAAGGAGAATCACATCTGCACCATGTCCAAATGGCAAGAAAAACAGAAGCTGAGGGGGCACTCTTACGTGAATCTGTACTACGACTGTGAGACCACGCAATGTGATCCCATTGAAGGGAAGGAGGATACGTTTGAACACAAGCCAAATTTACTCGTTTGCCAAGCTGTATGTGATGCCTGCGCACACATACCCCAGAATGAATACTACTGTCCGGTTTGCAAGAACAGACAGCACGTTTTTCACACTTTGGACAGCGACAACGAGGCGCGAGGAGTCATGAGTCAATTCTGCGACTACTTGACGTCTTTCTCTGCCAAAACACACTTGTTGATTGTGGCTCACAACGCCAAGAGTTTCGACGCCATCTTTGTGCTGCAAGAGGTGATTGCACGGAGGCTCAAGCCCGACCTCATCTTGCAGGGGGCCAAGATTCTCAGCCTCACGGTGGGCAATTGGAAGTTCATTGATTCACTCATGTTCTTACCCATGCCCTTGTCGGCCATGCCCAAATCGTTTGGTCTGACTGAACTTGCCAAGGGGTATTGGCCCTTTTTGGCCAACAAACCACAATACTACAATTATCGAGGTCCGCTTTTACCCAAGGAGCTGTACTGCGTCTCCACCATGAGGACAAAGGCAGCTCAAGAGTTCAACCGGTGGCACGACGAACAGGTAGCCCAAAATGTCGTGTTTGATTTCAAGAAAGACATCGTGAGTTACTGCATCTCAGACGTCACCATTCTGAGACAGGCCTGCGGTGCTTTCAGGAAACTCTTTGCCGAGAGTGCGGGCTTTGACCCCATGTTCAGCTGCATCACGCTGAGCAGCGCTTGCATGGCAGCATACAGGCGCAACTTTTTGCCTGAAGATAAAATATCTTTGGCACCTCCCGGCGGATATCACGGTCGCGGAAAACAAAGCGATATCGCCCTCAAATGGCTAGACTACGAGACCTTTAAGCTGGGGAAAACCATTTCTACCATCTACACGACCCGGGAAGTCTCTGTCATGGGCCGGAGGGTAGACGGCTACGTGGAGATCGCCCAGCCCGACGGCTCCATCGAGCGCAGGGTGTACCAGTTCCACGGCTGCTACTTTCACCAGTGCCCCCTCTGTTACCCTCCTACGGGTGAAACAAGGGAGAACAGGTACCGGGAAACAGTGCGGCTGACGTCCATCCTACGCAGGATGGGCTATGTCGTCCTGGAAAATGGGAGTGCGAGTTTTTGAGGGAATTGAAGGAAGATGAAGAAGTCAAGGCCTTCTTCACCCAGCATCCCACGACTCGGAAGCCGGCACTCATTCTCAGGGAGGCTCTGTCAGGCGGTCGCACCAGCGCCTTGCGCTGGTGTCACAAGGCTGATCTTGCCAAAGGGGAGAAGATCAAAATGGCGGACATCGTGAGCTCTTACCCTAATGCCTATCTTAGGGGGGCTTACGTTTACGGTCATCCGACCCTCTACATGGAAGGAGACCCCACCACACCCCCTGTGCAGGCCTGGAACGGCTTAGTCAAATGCACCGTTCTGCCGCCCCGGGACTTGTTTCTGCCCGTCCTGCCCTACAAGTGCGGGGGAAAACTCATGTTCCCCCTCTGTAGGACATGCGTCGAGACGGAGAGCAAGGAGCTCTGCCGTCACGACGACCCCCGGGACAGACAGCTGACGGACACCTGGTGCACTCCAGAGATTCAATTGGCACTGCAGAAAGGGTACCAGATCGTGGCCACACACGAACTGTACCAGTACCCTGGCACCATGACTTACAACCCCCAGACGGGAGAAGACGGTCTGCTTTCGGGCTACGTCCGCACCTTCATGGCGCTGAAATTACAGGCCAGTGACTGGCCAGCCGACTGTGACACTCCCGAGAAGAAGGAAGAGTTTGTCGCGGATGTGCTCCAACACGACGGCATCACCATCAACCCAGATAAGATGGAGAAGAATCCCGCCTTGAGAACGCTCTCCAAGTTGATTCTCAACAGCTTTTGGGGCAAATTTGGTGAGAAAACGCTGCGGTCAAAGACACAGCTGATCTACGACTATGGGGAACTCATGCAATGCACATCAGATCCCGCCAAAATAGTCCAGTCACTCACCCCCCTGGGTGAAGACTGCCTGCAAATCACTTGGAAGCCCGTAGAGGACAGTGATGAAACCCTACCTACTTCGTCGCTTGTCCATGCTAGCTACACAACTTGCTTTGGTAGAATGCATCTCTACCGCTACTTGGACGTCGTCCAAAATCGCTGTCTTTACCACGATACCGACAGTGTGGCATTCATCAGCCGGCCTGGCGAACCGGACTTGCCACTTGGAAGCCACTTGGGCGATTTGACAGATCAGATAGAGGAGGACTACGGCGCGGGCTCGTTCATTACCGAGTTCTACGCGGGTGGGCCCAAGAACTACGCGTACAAAGTGGCCGTAGGGGGTGATGTCAACAACACCAAAGTGTGCATCAAGGTGCGGGGCATCAGCATCAACAGCTCGTGTCAAGACATTGTCACCTTTGATCATCTCAAGTCCATGGTGTTGGGCGAAAGGGACAAAATACGCGTCCCCATCCCACATCAGATTGCCCGATTACCCACGTGGCAGATCGTCACCCGCCCCGCCGTCAAAACGTGGCAGACGATCAACAACAAACGCCGGCGGATAGACGTGGCCCAAACGGTGCCCCACGGCTTCAACGCCTGGGAAGAGGCTGAACAAGAGGACCAAGAAGTCCTGGAAGCCTTGAACTTGCTCATGGAGTGAGAACAGCCAGCAAGTGCGCTTGGGGAGGAGCAGGCAGGCCCCATATAAAGGTGAAAACACCCAACAAGTCATAGACAGCTTCGTCATGGATCTCACCTTCCAACATCCCTGTACAGCTCTTGTCGTCGGTGGATCTGGAGCTGGGAAGACCTTTTTTATGAAAAGGTTGATCGAGACCCGAAAGGACATGTTCAACACGGCCTTTGACAAAGTCAAGTTCGCCGTTTTCAAACCAACACGAAGCGGGGAGTACGGTGCGACGACCACCTTCATTCCACCCTACCCAGAACAAGAGGTGCCAACCAGGTACATAGTACAGTCATATGGTGAAAAAAGGGGCCGTTTTCTGGAAATAATTCGCGACAACATGAAATTTGGTGGACTTGTAGAGCTCGACAAGACCTACAAAATGAGCCATATTTCGAGTTTTTTCAACGACGGGTTTTTGAACAACCGGCGTTCAAAGTTCAAAATTTTGGCCTTTTTTCAAAAATTTATTGTGGGCTTTAAAATTGGCGTAGAGAGATGCGGTTTGCGTCATCGGACGCGGAATGAATAGTCCAGGCGGTACACAGCCGAACCCAGGAAAAAACCGCAAAAAGGTATAGAAGTGTGAAACTTGGCACACTTGTTCCTGAGACCATTTAAAAGGATTTGACCCGTTGCTCTTTTCGATTTTGGCGTTAGGGTTCAATTTTTGAACACTTTTAACAAAATGGCGGTTGTTAATCAAAATGATTGATAATGGTCCTATTTCCACCATGTTCGGGTCGTTTCCGAATATTTCGATGGTGCCAAGTCCGATGCCGAGGTCCCGGAGCCCCTCCCACACACGGGTATTCCCCAAATCCGCCATTTTTTCAAAATGGTGGTCATTTTATGGTTTTAGCGAATTTACAATTATGCACCCGTGTTTCGTGTCGTTTCCGGGTAACTTCAGGTCGCTGAATACATTTCCGATATAAAATTACCATTTTGGCGTCTTTGAACGGGTGAACGCGTACCTGGGGTTGTTCAATTTCGGTTCTAAATTGAAAAAAAAATGCATGATGGGTGACGTTTCCGGGTAAAATGAGGTCGCTGGTCACGTTTCCGAACTCAAACCACCATTTTGACATCATTGAACGGGTAAAAGGTTGAACAAATACGAGAAATTTGTTCTGACCGAAACATTTTTCCGAACTAAACAGAAAGGTAATCGGGCCTTAATGACATGCCATTTGTTTAAAACTAGTGGAAGTTCAACGTACACATCGAAAGGTAAACACTGCAGTGTCAGTCTAGTTCGCAGGGTTTTCGAAGTTCTGGAAACTTGTGACACGTTGATTCTTTGGGCGCTCTCTAATCACATAAGGTTGTTGGCGGAGGTACCCTAAACAGTCAAGTGCGGAGGCATTAACGGGCGTAGAACAAGCTGTATAGTAGTACGACTTAGGTTGACATTTCGACATAAAAGTGTCGCGTTGTGGTGGACTCGCAGTTTGACAATTGAGTGTGTGCACGAAGGAGTTTTTCTGCGTTTCTAATCGTTTAAGAAGTCGTTTCATGTATTTTTACTTCAAATGCCGTTAACATTCTCATTGTCAGGGTCATATTCGTAGGGTATTTCGGAGGTCAGGACCAGAATCCTGTTGGCTGGGAACATATAGTTTAAGTTGCTTATTTGGCATCGTAACGGCCCAATGTTAAAATTTATTTCCACAACTGTGCAAATAGAAATAACGTGTCAAAGAAAACACTGTTATACACCGATGTAAGCCTCAAAACGAGCAACTGTACTTGAGTTTCCTAGCTTCCGGTTCTGACCTCCTACAGACAATTTCGCTAGATCCACTTGGATTTATCGAATAAACTTAATCACCGGAAGTCAGGTCGCGTGTCGGTCAACCAGAGGCCTCCTTTCCTTCATGGTAGGCGCTTTTCATCACACTAAATTACTATGTACTATTTTGTGCGTAACCTTTGCACAAAGTTCTGCATGCGTTTCAATATGCACGAATTTTATGCGCTACAAAGCACGCTTTCAAGCGTAGTTACGCACAAATTCGTGCATTCAAAACGCATGCACGATTTTGTGCGAATCTTGCGCACAAAAAAGTACATAGTAATTTAGTGTGATTCTTTATAGGTACCTCGAAAGCGGAGGCTCTCCGAGGTTGTAACAGTATTTCTGGGTGTACTCAGTACCATTCTTTGCATCCGTCGGGAAACCCAGATCATACGGGACATGGGATAAAGAAAGCAGTAATGAGCTTACAAATGCATTTCTTGCTTTGAGCAGGCCACTGGAGCGCTTGGAGCCAGAAATTGTAGACACCCTGCAAAGATATGTTATAAATTTGTACAGAGGAGATCCTAATTGCAATGACATTGGTCAAGCTAGAGCGGATTCATTTTCAAGTGGAGAGAGGGCGCTGAGTGGAATTCCACCTTCTAAGGCTACCTTAATTGAGCACATAAAGAGAGCAGCTTGCATAGGTGGTCACATTTGGGGCACGTGTGACAGAATTGGTATTGTGCCACCTCCAATTGACAGCTGGGGGTGGACTACTGTCAATGGAACAGTTCAGCCATTCTGGTCGCCTCTCCCTGACATTTGGAAGTGTTGCCGAGAGCTGGATCGGTGTGGTTGTGCTTCTGACTGCAGCACTCAGAGGTGTCTGTCTAGAAGATACTGCTTTCCCTGCTGCAAAGCCTGCAAAAAATGCAAAGGAAACTGCTCAAAGAAAAGGTAAAAATAAACATGGAAGGTCACACACTAAATTAACATGCACTTTTTTGTGCAAAGCTTTTGCACGAAATTGAGCATGCGCGTGAAATGCACAAATTCATGCGCAATAACGCACATTTTCGTCCGTAGTTACGCACGAAATTCATGCGTTTTAAAACACATGCTCAATTTCGTGCAAAGCTACGCACAAAAAACTACATAGTAATTTAGTGTGCAAGTCATATGTTTCATTTAATAAGTTACGAACTTCTACTTACCTTCTTCCAGCCCGACTCTCAGCACGATTCTTGAGGAACCAGAAGACTAGCCCCGTTTGTTTCTAGTTATTTAATTGTATCGTAACTACACTGCCGCTCAAAATTAGCGGCCCATTTTTTAAAGCGCGGCGCCGTTTCTATGTTTTTCGAGCTGGGATGCTGAAATTTAGAAGGCAGGTGCCCCTATTGTTCTTCTTGAGCCCTGCAAAGTGTGCGATCCGTGCGCCCATCCTTGCGACCTGTGCCACCCCTTCACTGCATAGGGGTGTAAAAACCGAGATAAACATGTCAAAATTTTTGTCTTTTAATGATCGGAAACGGCAAATTTGCGGTGTACCGACTCAAATGAGTCTCCCCTTTACAACTGTGCAAGCGGAATCGCAATCGGACAATTCCACCCCTTTCCACAGTCACCCCCACCCCCTCGAGGGGTTGGTTTTCAAAAATGTTTGAAACCGACTGCAAACGATCCAGAAGCCTCTCCTGTACACGGTACAATTTTTCTTTTTCGATTCCGACCACCCCCGGCCGTACCACCCCCACGGAGGACCCACCCCATTTTGAATTTGTGCCGTTTCAGCCACAAGGGGGTCAAATTTGTGTCCCAAAATTCATGAGGACACACCTTGGGTGCGCACAAACCCATTCGGATCGAAAAATCCAGATCCGGAAATTTTCATTCACCGCTGTAGGGGTGACCACCCCCTCTCACCCCCTGCTCCCCCGAGAGGGGCAGGAAGGTCGTTCAAGGGTGGCCCCGGCCAAGAAGACACGGCTCAACCATTCCTGAAATTTTCGAGTCGATCCGGTGCACCGTTTACCCTCCAGGGCGAAAAAACCGTCGAAACCAGCAAAAACATCCCTCAAGTTCACCCTTCGTGAACGCCGAACTGAGGAGGGGTAGCGGCCAAACTCCAAGTGTCCCATCTCGGCACAACCCCTCTCTGCAACCCCCTTTTCTTTCACTCCGCTGCGGTAACGCCCGCGCCCATGCCAACGAGGCAAACGCGGTGATGCACTCGTGCGTCTTCCGCCACCACAGCCATGCGCCGGCGAGGCAGGCAACTCGTCGCACGGGCTGCGCAGGTGTGCCAACGTACTGGAGGCGTGCGCGCGCGCCAGGTCACCGCTCTTCAACAGGGCCATGACATGACAAAACGCTTACTTGACCGGCCAAGTTTACGGCCTACACTGGGAGACCGGGGTGAAGCCGTACCCCACACTGTTAGACACTCATGAAACTAACAGCGATATACAGTGTTCTCTACGTAAAGGGCGAGGAGAAAAAACGCCTGCTACAGGCCCTTCTCCCCGACAAGGAGATAATCAACCTTGAGTCATACGGATGCCCGAAGCTCAGCCACCTTCCAGAGCTGTGGTCAGTATGCCCCAATGAGGAGCACTGGGGAGTTCACAACTTCTCATGCGCGGCACAGAATGCCCGTCGCCTTGCACTCTGGCTAGAATTCCACTTTGCCAGCAACCGCCAGGCTTAGACAATAAGACACCCTTTCTTTTCTCAAAAAAATCACAAAAAACAAAAAAAAAACTACTATAATACAAAACCCTAAAAACTAATATAACAAAAAAACACACAAAAAAATAAAAAAAGTCACTTAACAGGACTCGAACCGAACGTGAGACCCACGAAAAAGTGGTGACACACTGTGCGAGGGATTCCCTCGGCACGCCACGGTCACGGAGGTGCGAGTGGAGGGGGGGGGGCCCACCTGCCGCCGGCAGCGAGCACGTACTTCCCTTATGCAAATGTGGCGGCGACGAAGTACACACACTCACCGAGAGATGGCGCGCACCACAGCGCGTCGCGCGGCTCACCACGGCACGGACGGCTGGCGGCGCGACCACAACAGTGGCGCGAGAATTCAAACAGTGGCGCGCAGGGGAGATGCCCACCAAAAGGCCCCATTGAAAAAAGACAAGTCCTGACTTGAAAGTATGGTTAGGTTACGTTCCTTCACGTCATGTCCGGATGGGGATTCAAGATGGCGACGAGGTGACCTGGGGTATTCATGATGGCGGCGGGTTAGGTTAGGTTGGGTTAGGTTTGCTGCCCTCCTGACATGCAACGATGGGGTTCATGATGGCGGCGGGTTAGGTTAGGTGGGGTTGGTGCCCGCGTGACATGCAACGATGCGGTTCAAGATGGCGGCGGGTTAGGTTGGGTTAGGTTAGGTGCCCTCCTGACATGCAACGATGGGGTTAGGTTAGGTTGGGTTAGGTTGGGTTAGGTTGGGTTGGGTTAGGTTGGGATAGGTTAGGTTGGGTTAGGTTACCCCCGTCCAAGATGGCGTCGAGGTGACCTGGGGTTCAAGATGGCGGGAGGTGACCTGGGGTATTTCTTACTACTGGCCTCGGCGAGGAGCTCCTGGGTGTAGAAGCATCCGCCCTCCCACTCCTCCAGGATGTCCTGCAGGACTGAAGCCATAGTGCTGGCTTTTGTCTTTAAAAAGAGAATTTTCTTCTTAGGCTGCTACTCTTCTTAGGCTGCGACTCTTCAGGACTTCTTGACTCTGCGACACTTGATGATTGACTGTGGAGACCCCGGGGCCGGGCGGCCGTATTTATTTGAACGTTGTAGTACCCAAATTGACCATGAGGCGGCGCGCGCTGCGCGCTCCAGCGCTCCAGGCGCTGCACTGCGCATGCGCGGGTACAGTTTAATAGTTCCGAATTTGGCCGTGAGGCGGCGCCACTGTCGCCTCGCGGCAGGATAAAAGCCGCCCCCGATCCCCGGAGCGTCACAGTCTTGCATCGTGCGTCGAGCAGTCAAGAAGTTCCAGAAGAGAGAAGAAGTCCGAGTTCCAGCTCAGAAGAAGTAAAATTGTCTTTTTCAAGACTAAAGATGATGCCTGCTAAGCAAGCAGTCAAGCGGGTGGCCAAGAAGAGCTTGAGCCTCAAACCCCGTGTCAAGCGCCAGATCCTGGGCGACTTGGTGGCCGAGCTTGGCCTTGATGAGGAGGGTCCTGGTGACGCCGGCAGTGATGCGATAACGCAGGCTGTCAGCCAATCCAGCGACCTCCCCGCCGTGGCCAACACGCTGGCAGCCCCAGGTGGCGGCGCGCCCTCAGTGGCGTCAAGCCCGGCGTAGTCAGTGTGCTCCCGGCCTCAGAGGAGAATGCACGCCAAGCACCTAGCATGCCCCTCCTCACCCCGCCGGCCCCAGAGGTCCCCGTCGACGCGGCCGCCAAAGCGCCCGTCGACATCATCGAGTTACCACTGGTGCGCGGTGGCGAGGTGCAGGCCACCGTCGAGGAGGCCAAGAAGGCCTACATCCCCGACGACTTAATGATGGACTTCGACATCCCCCCCCCGCCCCCTCGCCCAAAAGCTCCTCATCAAGTTCAGGTTCATACTCAACCAGTTCCAGCTCCAGCTCTAGCACCAGTGCAGGATCAGACTTACTGGATCAGATGTGCAATGAGGCTTATGATCATATGATGGCCACAGAGACCATTGAGCAGCTGGGACTAAATCAAACACCCACTGTCATGTCAATACGACTGGACTTAAAAGAAAAGTCCTGCCCATCTGAGTTCCCCCTGCAATGCATCCCCAGGGACTTTGCACTCACCAAGAATGGTTCTAAAACTATTCGCCTTGGTTTGGACGCAGCCAATGATTTTCCCCCCTTCGTCCTAATTTTGAGTGAAACCAATAAAAATGGTAATCGACTCTATCACAGAATGAGCCCAGCTGAGCTCAACATTATGATGTCACGAGAAGTCCAGATGCATGTTTTAAATGCACTGGAAAATAGGACTGACCTGGAACCCCTTTCCTTTGGCGATATCACCCTTTCCATAATTAAGGATGAAAATAAAAAATTTATTACAGTGTGCGTGGAGAAAAAAGAGTCTCCTATTAAAATTTCCCTTGCACTCCCAACGTGGAAAATGATTTTCAACCTGAAAGAAAATATGGAGTTCCATCTTATGAATTTGACGGAACTGTCAATCCTTGCTAGGTCTAACTTTGACCATTTTATTTCTCACTGCAGAGATTACTGTATAAGGATTGGATACAAGACACCCCAGTCTATTGTTCAGATGACTCGTGACCATTCAGATAATCTGATGGCAGGTGCTCTGAGAAGTTACTTGGCTTCCTTCCCTATCTCTGTGAGACTAGATCTGATGGCTTATCATAAAGATTTTATCAAGGAAGCCATTTATCATTCAATGAGGCAGTCTAATTAAAAAATGAAAAAGATCCAACATAATTTTTTTGAAAAAAAAACAGAGAAAAGGACAAAAAAAAAAGAGGAATACAACAGTTGAAAAAACAAAAAAAGGAATACAATACTAAACCCAAAAAAAAATAAAATTAAATGAGTCTGATTTTAAATGCGCATGGAGAAGCCGTTTAAAATTTTATAGAGCAATGATGACTTGGAGAATGTTTTCTCTGAGCTCTATTTTAAAAATAAGAGAGAGAAGCCTTCTCTCACTAAAAAAGGAATGTCTTACAAGAAAATAAGTAAGCACATCTAAAATAGAAGAAAATCTCACAGTGTAGTGATCAAAAACTCCACTTTTTTTCATTAATTCTTCACTCCCTTACACAAAAAGATACTCTGGACTCTAAATACCAATTGTGCTTTCATTTTCCTAAATGAAAGCAGAAGGAGTCATAGGACAATGTTAGAGTACAAACATTTCATTCACCTCTGCCGATGGATTTTGAGCCGAGAAAGTGTGTCTCTCTTTCACTCAAAATTATACCAAATTTTTTAAAAATCTCATCAAAATAACTATCAGAGAAGCTTCTCTACTACCTAAACTCTATTGAAAATGAATGGCGCATTCAGCAAGTCAATACTGTCAGCATAGCTCCCTTGTACAACTATGTTGCAGTGCTGTGTCTAGCCAGCCATTAATAGGTTATGTAGTCCATATATCATAGCTTAAATATAGATAATTTCAAGAGTGTCACTCCACTAAAACATAACGAGAGGCTCATTCCCTTCATATTCTTGCTTAGAGTCTATCACCCATACTCAAAATAAGTTCCAAAAATAAAGAACAGTTCTCTGAAGTGAAAGTAACAAAATGTCAACTTTCCTTCATAAATTCTCCACTCCCTTAATGAAAAGATACTCTGGCCTCTAAATACCAAATGTGCTTTAACTCAAAATAGATGAATACAGAAGGAGACTTGAGTTAATCTTTGAGTACAAACAATTTAGTGTCTTCTTCCGTTCAAATTAGTGCCGAGGAAGTGAATAATTCTATCTCCCATAATTAAACCAAATTTTTTTTAAAATCTCATCCAAATATCTATCAGAGAAGCTTCTCCACTACCTAAACTCTGTTGAAAATCATTGGCGCATTCACCAAGTCAATGCTGACAGCACAGCTCCTTGGGGACTAATGACATTACCAAAACCGACCCCTCCACACTAAAATCTTGTGGAGTTTTTAATGCATAATTATGCATGCACAGAAACGTACGTAAGCTGTGTATAATATTATGCATCACTGTGTACATTTTATGCAAGAAGATGCACAAAATGGGGTTACCCCAGCAGGTATACAGTCCCACCAGGTATAATCCCACGAGGTATAATCCCACGAGGTATAACTCCCGCCAGGTATAATTCCCAGCAGATATACACTATTTTAATTTATTTTAATTTACACGGATTCCCAGCAAGTATAAATCCCACCAGATATACACCTATTTTAAAGGTAATTAAATGTATTTATTTGAACGGCGCGCGGTTCGTCAGCAGGGGGCTGCCCCAACGCCCTCTCTGCGGAGAAGTTAGGAACTTCGGCCGTCCGGCGCTGCGCAGCAGTGCCTCAGTGTCAGTCCGCCGTCCGTCCGTTCCGTGCTCCGCCGTTCCGAGCCACTGACGAGTCCAAGCTGTCTCAGTGCCCAATCTGCAGAGCAGACATCATCAACATTGTTGAGATTTTTAACTGATGTACGTACATCTTACTATTTGTTTACATTTTACCTATTAATGGTTCCTTTTTTAATGTACTCATTTCGGTCTTTGTTACTGTCTTTCGAACACAACATGTAGTTAAAACTTTATCAAGCAGTTCGTTTTTTTTTTTTTTTAAAGAATTTATACCTCGCGGGATTTGTACCTACTGGGATGTATACCTCTTGGGAATTATACTTGCTGGCACACATTATTTTAATTAATAAATAGGTGTATATCTGATGGGATTTATACTTGTTGGGATTCCACGTTAATTAAATTAAATTAAAATAGCGTATATCTGATGGGAATTATACCTGGTGGGATTATATCTGGTGGGACTGTATACCTGCTGACATCACCTCCACAAAATGTACGCAATGATGCATAATATTATACACACCTTACGTATGTATCTGTGCATGCATAACTATGCATAAAAAGTGCATAATTATGCATTTAAAAAGTCCACAAGAGTTTAGTGTGTCTAACTTGAAGGTTTAACTGCCCAACACAACATGGTCAAAATTTAATTAATGAGTGTCACTCCATTAAAACATAACGAGAGGCTTATTCCCTTTATAGTTATGATAAATATTTATCTCTCACACCCAAACGATGTTTCAAAACATTAACTGTGTTGGTTTCACTCGAGGAACCTGTGACTTCTTATCACCCAAAATAAAAGAAGGGAAATTCTTGAATCTTTTTCAAAATAACTATGAGACAAGCTTCAGTAATACAAATACTCTAAGAAATTGAAGGCTAACTTTCAATTGACATTTTGTAGTCAGAATCATCGATTCACACTGAATAGTACAACTTCGTGTAAACGAGACCAAGGGTAGAGGACAGGAAACAAATAGAGACGACCAGCTGAATTTCTGAGATAATAAAAGTGTATTAGCCAAGAGAGATAAAGAAAAAAAACATTACATCATTAAAAATTTTACTCGTTTCAATACACAATGTGAATAAGTAAAGATAGAAAGTAAATAAGTCAAGAGAGAAAAAAAAAAACATTTTAAAATATTCACTCGTAATTCAAAACAAAAAAATCATTACATCTTCATTGTTGAAACTTTTTCTCATTACTCATTTCTCTTCTTTCTTCTTTTCTTCTTCCTCCTTTTTCTTCATCTTCTCTTTCAGGCGTTGGACAGCTGCTTTGACGGCCTTCTTTTCTTCATCTTCCTTCTTTCTCTGCTCCTCTTTCTTCTGAGCTCGCAATTTCTTCTTGACTGATTCTACTGCTGCACTTAACTCTTCAGGAGTCTGGAAAAATTTTCAATTATGACATTACTTCAATAAAGGAGAACGCTACATTGAAAAAGTTGTTTTCTCACTCACCACATAAGTGCTCCTGTAGGGCACAAGCGACGAGGTCTCCTTTTTCTTCATCTCCTTTCCTTGACAATCAGGATCACGAGATGGAGGACTAATAAGGGCAGGGGGTGGAAACGACCAAGAGAGCGCGTGAAGCTATGCTCCCCGCTTCTGCAGAGGTTAAGGGAAACTTCGAGATTATGAAAACACGGCCATTGTTTGGCACACGCTTTGCACAGATGGAAAGAGGATGAAATTTAGAGTGCATTAGACTTATTAGCCTTCCCGAAACTTCCCAATTTAACTTCATCTGTACTTTAAATGTAGACACATTGACGGCGTCACCGGGGTTTTCAGCAGTTTTCAGGCTTTTTTGTAGTTTTCGGCATTTTTACATACATTTATTGTGGGTAAAATTCAGTGCTTCAAGAAGGCTAATAAGCCTAATGCACCCCAAATTTCATGCTCTTTCGATCTGTGCAAAGCATGTTTCAAACAACGGCCTAGTTTTCATGATCTCGAAGTTCTCCTGAACCCCTTTGCTGAAGCGGGGAGCATGGTTTCACCCGCTCCCTGGGTTGTTTCCGCCCCCGGATAAGGGGGACCGGTTTAGGTCCCAACCGAACAAATACTGACTGAAAAGAAAAAATTAGTTTAAAAAGTTATTTCATATACAAAGACACAAAAATGATTTAATGCAACGAGATTTAAAATCTTACTTTAGGAGATTCCTGGACGGGGGGAGGCGGAGGAGGTGGCACACTACTCGCACATGCTTGAGCTTGAGAGTAAGCGGGGGGGTTCAGACGAGGTGGCACTCTCACATTGCCTTGAGCTTGAGAGTAAGCGGGGGGGTTCTGACTTATTTCTTGCAGAACTCCTCTCTTTTGACCCTTTAAAAAACAAAACAATGTTAAGTTTTTTGTTTTTGTTTTTTTAACCACGTAAATTGTTTGCCCACAAAATTAACTTACTGAGGTAGTAATGACCGAGGGCTGAGTCCTCCTACGAACCGTAGGGTCTCCCTCAACTCGAGTAGAAAGAAAAAAGGGGGGCCTCTCTGCCCTAAAACGGGAGTACCGTTGTTCTCCCACTTCCTCGTCGGCCTCTTCAGATGGCTCAGGGACCTCGATCCCTCGCGTCACTTCTTGAACATAAACGTTGCGAGGACGTTGTACTGACTCTGCTTCATTGACCTGAAACAAGAGATATTCAATGTAGAAAACCTAACCTCTAGATCACTGAATCAAGCATGCGAATTTGAGCATTTTCTTGCAACGAAACATTTTTCCCTTTAGTTCCCACGGACAGACGGATGATTTGGGCACAACACTTGTTCGTTTCACGCAGTCAAAGATAAATCTTTGAAAGAAAACAACGAAAATTGCTGTGGCACGTAAACAAGCCTTCGGCGGCCATGACACCTTGCGACTGACCCCGGCCCCGGCCTGGCTGTGACGTCACCCCACTGCCCCCCCTCCCCGCTCCGCCCGGCGCGTCGATTTGAAGTTAACCGCCCAACAAACCAGGTTCAAAAATCAAACCTTTAACTTTCCGTCACAATTACGAGCCGCCACGCGTTCGCCCGATGCGCACACAAAGACATCACATGCAATAGACAGATTTCTCGACCCACGCCGCCAGAGGGAAGGACCACTTTACTCTGTTTTGAGTATTTCTAACAGAATTTTTTTGGAATTTTACACACAAGTACTCTCACGAAGCACCCCGAACACGATTCGAACCGATAACACACCGAATTTACCCTCAGAAAGCGTCACAAACACGGAGACAACCCGGTTCCCACGCTCACGTGGTGGCGTCAACTCGCCGTAATTCGACACTTTTTGACCCAAATTTTAACGAATTTCACACGCAAGCACCCTCGCGAAGCGTGTCGCAGAAAATTAGAAATGAGAGAACACATAAACAAGCCGAACATGCAGAGGCATGCCGGTGCGCCCCGCGACCGCGGCGCATGGGACGCCGAGTCCAGATCTCATGATTTTAACACCACCGACACGAAAAGATTACCTCCGCGAAAAGGATTTTCGGACACGAGCACAGAGAGCACGACACAAACGCGAAAAAACACTCAGACGCAATGAGAAAGCGACATGACGCTATCACACCACGAGGCGTGCTGACGCAGCGAAACACTCACACTCCCTCTTGCACAACATTTCACTCACCTCTGTGAACAGCTCCCCCGATATGTTCAAATCAATGGTCTCTTCTTCGGAAGAGACCAATTCACCTTCCTCAGACTCATTACGATCCATTTTTCAAGAACGACAGAACGCAAACACACTTACGCAGCACGTCCTCTCAGAGGCTGGACACGAACTGACACGAATGAACGCGCCGGAAGGGCTGGAGCCAGATTCGGCCGGCAGAGGGCGCAACGGATGTTCTAAGGGCCGGCCAAATTCAAATAGTTTCCGATATTACAGCGACCAAAAATAAAATGTTGGACGTCAAAATCTCTCAAATATTATCTCTTGTCATTTGACGCGGTCTTGAAGCGATGACAACAGGTGATGCAGATTCAAGCAGCTCGAAACATGATGACGGGAAGAAAGGTAAAGTATGAAAATTCTTAGATTTACTTTTCCATTCTTTATGATGTTTAAAAGTAACATTTTTTACAAAAAACATTAAAATTCTGAAAATTCCGATCAAATGGCGAAAAGCAGATTTGCTTTTTAGCGCGGTTCGGGGTCACGTCTTCGCTTTTCTGCATCATTAACAGCCTTTCATGTTCTTTTGTGTTTTTTTGTTAACAGAAAATAACAAAGGAAAAGAAGCCACCCAAAGAAAAGGTTTGTATTAGAAAAAGTCGGTATAATTTCTCTAATCGTGATGTTTATGTTTTAAGAAAATCATATTCCTTATAGGCAGCTTAAACAGTCCTTCTTTTCTTCTAGGTGTCCAAATCTGTGACCAATCTACAATCGCCACTGAAGAGAAAATTTATCAATAAAAACAAGACAGCTCTGGCAATCAGGCTGTTGTTGGGTACTGAAGATGGTCTGAAGGTTTGTATCTGGTTTTGCTTTGTATGAGATTGAATGAGCTTGCATGTGGGTTAAAATACGTTTATTAAATCCTTGCAGGAAGAAACTGTTCCTCTGAAAGGGCGAGGAATTATCGCTACCCGCACCTTTCTGAAGGGCGATTTTGTTGTGGAATATAAGGGAGAACTGATTTCTCTTCAAACTGCAAAGGAGAGAGAAAAGAAGTACACCGAGAAAGATGGAAGTTACATGTATTTTTTTAGGCATCAAGAAAAGCCAATGTGGTGGGTATCAACAGATAAAAGAAACTTAAACGAACTTTTTAATAACATACACGCAGTGCAATAAAAAAAGGGGTTTCTAGCAATGTTTCTGTTTCCTCAACAGTATTGATGCTCCACCCGAAACTACACACAAAGGCCAACTAATAAACCACGGAGTCCCATCAAATGTAGGTCCCAAAGTCTTTGAAATTCCTGGAAAAGGACCACGTTTAGGATTTGTGGCTTTGTGTACGATTAAACCTGGAGATGAAATCCTGTATGATTATGGAGATAGGAACAGACAGGCTGTGGAGAATTTTCCATGGCTTAAAGTAAAAAAAGGTACTGAAAATACTTAACTGATTTTGAGACGTTTTCTTTGCAACATCTTGTTTAGTTTACAAAGAGGCATCATTGAAAGATTCTGTTGCTTTTTTCTTTTATTTTTTTCTCAAAAATTTCGGTTGAAGCGACAATTTTTCATTGATCCATTATTTTCAGGAAAAGCTGCCAAATCCAGTGACGGTAAGAAAAGAAAAGACACTGCTCGAAAGAGTTTAGATGATTTGAAATATGATGAAATTTGCCAGAAATTTTGCGAGACACCTCCAGCACAATTGAAGAAAGGTTAACAAAAAATTGTTTTTAGTTTTTTTGCACACTTCATTTAAATTTAGAATATAACTTCTAAATTTTTGTGTTGTAGGTTATTTCTTTGAGAAACTTGTAAATCTTGTTTATTCTGAAGCTAGAAAGGAGAAGAAGGAAAAGGCCCAGAAAACTTTGTCAATTGTTTGCAAGATTTCCCTTGCAAAATTAGGCTCCGATTTTTTAAGCAAACTACAAAACAAAGAAGGTAACACAAAAAGGTATTTTAAGTAAAACCTCATCAGGTATAACATCAGGGGAACCTCATCAGGTATAACATCCCATCTGGTATAATCCCATCAGGCATAATGTTCTTCAGGTATAATTCTCTACAGGTATAATTCTTAACAGGTATAATCAAATTATTTTTGGTTTCATCAGGTATAATTAGCATCAAGTATAATTCCCAACAGATATAACTGTATTTTTTTTATTATATTTCCTTTATTTTAAATTTTAAAAATAATTTATATAATTGCCAGATATATGTCAACGTGGGAAATACCCATTTAAGCCCCTATTTTTTAAAGTGCCTATTTTTCATTGAAAACGCTTTCCTACCTCAAAGACTTTAATTTTGTCTTGTTATGTATTCCTTATTGATTCCAACAGCCAGACACTCAACCCAAGTACTTTATAAGTGTAGAAAGCTTCGGCCAAAAAACCTCGCTGCCAACCTTCAGTGCGCACAGGCTACGCAAAAATTTATTAAATAATTTCGGTTATATCTGATAAGAATTATACCTGATGAGATTTCATGTAAGTGGACAAAAATTATTTAAGCGTTATATCTGATGAGAATTATACCTCTTGAGATTATACCTGATGGGGTGTTATACCTGATGAAAACCACTCAACATGTAATAATTTTATAATAGAAATAACACAATTCTTTTTTTTACAGAAAAGAAATGCACTTTCCCGAAGAGTGATGGCAACAAAGAAGATTCCAGTTCTATTCAATTCGGGGTTCTTCTAGAGTTTACCCCTCCTAGAGCTTACCCCCATTTAATTAATATTTAATTTATATAAATAAAAACATTGTAAGATATTTATATAGAATAAATCTCTTTTCATGTTATTCCTTGAGTTTACCCCTCCCTCACATTACCCCTGCTCAATTATTTAAATAGAAATTATCAATATATACTAATACAAAATATAAAAGTTATATAACAATTAGTAATTAAATAAATAAACATTAAAATATAAATACCGTCATGATATATCATAAGTATTTAAATATTGAGTAATAATAAATATGAATCTTTTTCGAATAATATTTCATTCTAATATTTCATAAGCAGCGGCAGATGCTTGTACTGCTCCGAGCGTTCTTCTTCTGAACCCAAAGTTTCTCATACAGCCCGTCGTAGCCTCGCAGACAGGCCACGCGGGGCAATAGGGTTGCAGAACGCAGAGCCGTCTGCTTCAGCTGTGTGGGTGTGGTGTGTGTCTGCCGCCCTGAAAAGGTAAACATTTGCTGTCTTTTACTTTCCTCCAAAAATATTGAAGTGAGAGTAGAGGAGGAACCAACTGCAGCTTTGACGAGACAAATTCTCCATGTCGGGACTTGCTGCCCCCTTTTGAGTTAATCGTAAACTGTCTAGATTGCAAGCAACATGTTGTCATTGTCAACGACGAAAACATCTAGGTAAGTTTTAACTAACCCCGTTTGTTGGGGTTCTATATTTACATTGTATTGAACCTTCGTTTTTAATTGTGAGGTTCCATCGTTTTGCCCAGTAGCAGCCCATTCCTGTTGGGTGCGAATTTTTTCTCATTTGAAAGGCAGGATAACCTATAAAATTCACACATTTTTTGAGAAGTTGTGCGTTTGGGGAGTAGGAATTACCCCCTCCTATTGTAGATTCATGCATTGACATTGGTATTCTTTTATTCCATACTTATTTCTCTCATTCAGGATCTGTGAAAGAAAAAAACCATCCTCGTCACTGGAGGCTGTTAGAGAGACCATCAGTTCATTCGCCTTTTGTGCAAGCTTCTAGATTGTCATCTTGTCACAAACTTGGAAGCTCTCCTCCACTTCAGAGGTAACAATTTTATCCTTGTCTACTTTTGGTGAATGTTCTTCTGTCTCTCTTGTCATTGCCTTGTACCCTCTTTTAATATTATAAAATGTAACTGTTCGCAGGATGGCTGAAAGAAAAGAGTGGGCTGCAGTTTGTGTCAGCGCCGCTTTTCTGGAGTCCATATCATTGGAGGCAGTCAGAGAGACCAACACCAACAGTTCATTCGCTTTTTGTGAAAGCCTCAAGATTGTCATTCTGTCATGAACTTGAAAGCTCTCTTCCACTTTAGAGGTAACAATTTTATGTCTGTCTGCTTTTGGAGTATGTTCTCGTGCCTGGCTTAATCACTGGCATGCTCGCTTTTGTGCAATGCCATGCACGAGCACTCAATACTGCATTCGAGTGTGTTAGTTAGCTGAGGAACGTGTTTCACAGTCCAGATTATTTCCAAGTCTAATTATTTGTCTGAATAAATTCTGCGTTGTGAATGGAGGCGAGCTGCTCTCAGAGTCTGGTTGCGTTACTGCAACCAGGAGTGAGGCTGCTACCTATATATGGTTTTGTTTAGGACACTTTCTTGGTGTTTGTCTAGTTGAAACTTTTCAAAATATGTTCCTAGTTTTTTAAGGAAAATTTGTTTTACTGTCAAAATGCTGTGGTCCATTTGCAAGAAGCGAAACGGTCTATAGGGGCTTTAGGTTTACTGTGAATGAGCACTGACTGTTAATCCTGTCTCATTTTAATTATTTTTAATATTTTACTCTCTCAGCATCACCAGTCCATCTTTCGAAGCCAGCTGCCTAGAGTGCAATCATGCTGGTGTCTGTGGAGGCTGCGCAGACTACATGGTGACTTCCTTGTCAAAAAAATATGTTGAGGCTTGAAACCGTCAAGACTCACTACTGAATGGCACCAGGCCTTGTCCCAATTGTCATATTGAAATTGAGGTAAGAACTTAATGGATTAAGTGTGAAGCTTAAAAGAAAATAAAGCATCCTTGACACCGTTACCTATTTTTGTTTTTCAGAAAGAATAGGATGGTTTGTTCGCAGTGTGGAGTATTTTTCTGTTGGGCATGTGAAAAACCTCCTGATCGCATCAATCCCTATCAGCTCTAAGAAGACAATGAACAATGGCCATTTATTGGTGGGGTGATTGCCCAAATGCACATGAAGATGCCTTGTGCCACTTGTCAATGAAGCTCTCTTCCACTTTAGAGGTAACAATTTTATGTCTGTCTGCTTTTGGAGTATGTTCTCGTGCCTGGCTTAATCACTGGCATGCTCGCTTTTGTGCAATGCCATGCACGAGCACTCAATACTGCATTCGAGTGTGTTAGTTGGCTGAGGAACGTGTTTCACAGTCCAGATTATTTCCAAGTCTAATTATTTGTCTGAATAAATTCTGCGTTGTGAATGGAGACGAGCTGCTCTCAGAGTCTGGTTGCGTTACTGCAACCAGGAGTGAGGCTGCTACCTATATATGGTTTTGTTTAGGACACTTTCTTGGTGTTTGTCTAGTTGAAACTTTTCAAAATATGTTCCTAGTTTTTTAAGGAAAATTTGTTTTACCGTCAAAATGCTGTGGTCCATTTGCAAGAAGCGAAACGGTCTATAGGGGCTTTAGGTTTACTGTGAATGAGCACTAACTGTTAATCCTGTCTCATTTTAATTATTTTTAATATTTTACTCTCTCAGCATCAAGATGCCCACTGTGAATTAAAGGATGAGGCCCCATTCTTCTCCAGTACCATTCCATCTTTCGCATCAATCCCTATCAGCTCTTAGAAGACAATGAACAATGGCCATTTATTGGTGGGGTGATTGCCCAAATGCACATGAAGATGCCTTGTGCCAATTGTCATTGAAGCTCTCTTCCACTTTAGAGGTAACAATTTTATGTCTGTCTGCTTTTGGAGTATGTTCTCGTGCCTGGCTTAATCACTGGCATGCTCGCTTTTGTGCAATGCCATGCACGAGCACTCAATACTGCATTCGAGTGTGTTAGTTGGCTGAGGAACGTGTTTCACAGTCCAAATTATTTCCAAGTCTAATTATTTGTCTGAATAAATTCTGCGTTGTGAATGGAGACGAGCTGCTCTCAGAGTCTGGTTGCGTTACTGCAACCAGGAGTGAGGCTGCTACCTATATATGGTTTTGTTTAGGACACTTTCTTGGTGTTTGTCTAGTTGAAACTTTTCAAAATATGTTCCTAGTTTTTTAAGGAAAATTTGTTTTACTGTCAAAATGCTGTGGTCCATTTGCAAGAAGCGAAACGGTCTATAGGGGCTTTAGGTTTACTGTGAATGAGCACTGACTGTTAATCCTGTCTCATTTTAATTATTTTTAATATTTTACTCTCTCAGCATCAAGATGCCCACTGTGAATTACAGGATGGGGACCCATTCTTCTCCAGCAGCAGTCCATCTTTCGAAGCCAGCTGCCTAGAGTGCAATCATGCTGGTGTCTGTGGAGGCTGCGCAGACTACATGGTGACTTCCTTGTCAAAAAAATATGTTGAGGCTTGGAACCGTCAAGACTCACTACTGAATGGCACCAGGCCTTGTCCCAATTGTCATATTGAAATTGAGGTAAGAACTTAATTGATTAAGTGTGAAGCTTAAAAGAAAATAAAGCATCCTTGACACCGGTACCTATTTTTGTTTTTCAGAAAGAATAGGATGGTTTGTTCGCAGTGTGGAGTATTTTTCTGTTGGGCATGTGAAAAACCTCCTGATCGCATCAATCCCTATCAGCTCTAAGAAGACAATGAACAATGGCCATTTATTGGTGGAGTGATTGCCCAAATGCACATGAAGATGCCTTGTGCCAATTGTCATTGAAGCTCTCTTCCACTTTAGAGGTAACATTTTTATGTCTGTCTGCTTTTGGAGTATGTTCTCGTGCCTGGCTTAATCACTGGCATGCTCGCTTTTGTGCAATGCCATGCACCAGCACTCAATACTGCATTCGAGTGCACTGTGGGAAAAAACTATGGAAAGTACTGTTGAATTTTTCACAGCTCTCCTCCGTCCTTCACACCACAGTGGTCTCCGTCTTTTGACAATAGCAATCCTTCCGTTGTTTTTCTGATGGTGCTATACCATAGCTCATCAGACTCATTGGTTATTACATTTTCACTCAATTTTTTGGGACAGTTAATTTGTTAAGGTAACAGAAAATAATTGTTTTTTAAGTTCTTTTGGGAAAGCATTCTCACTGCGAGGTAGGAGCTGTGTTGTATCTATTAAGTGCTTTGAGCAGGGCAAAACTAAGAGAAACAAAGAATCAGAAGCATATTCCTTTAAGTTTAATAGTATAAAGTACAGCTGGCAACTACAAACTCCAAATTTTGCTTGCTTGAAGGAGCCTGTAGTAGTCAGCTGTACCTTATACTATTAATCTTTAAGAAATAGACTTCTGTTTCTTTGTTTCTCTTAGTTTTGCTCTTCTCAAAGCACTTAATAGATACCACACAGCTCCTGCCTTTCACTGATAATGCTTTCCCAAAAGAAGTTAAAAAAACAATTTTTTTCTGTCACCTTAACAAATTAATTGTCTGTAACAATTGAGTGAAAATGGAATAAGCAATGAGTCTGATGAGCTGTGGTGGCACTATCAGAAAAACAACGGAGGATTTCTATTTTCAAAAGACGGAGACCATTGTAGTTTAAAGTATGGAGGAAACCTGTGAAAAAATTAACAGTCCGTTCCGTGGTTTTTTCCTACAGTGTGTGTTAGTTGGCTGAGGAACGTGTTTCACAGTCCAGATTATTTCCAAGTCTAATTATTTGTCTGAATAAATTCTGCGTTGTGAATGGAGACGAGCTGCTCTCAGAGTCTGGTTGCGTTACTGCAACCAGGAGTGAGGCTGCTACCTATATATGGTTTTGTTTAGGACACTTTCTTGGTGTTTGTCTAGTTGAAACTTTTCAAAATATGTTCCTAGTTTTTTAAGGAAAATTTGTTTTACTGTCAAAATGCTGTGGTCCATTTGCAAGAAGCGAAACGGTCTATAGGGGCTTTAGGTTTACTGTGAATGAGCACTGACTGTTAATCCTGTCTCATTTTAATTATTTTTAATATTTTACTCTCTCAGCATCAAGATGCCCACTGTGAATTAAAGGATGGGGCCCCATTCTTCTCCAGTACCATTCCATCTTTCGCATCAATCCCTATCAGCTCTTAGAAGACAATGAACAATGGCCATTTATTGGTGGGGTGATTGCCCAAATGCACATGAAGATGCCTTGTGCCAATTGTCATTGAAGCTCTCTTCCACTTTAGAGGTAACAATTTTATGTCTGTCTGCTTTTGGAGTATGTTCTCGTGCCTGGCTTAATCACTGGCATGCTCGCTTTTGTGCAATGCCATGCACCAGCACTCAATACTGCATTCGAGTGTGTTAGTTGGCTGAGGAACGTGTTTCACAGTCCAGATTATTTCCAAGTCTAATTATTTGTCTGAATAAATTCTGCGTTGTGAATGGAGACGAGCTGCTCTCAGAGTCTGGTTGCGTTACTGCAACCAGGAGTGAGGCTGCTACCTATATATGGTTTTGTTTAGGACACTTTCTTGGTGTTTGTCTAGTTGAAACTTTTCAAAATATGTTCCTAGTTTTTTAAGGAAAATTTGTTTTACTGTCAAAATGCTGTGGTCCATTTGCAAGAAGCGAAACGGTCTATAGGGGCTTTAGGTTTACTGTGAATGAGCACTGACTGTTAATCCTGTCTCATTTTAATTATTTTTAATATTTTACTCTCTCAGCATCAAGATGCCCACTGTGAATTACAGGATGGGGACCCATTCTTCTCCAGCAGCAGTCCATCTTTCGAAGCCAGCTGCCTAGAGTGCAATCATGCTGGTGTCTGTGGAGGCTGCGCAGACTACATGGTGACTTCCTTGTCAAAAAAATATGTTGAGGCATGGAACCGTCAAGACTCACTACTGAATGGCACCAGGCCTTGTCCCAATTGTCATATTGAAATTGAGGTAAGAACTTAATTGATTAAGTGTGAAGCTTAAAAGAAAATAAAGCAACCTTGACACCGGTACCTATTTTTGTTTTTCAGGACGAATAGGATGGTTTGTTCGCAGTTTGGAGTATTTTTCTGTTGAGCATGTGAAAACCTCCTGATCGTATCAATCCCTATCGGCTCTAAGAAGACAATGAATAATGGCAATTTATTGGTGAGGGGAGTGCCTAAATGCAAATGAATATTTGTTGCAGCTTTTGTCGTTTTTCTGAAATTATTTTGTCTCTTCTTAACTTTTCCCTGTTTTGTGGCTTGCAGTGTAAAAATCTTGGTGAGCTCCTCGATATGCTGTGGCAACCCAACCAGTCTTTCGAAGAAAATTTGGAAACGCTCCTCCTTGAAGGGGCTCTTGAGCTTCTTCAGGCAATTTAAGCAAGTTCATGCCTTGGTTGGACTTGGCGTCTTCCACCTC
Organism: Stenchaetothrips biformis; assembly: GCA_030522485.1. Lineage (NCBI taxonomy): Eukaryota > Metazoa > Arthropoda > Insecta > Thysanoptera > Thripidae > Stenchaetothrips > Stenchaetothrips biformis. The sequence continues at coordinate 1,245,055 of CM060089.1, read as the reverse complement.
TCCCCATGCAGCAATTTGACCAAAAGAGATGTCCTGCTGACCAAACCTGTTCATCGTATGGACAGCAGTTGTGTATGTTGACGCTGATTCAGTCTGTCTTGATGTTGTTTTTTTGCGGATTTTTTCTCTTATCTTTTGGAGATTGTCTTTTGCCTTATTGATGGAACTTTTTTTAAGTAGTCAAACTTGGTTTCACAATGACAACAAGCAAAGGCAATTTTTTGGGCTTAGCTTTTTTAAAACTGTTCAATTTGATGTTTGATGTGATCGGTGGATATTTTACTGGTGGACTCATGTACAATATTTTTTTTTACTGGATTGGACTTGAAACAATTTTTTCACTGCATTAAACAGCTTCTTACGACTCTTCTGTTTATCTTGCTGACCTCACTCCCTTTTTCACAGTATTGAATATCAGTACACTTGCCCATGTTTAATCATTACAAGCAAGGCCATTACCTTTTTTGTTCTTGCTAGAAGGCCACATCAAGCTGTTCTCAGTATGGTGCCGGATGTGTTGTCTGATCTGTTGTTGGTCGTGTACAACAATTGAAATTGAAAAAAAAAATGGCTGGTCATAATATAATTTTACAGTGAACTAATTCAAAGTCCGACAATAATCTGTAGTCAGCAATGAGCTTCTATCTTCTGGTATCTAAATGGAGGTGAACTGCTCTCATAGTCTGGTTGTGTCACTGCAACCTAGAGTGTGGCTGCTTTTCATAATTAATTGTGTTTAGAAAATTTGAGCTGCTAAGGGATTGTAAAGGGATATGTTGTCACAGTTAATGTATTTTTTTTTTTCCTGATTTGAGGAGCTTCCTTTTTCCTTCTGTTGTTTGATGCAGTGACAATGGCATTCTGTTATATCATTTTCTAAGCTGTTTTCAGTATGATGATGGATGTGTTGTCTGTTCCGTTCTTGGTTGCGTTCATCAGTTAAAATTAAATTAAAAAAGTACTAATTTTTTTAAAAAATTATTTTTATAATGTATAATGAATTTAGGTAAACAGTAAGAGGAAGGAATTTGAATTAATAAAAGCAAGCACAAACCAATGCTTGTTTCTTTCTTATGAACAAGTGAAAATGTAGACTCAAAGACCAAAGTGAGCAAGAACTTACAGGAGACTATCTCCGGAAATGGGGGAAAGAGTCTAACTCTAGTGAGGATATTAACTCAGACAATTAAGGAAAGAAGTTACTGTTAGCTATGCGTTTAAGTTAGAGAGAAACAAACGATTACGGCGAGGGGCGCGGGGTCGGATGGAGAATCGGCCATCCCGCTGCGGGAAGGGAAGTCTAACTGTACGGCGCTCCGTCCCTGGATTGCGTATCTCTCAGGCGCTGGGCCAGCAAACACGTCCACGCAGTACGCGCGGGCCAGGTCGGCGACGGCGGCCAGCTCGGTGACCACGTTGTTCTGGCTGTCTGTCCTTAAGTCACCCGAATACGCCGTGGGTGCCCAGCACGGCGGCGACGTGGTGGAGCCTCGGTAGGAGACCTTGCAGCGCGACGGGGCAGGCCAGCCGTCTCTTAATCTCTTAAGCCGTCCTCACATGAGCACCAGCATGCGCGCTCGGACCTCGGCCAACTCCTGCTTCAGCCCATCCTGGCTGTTGAGCCGCTCCTGGATGTTGGCCTCAGTGAGCTCCCTGCCTGGCCTGCCCGCCTCTGCCAGACCGCTCCCTGAAGTGCGGCACAAAGGCCAGGTCACTGGATCCTGGGGTCATACTTCCGAGAGCCGCGTAGCGCGGCGGGGTTGCGCGCGTTGTGCCCCTCCAGCGCGATGTTCACGGTCAAGGCCAAGTGTCGCCGAAGGTGGCGGCGCGCACGGCGTTGGTGAGTGCGAACGGCGCGCACGGCGTTGGTGAGTGCGAACGTCTCCGAACGCCCAGAACATCGTAATCACATTCTTTGCGGAGCATGGTCGTCCGAGGTCCTCGGACTCGTACACGCGGTCCACGCGAGACCGGCAGCTGGGCTCGCGCTACGTGAACCGCCATCGCCGCACGTGTAGGAGGAGCTAGGCAACTGTGAAACACTCGGAAAGGCTCAGCGACGCCAGTGGTGTCCTTGCCACGTGGTCACCTCTGATGATCCCTGCCGGCCTGCAATGAGTAGCGCTACCTGGCTCAGCAAACAGTCAGGACGCTTGGCTCAGCCTTGAGCCCGCGGGGACGTACAGGTTGACCACGGCCTCGCTGTTCATAACCACACAGACCGCTGTTGGGTGCGATGCAGCCTAGTGCCCTTGCCCTCCGAGGTAGCCCCCCCCCCTTTTTTTGTACAGAGATCCTGTCGACTGATTGCGAGGGTCGCCCTCGGTCGCCTTCGTCGCTCTGTGTCTCTCGCGCCTATACGGGACGCCCCACGAGTGCGAGAGAGACAGAGCGACGAAGGTGACCCTCGGAATCAGTCGGCTGACCGCGCTGTGCAGTGCGGAGCCCAAAATGGAAGACGAACAATTGTGGTCCAGCACCTCAAGGTCAAGTTCCTACCCCGTGTAGAGTGCCCGCCGGGCCGTGCCAGGCGTGAGTCGCGTTTGTTTCGTGCTCCGGGTTTGGTGGTATAAAGTCAGTGTTTCGGTCCACATTTGGTATCGGTCGATGTGGTTCGCGTCCGGGCGTCGACGTGTCCTTGTGCAAAGTGGTTTAGTGCAACGGTGTCCGAGTAATCAGCAATTTACCCCTGGTGTCTTTGTCCGGGCCCTTGGCGTCCCCTCACACATGGCGCAGCGCCTGCAGGCCTGGGCGTGGGGTAGGGGGCTGGGGCACGCCGCCCTGGGCTGGGCCAGCTGAGCCGGGCCCCGCAGCCGCAGCCCCTCGCCAGCAACGTGTGCTCCAAAGCAGTGTCCGTCGACGCCAACATCAAGCGAGTACCGGTAGCAGGTAGCAGTGCAAGCATCCCAGCGCAACTTCAGGTAAGAGCGCGGCCGTCCCCCAGCCGGCCCTGCAGACCGCGGTCTTCCCCGCGCCTCGCGACGCGGGCCCACCACCACCTGCTGCGGCCCGCGGACCTCCATCAAAGCAGCGAAGCGCAACGAGGGCGGCGCCATTGCACCCCTGAGCAGCAATGCCGTGGACGCGGTGGCGTCGGTTCCTGTGGTTCTCCCTGCGCCGGGCCGTGGCGACGCGCACCAAGACGCCGTGCGGTGGCCTGGTGGCACGTGCTGGTGTATCACCGACATGGCGGGGCGGGCCCGAAAGGCAGACGATCACTTGTGGTCCAGCCGTTAATCGCAATCGCAATCGCTACCCCGTGTAGGCCACGCGCCAAGCAGACGTGCTCGGCAGGCTGGCCTATCCACAACGACGCAGGCGCTAGCTTGAACTTGAGAGGCGGACTGCCCTAGACTCCGACGAAGTCCCGGCCTATAGGCCCCGACCCGACCCCGACCCGGCCGAGGGGCCGGGCCGGCCGACACCCGGTCGCCCTATAGGAACCCTGCAAAGCCTTGGCCAGGTCCCGGCAGAGTCCATCCGAGTCCGGCCAAGTCCGGCCACGGTGCAAGAGTGCGCCACCCGCACTCTTAAAACCTTACGAAGTATTTTGAGCATACATATAACAAACAAAAATACTTTGTTATACGAAGAAATAGTTTGTAAATTACGAAGTATTTTCTTCGTAAGCTTATGTATGCTCAAAATACTTTGTTATACAAACTACTTTTCTTTGTAAGGCCCGAAATAGTTTGTAAGGTTTTCTCAGTGCGAAGAGTGGTCTCCCTACACCGTGAGTCCGGACTGGGGCGGGGCCGGGTCGGGGTCGGGTCGGGGCCTATAGGCCGGGACTTCGTCGGAGTCTAGGGTGGGTAACGGGCCACCGACTCGATGCTGTGGAAGTGTGGATGGAGCAGTGAGGCGCTGAAACATCTGTGTGTTATTCAGAGTGGACGTGCCACCAGTGCACTGGCCGCACGGCAGCGGCCTGCCGCTGCAGACCGCTCTCTGATGGCCGCTGCTGTAGCCAGCAGGCGGCGTATCGATTCGCTTCGCGAGCCCTGCTGACCCTTGGCGCTGGTGCGCGGCTGCTGGTGGGCCGCACGGGAGGGCTTGGGCTTGAAGTGGTAGGGTGCGGCGGGGAGTTGCGGGCCTTCCTCAACCACTGGCGCTCGCAGCCCCGGCGAAGGACGCCTGGTACTCGCTGCATTCCCTGCGGCCAGAGATTATTGCGTTGGCCTTGTCCTGTTCGACACGAAAAGCGTTAATACGCATTTAACGTGTAATGTGCATTGACATTTTTTGAAAAAGGTAACTCATTTTATGCACATACAATGTGCTTCATGCGCATAAAATGCGTATGGAAGCACTAGATGCACATAAAATGTGTTGCATTTTAATGCACATTGCGCATTTGAGAGCTGCTACGGACGCGATGCAACAGCGAGAAGTGCAGTGCGTGTGTGCCGACACGCCACCAGGCAAAAGGGAAACTCACGTTTCGCGTCCTGAACATATACCAGGGTGGCCTCCAGGACAGCCAGTCGCTCCTTGAGCTCCTGGATTTCCCCCTGCATCAGTCCCAGGGATGAGGGCCAAAGTCGGGAATGCATGTGCGCGTCAACAGCCACTAGCAAGACATACCAGGAGCCAGTCCTCGCAGGCGGCCTCCCCTATTAACCTGCGCCGATCCATGGCCTGGACTGGCTGCCACCCGGGTCGGTAACGGACTCCGCGGCCCTAGCCGCGGCCCCTCGAGCGGTGCAGCAGCACCAGACGCGGTTGACGCAGTAGGTCGTGATCAGCCCCAACGACTGCCTGTAGAACCTTGGCCTGAAGCGAGGGCTGTATCTGTTGAAGCGCTCAGGCAGGCCCACTCGCAACGATGCTATGCCAAACGTTGACTCTGACCTCGCCTTTCCCTGGCAGAAGCACTCTGTGCGCTCAGCAGCGTTTGCGCCAACAGTGCCAATGTTTCCATACCAACAGTCATGCAGGGTGAAGTAGAAATTTAATTTCCAGAAAACTGTTTGAGCTAGGAAGCTTATTCCACCACTCCCCTGCGCGGCCTATCTATGCTCATCATCCCCTAACGCGCGGCAACCAACCATAACTGAGAAAGGGGACGTACCGTAACCGTACCGTAACGTGCCGTAAAACAAAATTTACCTCGTCGCAGAGTCCAATGTTTTGGTGCACCAACTCAAATGAGTCTCCCCTTTCGAACGGCGCGCAACTGGAATTCAATTCGGGCTGACCCGCCACCTCCTGTAGAGACCCCCACCCTCTTGAGAGGTGTATCTTGAACATGTTCGAATATCGCTCTGCACCCTCTGCGGCTCACTTGTCCGGCATGGTGTTGGTGACAGCGCGAGTCAGCGCCTGGCCCTGCAAGTTGTCGGGGACCTGCTGCTGGGACTCGCTGCACCTCGCGAAATGCTTGACGGTGGGCGAGACGCGAGCGAGACGGCCAGGACGTCCTCGAACAGGGTCTACAGCCGGGGCAGCCAGCCTCCCCGTGGGGTGGGTGGCTCGGACCTGGATGACGTCAGCCACGTGGAGGAGAACATGGCCCTGGCCTTGATGGCCAGTGGGTTGTGTGGTCCGAGGCCGCCCCGGTGCGCCTGCTGCACCGCGCGGCACAAGGGTATCCAGAGGGGCTCGCCGACCAACAGGAACCTCAACAGCGCCTTCCTCGCGTCCTTGGTGACTCCCGCAGGCAGCGGCAGGACTTGAGCGCAGTGCCACAGCAGCGACAGGTCGTAGGTGTTGACGTGGCTGAACCTCCGCGGTCTAGCGCACGGGGCCGCACGTCGACAAAGGCCTGGCGCAGGGTTACGAGGCGTGTAGGCCAGTTGGAAGGCAGCATCCTGGAGAACATGTAGAGGACGACGGCGAGCACCTTGACCAGCTCGGCGTAAGGGAAGGGCATCGTCGTGCTGGTCTTCCACGCCCCGAGCGGCAGGGCCTTGGTCTTGTCCCGGTTGACGTGGAGCCCAGTTTCCTCGCCGCACGCCTCCAGGACGTCCACCACACGAGGAGCACCTCGGCGGTGGCGGGGCGCAGCAGCAGCGACCAGCGACCCAGCTTCCAGAGCGTCACGCGGGCTAGGCTGGCTAAGCGGACGAGCGCCTGCAGCGTAGGCATCCCCTCCGACGGCAGCGCGCGTCGGGCTGCCTTCGTCCTTGGCGGTATCGATCCTGAGCAGCACGACGGACTGGTCGGAGACAGGCGCGGCGTACAGTTCCACTGAAAGCAAAGCCAGGGCGGCGCTATCGTAACACATGTCGAGGTCAACGCGTCGCCACGACCGTCGTGTCGGCCTTGCTGAGGGCGGCGTTGAAGTCGGCCCACAGGACCCGCTTCTCACCTGCGTCGGCCCGGACGAGAGCAAGGTCCTCGATGAAGGAGCGCGGCCGCTCCCTCCTGCCTTGCAATCCTGCTGGGGCATAATTTTTTTTTGTTGAGCGCCGACCCTGGCATACGTAGCCCGGCCGCTGGGCAGCTTCATGATGTTCTTCTAGTAGCCCCAATCCACGTCACCTCGCTCGGCCCGTACCTTATTTGGCAGGCCTCTAAGGTTCAGACTGATGCGACGAAGCCCGCGACCGTTCGGCGGCGGAGGATGGACGCGCCGGTCCAACGTCACGTAGCGCCGTGCAGGTAGGCAAGCCAACTCGCTCGGCCTCGGCATGAACCGAGCAGAGCAGATCTCGAGCCCTGTCTTCACTATCGTTTTTGATCAACCTGCATCACGGGAGTCACCTGATGTGACATGGTCAAGCCTTTCTTATAGGATATGTTTGTGTTTTGTTCTGATCTTATGGCTCACCCAAAAATGATTTAGAATTTATACACTCAGCTTCTTCCCTTCTCATTCTTTTCAAAACTGAACTACACACACTCATTTCCCCTCACTTTTTTTTTCAAAACTGAATAATGGAAACTTAAAATCTACTAATCTTTTAGATATTTTATTAAAATAAGTGCCACACTCAGGCTGATTGGTTCTGTCTCCCACCAGAGAGAGCTCAACCTCTACTTCAAAACAAAGACCGAAATTACTGCCTATGTTTGATTGAAAAAAAGAAAGTCAGCGAGTGGTGCTTCTCTAATAATCAGAAAATTTACTTCTCAAATTCTTTTATGGAGCGCAAGGCGATTTTGAGGAGCAGAAGAGTCAAGGCAATGGCTAACAGAACAAGATGCAGCTTTTTATTAACAGTGCTTTGGTAAATACAGAATGAGACTGAAAGAAGAGCAGAACCAGCTCAACAACAATTGTTAATACTACTACAGAATCACAGGCAAAATCTTATGAACTAAACAATGCAAAATAGCAAAACTTTACAAAACTGCAAAGATCGAAGGGATTAAAAAAACAGTCGATGCCTAAAAGAAAGTCAGGTAGTGGTGCTTCTCTAATAATCAGAAAATATTCTTCTCAAATTCTTTCATGGAGCGCAAGGCGATTTGGAGGAGCAGAAGAATGAAGGCAATGACTAACAGAACAATGCAGCTTTGGTAAATACAGAATGAGACTGAAAGAAGAGCAGAACCAGCTCAACTACAATTGTTAATGCTACTACAGAATCACAGGCAAAATCTTATGAACTAAATTAAACAATGCAAAATAGCAAAACTTTACAAAACTGCAAAGAACTAGGGATTAAAAAACAGTAGATGCCTAAGATTCGCAGTGGTTTGGATGCCTTCAGATAGTGACACAAGTGAATTGAAAGAACTGCAGAACCAGCTCAACTTTAATACTAATACAGAATCACACGCAAAATCTTACGAAATGAACCATTTAATTCAATTCCATCTGAACGAAGAGGGGAAAACACTCCTAGCAGAAGATATGTATTGGAACTACAATCTGGGACTTTAACAATGATTGTGACTTGGAAATGCAGAGAATACTACTCTGAATCTGATTCTTCGTCTGCCTGCAAGTTGAGTCCATGGTTAACAGCAGCCAGAACTGCAAAGGAAGCCTGGTGAAGAAACTGACCAGGTGTCGACTGACCACGCTGAAGTTGTAGGGCAGCTCTCTCCACCCTTGAATCATTGAGTACTGCAGTCCACCTTCTTGTATGGGTGACACGTCGCAGTTCATCTACTGCAATCTTGTCACAAAATGCAAGGTATTCCAACTTGTTGAAACTGCCTGTAACATACATACACATTGTGTGTATTACACAACCGTACCAATCTCAGCAAAGCAACATTGATTCAAACTTAAAACTGTCCATAATAATAGAGGCGAAACTAACCGACAAGATGCCAAACATTTGGCCTTTGTTGAGGAGTTAGGTTACTCAGGCTTTTGTTGTCCGATTCACTGCAGGTGGAGAGCACAAAATTATGGAAAGTTACGAGCGAAAGACCAACCAAAACTAACAATGAATAACCCCCAACCCAATGTAACATTTAAAAAACCCAAGAAGGCAGTTCGCAGTTCAGTATTACACGATATAAAATGGACAACGTAATGGACTCTACCTGCAATTATTGGTGCGTTCAGGAACATCATAGCATGACAGTTCATTGATTCTTGGCTTCCACTCATTTTCCAGGTATTGGAAGACTGGCAGAAACAGGTCATCTAAGCCTTCATTTTCAATTTCAGCCCAAATTTCCAGAACACCATTCCACATAATGCCAGCTGGTAAGAGTGGCATTCCAGCAAGACATCTGATAAATGCACGTATGACATCAAATTCTTGTGCATATGGCTGTAGACCCAGTTGCCTGCATTGTCTGCTGAAGGCCTGAAAGAGTGAACCATAATAATTGAATGACCTCGCACAAATCAGACGGTGACAAAGCATAGTTCTATCCATAAAAAGTTTGAATCACTCAGGAAAAATATATCGTAAAAACCATTCAAGCTTCAAAAGAAGATGCAACATACAGATAAAATTACATTCATAAAAGCAAATAAATAGTTATCAATAGTTTGAAAGGCATGGACAGTATTTTTACCCCCACCAGCCCCTCTTTAGCTAAGAAACTCACCACAGCAAAATGCCAGAGACACCCAACAACTCTGCTCAGTGGAAAGACATAGATAAAAGCATTCATCATGCCACGCTCAAAATCGCAGTGAATCCGCCTGGGTCGAAAGCCTGGAACTAATCTCTTTAAATACCGCAGGACTTCTAAGTATGCTTCCTCAGTTCGAGACATCATGAGCACTCTCACAACAGCAATAACCTGACAACAGTCCACAAAAAAACATGACATGAACCTATTGAAAACCTCCTGTAAGGGATGTTTTTGCAGCAACAGATTACTTACAACACCATTGTAGTTGGTTACCAAGTTAAATATCTGAGACATGTTGGGTTTCCGTGACCTTTTCTTGAAGGTGCCATCAGCATGAATATTCTCCAATGTAGCCAGGAACCTTAGCATACGTCCTGACACAAAGATCAGAGCGATAGTTCTTCTTTCCAAACAACCCACAACTCCTTGAAAAATAAAGTCCTGTCCATCTACAGTTGTGCAGAGAGGTCTCATATTCGGTTGCCCCAACAAAAGGCCAAGATGAATTAAAGTCTTCGGAATGTTTGGATAATTCCTGCTTCTGGCAGAGTGCAATGCAGATATCATACGCACAGATGTGAATCTGCTGGCGAGAAAAGGGTTACCAGCTCTGAAAAGAAATGAGATCAAGATTTAGACTTCATAAGTAGGAGATAAACAGATTTAAATAACAATCCTGACCTTACCTTATTTTGAAATCATCTAGGATTGACCGAAGTTTTCTGCCAAAAACGTTTGTTTCTGCTTCCCTTATCATGGCTTGCCTTAGTTGGAAATCTTGAGAGAGAAGAGGGTCTGGGTCATGGTTGTGGGCTTGCAAGTGATAAAGGCGACCTGTATCAAGGGACACCCTAGCGGTGCCCGGACAACCTTGAAATCTCCGTCGATAATGTCGACATTGCAGACGTACGCGGTCTCCCCGGCGTTCTCTAAAATTGTAATGGAACCCATCTCCACCATGTATGATTAACGAATCGCGTTGTCTCCCTGGAAAGACCTGCACATCTAAGCCTTCCATTGAAAAGGCGACCCTAGAACAGAGAATTAAAAGTTAAGTAAGTGGCAGAAAAAGCAAATACAACAGGATTTAGCTAGGCGCTCATTGTGTTTTAGCAGGTTATGTTCTCGTAACTAAGACGCGCTAAAGCCGCGAGACCAGTCCGTACAGATACTCACAGATTTGAGAGGTGGACGACGTTACCGAATAGAGATGAAATGTTATGAATGATGCGGATAAAATAATTACATACAGAAAATGAAACAGAAGGGCATCACATTGATCTACAAGCCGGCTGGTCTCTGTGGTTACCGAGCGGGCCGGGCGGCGGGCGGGCAGCCGGCGGCAGCCGCCGGGCAGGCAGAGGACCGTCACTAACCGGTCATTTGGCAGAGAGCGAGACCGGAAGCCGCAGCCGAGATCCTAATCAGAATCAGAGAGCTATTCGCGAAGAGACTGTTGCCACTATTTATACACTAATGAAGCCCGATTTTTCTACCATTTTCAAAATTTATAACTTTACAATACCACAAGCAACCTCAATCAATGATCTGGATTTTGTGACCAGAACCCGGACAGAACCCCAGCGGCTTCTGACTTCCGGTCAAGACCTCTCCTGCTCGAACAGACCCTCCGGAAATCGAAGACGCGAGGCATCGGCAGTCGCCATTGTTATTTATACTCACTTTGTACTCAAGATCGGTTAACGTAAGTTCTGGCTCTGCTCCAATCCGTTTTGGTTGGCTCAATCGTGCGTGGGTTCTTTGTCTTAAGGCTTAATTTTACGTGTACAGAGGCTCTTCTAAATTTTTTCCGGCCTATTTCGAAATTCTCTTGCCTCCCGTGCAGTTGCCGTTTGATTGTGGCCGACGATCGTGACCACGCTGAACGTGCGAGGGCATGTAGCAAGCGGCAGTGGCTGTTCGGTACACGCTACAGCGTACCTTCCATCACACCTCGATTTAAAACCGAATTTTAAATGATATTCATTCCATGATTGTTGAGTTTCGTGAGCCAAATCGTTTTAACCTAGTACGATGCGGCACGAGCACCGCTTCCGCGTGTTTTTCAAGTTCTGGAGAAATTTGTTCCCTAACGTTATTGTTTCCAACCCTATCATAAATTTGTTTGGATCGTGCACGCGAATGTCGGTTCGGGTCGGTCCCAAACCGATCCGGAGCGCTGGGTTTGGTCCAAACCGCTGACCAGCTTCGAGTCCCGGCGGCGCTATTTTCTTTCGCGATTTTCGAGTTGCAACCGCAACTAACATTGCGCGGTACATGTACAAACCGTGGAGTTTCTTTTTCGAGAACCTGAAAGGTACTAGAGACCGACAAAACCGCAGGCTTCTGCCGGGATTCGAAGCTGGGCCGGTCGCCGGCCGGGCCCACGGCAACGGCCCACGCCCGCGAGGGTTGGCGATCTTTGTGTCTTTACCTATCATCTTCCCATCAGAACTTACGGATGAAAGATAAGAATTGTTATCGAAGTAACGAAAGCGGATAGCACTCGCAGCACGTCTTGCGATGCATTATCTAACCTGACTTCCTTTATTGCCACTCGCCTGCGTCATGCACTTGATCTTCTCCAGTTGATAACCAGAAAATTAATCCCCATCACAGTAGCGTTACGAGCTTACATTGGATTTCACAGGTTCTCGTTTTACAGGATGGACGTCAACGAACTTCGGGAGAGGCGCATGGCGGCGTACATAAAGAGGTTGGAGGAGGAAGTGCGCAGACTTAATGGTAATGATGTGGTGTTGACAAATCACAAAATTTCTTATCCTCTAGTAAATCATTTTTAGGCCTCAATTTCTGACAAGCGAGTCTAGGTTACTAACTCCTTTTTGTTGCAAGAATATTTTGGTCATTTCAGTTTGATATATGCTTGCATCAATTTGAAAGTGAATCTTTGAGGAATACATGTAGCTCAAACTGATTTTGAAGATTTTCAGGTTAACATTGAAAGAAACTAAATTCCCTTACAAATCTTGCCCTCAACGCTTAAAAGTTTCGAAGCTTTCAGTTGGTATCAAATTCAACTGTCTTATTGAATGGTTTAGGACAGGAACTTTGTCATCGACTTGCTGTCTTGTCTAGTCTATATTTAATACAATTTAATATGAACTTCACTTTTTTTAGGTGGCGCTCCTGCTGAGGCTGCTGCCCCTGTCGACAATGCTGAGGCTGCTGCCCCTGTCGACAATGCTGAGGCTGCTGCCCCTGTCGACAATGCTGAGGCTGCTGCCCCTGTCGACAATGCTGAGGCTGCTGCCCCTGTCGACAATGCTGAGGCTGCTGTCCCTGTCAACATTGCTGAGGCTGCTGCCCCTGTCAGCAATGTCCTTGTCAATAACGCTGCTCTGTCAGGTTTGTCAACCAATGCATCTTTTACTTGTGTCCTACACATTTGGTATTTTAGTTTGGGTTGCGTGTTTTAATCTGCAATGGATATTGTATTACTTGAATCAATTCAACTGGGCCCAATCCACTTTAAGACGGGTAATTTTGCCTCATTGCTTTGAGTCTTGTTACTCAGCGACACTGCAATTTGATAACATGTCTGCTGTCTTCATTGTAGGTGATTGTATTGTTTCAGACACTGCAGTTTGATAACATCGTTTGTTTACTGTCTTTATTGTAGGTGATTGTCTTGCAACCATACCATGGAAAGGGTCATTAAAGGGTACTGGCCCGTCAATCAATATCTCCATGGGAGCTGAAGGTGAGCTAATTTACCTCGTAGATACTGCACGACAACTTGCATATCGTAAAGATCTCTACTTTTTTTCTGAAGTGTCCTAAAGTTCAATTTGACAACCTATCTTTTGTGTTGAAGATCCCCGCTTTTCTAAATTGAAATTAAGAGAGTAACTTTGACTGGAAAGTCAAGCTAAGACATTTTTTTTTATATTTTAAAGAAAATGTATGTTGATTATTATTTCATTTGATAGGCCTTTTTCTTAAACTTTCAGTGCTACTTTATCTTTTGTCTGATCATTATATGCTTTTTGTTACAGAATTTTTTGGCTTTATTCAAGCAGCCTTCCAGCGATTCGGTGGGAGCAGTGGCAGAGCTGTGGTCTCCGACATTTCAGTACCCAACACTGCGCCAGGAGTTGCTGAGCAGCAGAAGATCAGCACTGCGCCAGGAGTTGCTGAGCACCAGAAGACAAGCTCCCCGCCACAAGTTGCTGAGCAGCAGAAGATCAGCACCGCACCAGAAGTTGCTGAGCAGCAGAACACAAGATCTGAAAGCCCAGATGTGATTATCATGGGCTCTCCATTAAGGTTGAGCCCAACACCAACACGTTCCACTCCGCCTCAACACAGCCCCAGAGACAGATCACCAACACCAGATTTCAGCTGGATGTATGATGAAGATCCACCAGCCAAGTTTGCGTCAGCACTCTGTGAAGAACCATCTCCTCACTCATCTCAGCGTTTATCCTTGAAGAGAAAGTCACGCTCACCCATTGCATTCTTTTCTAACAAGAAGAGTAGTGCTTCTGCTTCTGCCTCTCGGGCCAAATCTGAAACTCCTTCACCACGCACCTCTCGAGGTACTTGTATGAAGAAGTCTTTTTCACCGTCACATGAAGAAAACAGTGCTGCTTCAGCTTTTGCATCTTGGACAACAAAGAGCAGATCTCCTTCACCAGGCTCACCTCGAGGTTCTCTCTTAAAGAAGTCCTCTAGGGCTAGATCCAGATCTCAGTCGCCAGGCACCTCTCGAGGTTCTCTATTTAAGAGGTCTCATTCTCCGTTATATGGAATGAACAGAGCCCCTTCAGCTTCTGCCTCCAGGGCCAGATCCAGATCTCAGTCGCCAGGCACCTCTCGAGGTTCTCTCTCTAAGAGGTCTCATTCTTCATTATATGGAATGAACAGATCCGCCTCAGCTTCTACCTCCAGGGCCAGATCCAGGTCTCCGTCACCAGGCACCTCTAGAGGTTCTCCTCCAAAGAAGTCTCATCCTCCAAAGAAATGTGCCACTTCAGCTTCTGCTTCAAGGGCCAGATCTAGATCTCCGTCACCAGGCACCTCTCGAGGTTCTCTTTTTAAGAGGTCTCATTCTCCATTTTATGGAATGAACAGATTCGCTTCAGCTTCTACCTCAAAGGCCAGATCTAGATCTCCGTCACCAGGCACCTCTCAAGGTTCTCTTTTTAAGAGGTCTCATTCTCCATTTTATGGACTGAACAGAGCCTCTTCAGCTTCTACCTCCAGGGCCAGATCCAGATCTCCGTCGCCAGGCACCTCTCGAGGTTCTCTCTCTAAGAGGTCTCATTCTTCACTATATGGAATGAACAGATCCGCCTCAGCTTCTACCTCCAGGGCCAGATCCAGATCTCCGTCACCAGGCACCTCTCGAGGTACTCTTGCAAAGAGGTCTCACTCCCCATTACATGGAAAGGATAGAGCCACTTCAGTCCGATCAAGGAGTTCATCAACATCATCGGAGGAATTTAGCTTCAAAAACATGCGGGCGTCAAAAAGGGATCCCAATTATGTTCCAAAGGTACCATCTAAGTACAAACCTAGTGCATCAAAGCTGCCTGGCAAGAAGAGGGGCAGGCCACCCACGAATAAGCAGGATCCTACCAATGAAGGAGTGCTTTGTCCTATTTGCCAAGTAACCTCTAAAGGCAAATTCTTCAATACAAAGTGTGGCCATGTTGCCCACCCAGCTTGCTTAGAAAATTGGGTCAAGTCCCCAGTGCAGAAGGACAAGGAGTTCCCTACGTGCCCAACCTGCCGCCGGGAGTTTGTATTCAAGGAAGTGTACCCCATGTACTTCTGACAAACTGATACTTCCATCTTTTAATTTTTTTTCCTCATGTTTGTATGTAATTTAACTTCAATCTTCTTGTAACAGTGAAAGTCGCGTAAAGCGTTGTAGGTAATTGTGATCATGTACCTCGTTATTGCCCTAAGGTATCTCTGTCTAGCTCATAATGTGATGTACTGGCATCCCATCATGATTCTAGCAAAGGAGAATCTGTTAGTGCAATAATCATAGGTCGATGTGATCTCAATTTCTTCCAACGCTCTATGCGGCTTTCTCTGTACTTTCATTTTGTATCTCTCCTTTGATCCTTTTCTTTTCAATTTTAAAAATGTGATTCGGTGATTTAATAGGTCTTTCCTAGGCTCACTCTGTATTTGTTTACACCTTGTGTTCCTTATCATAGTATATTATGTTATCAGTATTAATAATTATAGTTCAGAGGTGTCTATTACTGCACAACTGCTCAAGAGGCAGTACTTTGTTCTAATTTCAAAGAGTTTTCTAAAAGAAAATTCTTTGAAGTGTGATCACTTGCCACTTTAACCGGCTTTCACTAAGTTCATTTTTATTGTTATTTCAACTTGGTAATGTAACTTTGTTCCTTACCTTTTTAAGTTTGAATACAGTGACAGTTGTTTAGAGTGTTGTAGGCAATTATGATCATGTACCTCGTTATTGCGCTAAAGTATCTCTGTCTGGCTCATAATGTGATGTAAACAGGCATACTGGCATCCCATCATGATTCTAGCAAAGGAGAATCTGTTAGTGCAATAATCACAGGTCGATGTGATCTCAATTTCTTCCAACGCTCTAAGCAACTTTCTCTGTACTTTCATTCTGTATCTTTACTCTGATCCTTTTCTGTTAGAGTTTGAACATGTGATTCGGTGATTTTAAAGGTCTTTCCTAGGCTCACTCTTACTTTGTATTTGTTTACACCTTGTGTTCCTTATCATAGTATCTTACTTTGTATTTGTTTAAACCTTGTGTTCCTTATCATAGTATTTTATGTTATCAGTATTAATAATTATAGTTCAGAGGTGTCTACATTCTTCCTTTATTACTGCACAACTGCTCAAGAGGTAGTACTTTGTTCTATTTTCAAAGAGTTTTCTAAAAGAAAATTCTTCGAAGTGTGATCACTTGCCACTTTAACCGGCTTTCACTAAGTTCATTTTTATTGTTATTTCAACTTGGTAATGTAACTTTGTTCCTTACCTTTTTAAGTTTGAATACGTGACAGTTGTTTAGAGTGTTGTAGGCAATTATGATCATGTGCCTCATTATTGCGCTAAAGTATCTCTGTCTGGCTCATAATGTGATGTAAACAGGCATGTACTGGCATCCCATCATGATTCTAGCAAAGGAGAATCTGTTAGTGCAATAATCATAGGTTGATGTGATCTTAATTCCTTCCAACGCTCTAAGCAACTTTCTCTGTACTTTCATTTTGTATCTTTACTCTGATCCTTTTCAGTTTTAGTTTGAATATGGGAGTCAGTGATTTTTCAAAGGGTCTTTCCTAGTCCCACTCATATTGTTTTTGTAATTGTTTTGTGGTGCCTTATCATAATTTTTTATGTTATCAGTATTTTTAATTATAGTTCAGAGTTGCCTACATTCTTCTTTTATTACTGCACGACTGCTCAAGAGGGGGTACTTGCTATTCTCAAACAATTTTCTAGAAGAAAATTCTTTTGGATCTTTGCTAGTCCCACTTTTTTTTAATATTGTGTGCAATTTGTAACTTTGTTCCTTCATGTTAGTGATTCCGTGTCATACTTTATTTTTTTTATCAGTGTTCGGAGGTGCTTCGTTCTTAAATAAAAAGCTGCACCTTGTTTTCTTAGCCATTGCTGTGTTTTTTCTGATTCCCCTAAATCCTCTTTCACTCCTTGAATGAAGATTGTTTCTGAGAGAAGTATTTCTGGCCACATGGCAAATATTCTAATGATCAAACATTACTATCTCTTATTCGTTGAGAAGTTGACCAGAAACTTTTATTTCCAGTCAGAACTGATCAATGTGCTCTCCTACAGGTGCTCCTACAACTTGCTCCTACAACTGTTTCATTTGGACGGACTTGTAAGAAATATGGTTAGTCTCTGTGATCAAAATGTGATACAATATTGTAGGCAGCATTATTCCTTATGGGTTAAGACTAATGAAAGTCTGTTCATCACTATATAATATATATTATAGCCTAAATAAAATTGTTAATTTGAATTAGTTACATGAGGCAATTTTATTTTTGTTATATATTCATATGTGTGGTGATGAAAAGACTATAAATAGTCCTACACCATAAGAAATACTATTCTCTACAAGACAACATCACATTTTGATTACAGAGACTAACCATATTTCTTACAAGTCCGTCCAAATGAAAACACAAGTTAATGGGCGATGAGTGGTTGACCCCATTGTAGTAGCACCTTACCCCTATTAAGATTCATACTGTGTTGTAACATTCTGAGTCAGAGGTACAAATGAAACAAAAAGTAGGCTCACAAATCAGTAGACATACAGAATGGTTTTTGTTCTTTATTGGAGCAAGTAAGATCACAGAAAACTGCAATATTCACTGTTTGTTAGACAAGCAATAAATAAACACGGGCCTGAGCTAGGAGCAAGTAATATCACAGAAAACTGCAATATCAGGGTTCACACCGGTCAGGGAAGTCATGGAAAAGTCATGGAAAATAAAATGGGCACTAGAAGTCAGGGAAATTTGATTTTGGTCAGGGAAAATTTGAAAAGTTCGTCAAAGTAAGGATTTTGAACGCCGTACGTGTGGAAGCTGCATGCAATTGACTCTAGAACTGCACATACACTTTGAAAATAAAGTGAGGGAAAATAGGTAATTTTTTCACTGGATATCAGGGAAAACGAAAAAGGGAATCTGGTGTGAACCCTAAATATTCACTGTTTGTTAGACAAGAAATAAAAAAACAGGGCTGAGCGCTGGCCAAGATCAGATGATGAAGGATCAATGCAGGTAATTCATAATTCCACTCTCCATCAAACTATTTTCAATAAGAATAAAACAATAACAGCTACTCAACCACAATATTGTCATTGACAGAAACCAAATAGCTGATACACATGGAGACAAAACACACATTAAGAAATTGCACAATTCACAGACTTTGTCTGCTAGTCAAAATAAGAAATACGAACATGAGTTTTTGGGAAGACGGATCACATCGACAGAAGAAACATCACCAAAAAGAGTGGTACCACAAAACAGAAACACTTAGTAGTCCTGTTGAATCATTCCACCAAGCAAGAGGAATTAAAAAGAAATTAATGAATCACAATTTAAAAAAAAAAACAATTAGTGCACTACATTTTATCACATCTTAAACAAACATAGATCAACTAACAAGGCTATGTTGCTGTAAATAAATAGTATTCCTTATTTTAAAAAAATCAGTAATGATGATACAAATAAATCAGAATAGCAGTTATCACCATGCAGTCAAAGGAAGGGTGCTTAAGAAGGTGACAGAAAGGCACATTTCATGTGTTTTCCATTACTCAAAACAGACAACATGAAATCAGTTCAACACCTTAAAATTTAAGTGTACGCCAGACAGTGTCTTGTCACACACACAGACATCTAGACACAGTTTTTAGACCCCAGTCGAGTAACTGGCTCTGATATTATCGCTCAGGCGATAAGTCACAATACAGAAATAGTAATTCAAAGATAAGTAAAAATAACACTGAGACGTTTTAAGCCAGAGTAAGGAGCTTTGCAACTACTAAGCAAGTCATTATTAAAGACTATGTTGACAGAGAGGTGCCTCTATCAATGTTTAGAATATGAGCATCAAAATGTACCAAGATTTTTTAAGTCCATTTTCCATGCTTTAACCATAATGTCAAGTGTAGCCTTTAGCTTGTTCCACTTTTGACCAATAAGTGTATTGCACTTGAGTTTGTGGTCTGTCTTGTAATGAAGGAAAAGTTTCAGATACCGATCATACAAACCTGAAAACTCATGTAAACACTCATCACATTTAAGGATTCGAGGACCTTTCAGGGCCAGACACTTGTCACTACAGTAAGTTAACTTGCAGCGTCTTGCAAAAAAAACGAAGCTTTCCAGGAACATTAAAATTAAGTTTGTTGTCTGTTTGGTCCATCTACTGGTTACGTGCTTCTTAGGAAGGGTCGATTGCAAGAGTTTCTTCAGCGATAACATATCATGTGGTACAGGCTGTAACACAATAGGAGACACATCGTGAGTTTCATTATGACAGAATATGTAGACAAATCGTAATAAGTAGAAAATAGGGAAATTAAATTATGCCTGATTGACAAACAAAAAGTATTCATAGCATGAACAACAGACCTTTTGAACGGTGGCCCTGGCATTTTTGGAAGAGTCCCAGACCGTGGCTCGCTCAGTTCCACTTGTAATGTCAGGTAAACACTGGTCTGGCAATGGGACGATTGTTTCAGTGTCTTCTTCCTTGATGGCTCTGAAGCCCTGGAACAAAGCCAATAACGTATGGGGCAAAATAACATAAATGATCAACAACGTCTTGAGGCCATTTACAGAAAAGAGCGAAATGGATTTAAACTGTACCAAGAGTTTTGATTCCTCATAAGAATCTGTTTCATCCGTCAAACTATCGAGGAGCTCGGAGTGAGGAAGCACATCCAATTGTCCAAACATTTCATCTTTGATAAGAACTTGTGAATTATGCTGACAAGCCATAAGTAGCGAGTGGTCAATGTTTCACCAGGCATCTGCAACAGTTTAATTTTTATCATTGGCGGAGAAAAACGTGCTGACTGTGTACGGAATTATAATAAAAAAAATTTAATGATGCAACCATTCAACTGAAAATACTACCAAACAGTTTTCGCTTTGCATTTTGAAGGTTATGGTGCTCTTTAGTTGGAAAGTACGAAAATGTTCCCCAAATGATTCACTATACTTTTCAGCCAAATACCACAACGGAAAAAAGAAGGGAAATGTAAACGACAGAGGATCAATTCTTAAGTACAAGTGGAAACCACCATAATCTTACCAATATTTGTATGAGACGTGATTTGACCGTGGTGGGCACTATTTTGGAACTCCTCTCCGCTGGTGGCAGCTACTAACCCCAACACAATTTTGTCTTCCTTATATTGCCTGGTCACTTTGAAACCACTTTCCGCACGAATATCTGAAGCACTAGCATTGTTAAAATGCCTTTTCGTTTGACCAGTTTGGGACTCTTGAGAGATTTGTTGACGCTTCCAATCGAAGTCTGCTGTCTGCTGGTGACGTTACAGGAGACGGTGTCGCGCTCTGCCGCGGCAAATACAAAACTGAGTTTGGTTGTATCCCTGCAACCTGGAGTATGGCTGCCCTGCATATTTGGTTGCGTTGGGGACCTGTATCTGTAGTGTCAGATGTAGAGGAACAGAAAGAAAATATTATTTTTCATTCTTTATAGAATATTTATTTGAAAGAGAAATTACTCTTGGTAATTCACAAGAGGCTGTTTACATAAATAAATACAACAACCCTCCTAACATAGATCTATGAAAGGACGTTTTTCGCAAAACACTAACAAGAGTGTTCTCAACAGCTAGAACCAAACTCTGAACTCATGAAAAATCGTCGACAACTGAATCAAAACAAAACAACTCAACAAACAAAATCAAAGTATATCAAGGAAGATGAAGAGAGAAAGGCTGCTTAGCAGTTTAAGGAGCCACAGTAAAAGCCGCTTAGAGCGTTGAAAGAAATTGAGGTCCCATCTACATACCTATGATTATTGCACTGAAGATTCTCCTTTGCTAGAATCATAATGTGATGCCAGTATATGCCTGTTTACATCACATTGTGAGCTGGACAGAGATTCGTCAGCGCAATAACAAGGCACAGGACCACAATTGACAAACGCTTTGAACGAATTTTACTGCACTTTATCCTTGCCACAGATGGTCATTCAGAATAATGCAAAAAAAAAGTAACACATACACAACATATTTTGTTTGCCTAAAAGCACTGAAAGAATTAAACAATAACTTTAAGAGTTCTTGTCAAGGCAGGGACAGGTCATCAAGCACAGTGTTAGAGTAAGAAAAAATTTAAATTATCTAGAGTGGCTCCTCAAATTTAATGAGAAAGAAAAAGCGAGGACAAAGAGTGGCAAATGATGGAAAAGATTTTAGAAGGAATTCCATCTTCAAAAACAAAGAGATGAAATGGGACAGCAATAACGGCCATCATCACATCAAAATAGGATAACTTTGAAAAGGTAAGACACCGATAACTGTACATTTGACTACAAAGGTATGCAACAGTGTGTCCAAAAAGAGGAGGGAAAGCATTGAAAGCGTTATTCATTCATCATCAATTTCCTCTTCAGAAGTATCACCAGCATCATGATGACTCATGTTCATGATCATCATATCTTGAGAGCACCGATCTTTTAACTCTTCCTCTTTAGACTGACGATCAGCTACTTTCATGGCGTACACTTTGATTGGCTTCTTGTTTGGATCAGAGAATAGTTTGTCCCAGGTGCTGGGCCTGACTGGCATTAAATGTTCCATTTCTGTAGGGACAGCACGGCCCCGCAACACAATACACCCAGCTCGTTTAAGCCTTGCACAGTTTTTCCTGAATGCATTCATCACTGCATCACTGTTTGCAGCTTGCTCCCTGTTCAAATGTATCAACACAAATTGCATGAAAAAGCTAGTTTAAACCTAATGCCTTGAAATCTGTGAAATCGCACATTAACTTACTTCTTGGTCATAACTGTACATGCAGGCACCACTTTCCACCCATGCGAATGCAGCCTTTGAAGTAACCTGTTAATTCGCTCAGCCTCTAACAAAGCAACATCAAAATCTATTGGATACGTCTGGGCATCAAATCGACCACAGCCATTCCAATCTGACCCCAAAAAGTCAGTATGACTATTAATGAAATGGACTTTCTTTTGAGCATTTCTCTCAGATTTTCTGGAATTAAGTCTGTAGGGTCCACCACAGAGAACACACAAGTCTTGGTACATGTCTTCCCTTTTACGCGACAGTGGTTTGGCTACTGCATTAATAATGCCACAACACTGAAAAACAGGGGAGAAAACCAACATTAATGAAATAAAAGTGTTCAAAAAGAGAGAAAGTATGGTACTTCAAATTTGATTTTTACCTCTGATCTAAACCAGCTGTCATTGTCAAACTGTGGCACTGCTCTTTTACCATAGTCCCATAGGAGTTCTGATCCACCAACAAGGGTTCCCTTTGTTTCTGCTAGTACCCTATATCTTCCTGTTCCATGGGAAAGTTGTTTCACTACCAAATTTGCTGATTTACTACGAGTCCAGTTGCTGAAAGATACTGGTCCGCCCAAGTACTGGTATCCTTCATCAAGGTCACTTCTGTCATAAAGATGATGCGATGGTGACCCAACTGGAATTACTGCCTTCCAGCCAATAAGTATCTGGTCAGCTTGTTTCATGGACACTTTGATGGGCAGATTTTCTTTAATACGTAGTCTATAGCCAAGTGCTGGGTTGGCTGCGTCAACAAATATTTCACAAATGAGACTAAGTCTCTTCCACATATTTTTCATGTCAGACATTAATAATGACATGGTGTCCGTACTCAATGAAGACCCTCCTGGAAGGAAAAAAAGACTTAAGTAATAAGCAAACATGTATGATTTTAGAGAGGGGAAAAATGTACATACCAGGTTTGTCAAGAGGTTCAATGGTTGAGCAGACTCGTAATGGTGCACCCATGTACTTATGGCCGCATTTAACATCATACTCCCACAGTAGCCTCATCTGACGGGGTGATGGCCGCAGTAGAAAATCACCATCCTTGGTAACTTCGCTGATAACAGACCAACAAATTTATGGTTCATTGTAGGAGAGACTGAAGAGATGGGCAAATAGTTTTACACTGTCATTTTCTTCTTGCTCTTGAGAGTTCATAAAATATACAATTAAAAAACCACTTGCATTATGAAATTTTTTTATGACTAACCCAATTGCTTAGAATAAATTATTTGATGAAGGCACCACGATAAAGTTCCACTGCCATTCTTTGTCCAGTTTCGACCGAATAATATCTATCCAGTACTTACAGTGGACGCACGGACCTCCTCCTCTTAACTGGTAGAGTACTTGCAGACTCACTATTTTCCATTTTCCTAAAAGGGAATTTAACAGACAAAATAGCGGAATAGAGGAAAGACACCAGGGAAGCTATAACCAGCCTCGCCTCCAAACCCAGCCCGCCGTGCCACGGGCCTCGTGTAAATAATCCCCGCAGAGCGTGCGTATAACTAATAGCGTTATTAACAGCTTTCGCATTCCGTCTGCTCTCTTGCGACTCGCCTCCCTTCGTCTGGAGGTTCGGAGTTGATTTTCCCAGTTTTGCCCGTATATCTTCTCGGCCTTAGTTGTTGGAACGCACCATCATATCATTATGAATGATATGGGAGATTTCGACCTCTTGGATTTAGACGATTCAGTCTTTAAAGTGCAAGAGGTTGTCTTCAACGACGAGAATGAGCTGTTCCAACTCATTGCTTTTCTGGATGAGTTCGTGGACAAGAATGCAACCGCTAAGTCAGATGGTGTCTTTAAGGTGAGTAAAAATTATTTAATATGATGTCATACAATGTGTGTGTTAAATTTTTACCCTTGTATCTAATCTCATACAGGGTAGACTTGCTGAAAGATTGAGGGACAAAGGCAGCGATATTCAACAAGCCTGGCCAATGTTTGAAAAGAGTGTCAAAACAAATCTTGTTGTTCAGTACCTAAAGGCTTCTGATGATCCAAAATGCTTTGTGATGGAGCACCAGACTCGAACTATTCCTGAATCCAGGGCAAAAGAATTCATTAAAGCTTTGCAAAACCCAAATACACTGAACTATCCAAAACTGAATTGCTGGTAAGTTTTTTAGTTCTTTCATTTTGAGCTTATCATGGTCATTTCATGCTTTATGCTTCGTGCAACTCCAGTCTGCATCCAATATTAATCAGTAACATGGATTAACATTGCAGCACCAAAGTGCTTCAAGAAAGGGGTGAAAAGGCAGCAGTCAAACATTTCTATGAGGAACTGCAATTGAAAGCACTGCGGGCTGAGCACTGGCAGGAACCTGTTTGCCCGAACGTTAGTTACCAGAAAGACAAGTACAAGAGCAGGCAGAAACTACTGGAGAGCCCTGATCCTGTAACAAAGTGTTTTCTAATAGAAGCCAGTATGGAATCAAAGATGTATTCTGTGATAAATACACCTGCTGCGACTGACAATAATTATCGTAATTGCAAGTGCCACTCATGCCACTTGGATCAGCAAACTGTGGAACTTACACCTCAAGAAAGAAAATTGGATGCAAGTGGGAACAGTGAAAATTGCTCAGTCTATTTCACAGACGTTGAAGAAACTTGTGGTCAGCACCTGTATATCACAAAGAATTTTGCACTCTCGCATTTGTGCCATCTTAACATGCTCACAGATTTAACCAGTTATTATCCTGGAGTTTCCTTTCCTTTTGCCTACATTGGAGGGCACCATAGCTTTTTTCCCATTCATGTAGAGGACATGTCCCTTTGGAGCATAAACTTTCACCACAAAGGTGACCCAAAATTCTTGTGAGTACTTCAGTAAACATTTCTTTTGTTATATTGACTGTCTTTGTTAGTTTTCGACTGTACATCTCTGTGTTCTTATGATCTGTTATTCAGCGTTGTGGTTAGTCCAAGGCACGCATTGAAGCTTTCAAGAGTTCTTACTAATTATGGTATGTCTAACTACCACCGCAACTGCCTTTACAAACTTTCCCACAAGAACGCAGTCGTCTTTCCACAGCTGCTATTGCATCATAGAATCAGCTTCAAAATAGTATGTTTCAAGGAATTTCTATTTCTGTTATTCTGTATGAAAGATCTTTTTTTAAATTTTGGTATGTTTTGCAGATTATTCAGAGACCTGGAGACTTTTTGTTTTTGGCACCTAATGCAGCCCACACTGGTGGAAACATGGGCGTGAATATGGCAGAGGCATGCAACGTAGGTACTCTTGGCTGGCTGCCTTATGCATCAGTAGCTCAACACCACAACTGCAATTGCATGTAAGTTGCCAATTAGTAATTCAATTTTAAGTTGAGTGGTAGTCTTATAAGAAACAAGTTCTGGAATGCTGCTTTTCTGACTTGCACTTTCAATTTCAACCATTTGTAACTTGCATTCTTCATATGAGTAAGTCACAATTCCTGTGCAGTGTATGTGTGACAGTTTAAACTTATGGTAACAACACAGAAGAGCTTTGGCTGATAACTTTAATAATAGCAAATGAAAAAGAAATCTGAAGCAACTGAAGATATGAAGAAAATAATATCCACTTAGTCCAGTACAAAATTAAAACTGAGACTAAAACCCAGAACACTGTCTTTATTTTCTCTTTTTTCTTGAAGAACTGAATTAATTTGTTTTAATTTCCAGAGAAGAACAGGTGCACATGTGCATTACTCCATTGATTCAGATGCACAAAGCGGAACTCTTGAAATATCACCTTACCAAAAGCATGCATGTGGCATTTCCTGATGAGTTTTTCCTAAACTCTATTATTGTGCCGTATCAAGAATGTTATCAAGAGGCTGGGTCGGTCACGCATCCTACTTCATCATCCACCATGATAACCTCCTCATCTGAATTTACTTCATCAACAGTGGCAACTTCTAGAGCTCAAATTTCTTTGTCAAAAAAGCAGGTGAAAGCACCAGTCCAGTGCCCAGTTAAGGGATGCTTTAAGGAGTATAAAGCTCCAAATCTGAATACCATGGTCAGACACATTGACACTGAGCACCCAGAAAAGGCTCAAAACCATAGGGTGAAAGATGCACTGAAAGCACTTTTTCCATCAGTGAAAGGTTTAGGACTACGTAGGCAGTGCCCTGATTGCGGAACTGACATAAGTGTTTTCTCCAATAAACATCAAGGAAATGCAATCTGCAAGAAGAAGGCGACAAGGCTCTGACGCTATGGTGACCATTTGCTTTCTGTATATTTTTTTACCGATTTATTTTTGTCATTTCAAAATCATGTACTTGCTCTGGTAGCCCAAGAGCGAGGCAGAGGTAAAATTTCCAGCTGCCAACTAATTGTTACAGAATCAACCAAGAGGAACAAAAACAACAAAATGTTTCCTCACTTTTAGGTCATTTTGGAAAGGTTCTGGTTGTGAAATGCAACCCCAGTGACCTTAAAGAACCTCTTCATTAAAGTTGTCAGTGTATTGAGAACTTGAATAAACATGGAGCCAATGGTAACTTCTTTCCTTAATTGTCTGAGTTAATATCCTCACTAGAGTAAGACTCTTTCCCTCATTTCCAGAGATAGTCTCCTGTAAGTTCTTGCTCACTTTGGTCTTTGAGTCTACATTTTCACTTGTTCATAAGAAAGAAACAAGCATTGGTTTGTGCTTGCTTTTATTAATTCAAATTCCTTCCTCTTACTGTTTACCTAAATTCATTATACACTATAAAAATAATTTTTTTAAAAAAATAGTACTTTTTTAATTTAATTTTAACTGATGAACGCAACCAAGAACGGAACAGACAACACATCCATCATCATACTGAAAACAGCTTAGAATAATGATATAACAGAATGCCATTGTCACTGCATCAAACAACAGAAGGAGAAAGGAAGCTCCTCAAATCAGGAAAAAAAAAATACATTAACTGTGACAACATATTCCTTTACAATCCCTTAGCAGCTCAAATTTTCTAAACACAATTAATTATGAAAAGCAGCCACACTCTAGGTTGCAGTGACACAACCAGACTATGAGAGCAGTTCACCTCCATTTAGATACCAGAAGATAGAAGCTCATTGCTGACTACAGATTATTGTCGGACTTTGAATTAGTTCACTGTAAAATTATATTATGACCAGCCATTTTTTTTTTCAATTTCAATTGTTGTACACGACCAACAACAGATCAGACAACACATCCGGCACCATACTGAGAACAGCTTGATGTGGCCTTCTAGCAAGAACAAAAAAGGAAATGGCCTTGCTTGTAATGATTAAACATGGGCAAGTGTACTGATATTCAATACTGTGAAAAAGGGAGTGAGGTCAGCAAGATAAACAGAAGAGTCGTAAGAAGCTGTTTAATGCAGTTGTTACGGGTAAGGTCCGATTTTTGGGTAATGTCGACATTACCCGGGTAATGTCCGCCGGATCGGAGACTACCCAGAGGGCATGGGTTAATGTCCGTCCGTCGGACTCTACCCGGCGTGATTGGACATTACCCAAGGGTAACTGGGTAATGTCGGACTGTCCCTGTAGCACTGTAGTGGTCCTGCACATGACCTCGAGTAATGTCCGGAGTGGCCATTGTTGGCGGGAGGGTTTTTTTTTTTTTTTTTTTTTTTTGGGGGGGGGGGGGACTAGGCAACCGGGGAAGCACTTGCAAACGGCACTTGCACGCACACGGCCAAATGTTCGACGAGCATTTTGAAGATCCAACTGAGGAGGCGAAGGCGCGGGAGAGAGAGAAGGCAAAGGCTCGAATGAAGGAGAAATTCAATCAGAATTTGGCAGCGCTCCTGGGGCAGAAAAGGCAAGACAACTCGGCGATGCTGACCCAGGAGCGGTACGATGAAATTATGAAAGAGGTGGTGACAGGTTGTGGTTGCAGAAGACAGGGGAAACTGTGCTCGTCCAAGTGCCATAACAGCAACTCATGCAAAAATAAATAATTGATTGTCAAATAATGGTTGAAAAAAAAATTGTTTCACCCCTCCAGCCACCTCGGACCTGCCGCCGGGTGATGTCGACATTACCCAGTGCCCTCTGGGTAATGTCAGACCTCCCCCAAATCCGCCGGACACTACCCGGGTAATGTGCGACGGGTCGGACACTACCCACGGCTCGCGGATAATGTCGAATCCGTCGGACATTACCCGGGTAATGTCGACATTACCCAATATCGGACCTTACCCCTAACACAGTGAAAAAATTGTTTCAAGTCCAATCCAGTAAAAAAAAATATTGTACATGAGTCCACCAGTAAAATATCCACCGATCACATCAAACATCAAATTGAACAGTTTTAAAAAAGCTAAGCCCAAAAAATTGCCTTTGCTTGTTGTCATTGTGAAACCAAGTTTGACTACTTAACAAAAGTTCCATCAATAAGGCAAAAGACAATCTCCAAAAGATAAGAGAAAAAATCCGCAAAAAAACAACATCAAGACAGACTGAATCAGCGTCAACATACACAACTGCTGTCCATACGATGAACAGGTTTGGTCAGCAGGACATCTCTTTTGGTCAAATTGCTGCATGGGGAGAGGTGGAAGACGCCAAGTCCAACCAAGGCATGAACTTGCTTAAATTGCCTGAAGAAGCTCAAGAGCCCCTTCAAGGAGGAGCGTTTCCAAATTTCCTTCGAAAGACTGGTTGGGTTGCCACAGCATATCAAGGAGCTCACCAAGATTTTTACACTGCAAGCAACAAAACAGGGAAAAGTTAAGAAGAGACAAAATAATTTCAGAAAAACGACAAAAGCTGCAACAAATATTCATTTGCATTTAGGCACTCACCTCACCAATAAATTGCCATTATTCATTGTCTTCTTAGAGCCGATAGGGATTGATGCGATCAGGAGGTTTTTCACATGCTCAACAGAAAAATACTCCAAACTGCGAACAAACCATCCTATTCGTCCTGAAAAACATAAATAGGTACCGGTGTCAAGGTTGCTTTATTTTCTTTTAAGCTTCACACTTAATCAATTAAGTTCTTACCTCAATTTCAATATGACAATTGGGACAAGGCCTGGTGCCATTCAGTAGTGAGTCTTGACGGTTCCATGCCTCAACATATTTTTTTGACAAGGAAGTCACCATGTAGTCTGCGCAGCCTCCACAGACACCAGCATGATTGCACTCTAGGCAGCTGGCTTCGAAAGATGGACTGCTGCTGGAGAAGAATGGGTCCCCATCCTGTAATTCACAGTGGGCATCTTGATGCTGAGAGAGTAAAATATTAAAAATAATTAAAATGAGACAGGATTAACAGTCAGTGCTCATTCACAGTAAACCTAAAGCCCCTATAGACCGTTTCGCTTCTTGCAAATGGACCACAGCATTTTGACAGTAAAACAAATTTTCCTTAAAAAACTAGGAACATATTTTGAAAAGTTTCAACTAGACAAACACCAAGAAAGTGTCCTAAACAAAACCATATATAGGTAGCAGCCTCACTCCTGGTTGCAGTAACGCAACCAGACTCTGAGAGCAGCTCGTCTCCATTCACAACGCAGAATTTATTCAGACAAATAATTAGACTTGGAAATAATCTGGACTGTGAAACACGTTCCTCAGCCAACTAACACACACTGTAGGAAAAAACCACGGAACGGACTGTTAATTTTTTCACAGGTTTCCTCCATACTTTAAACTACAATGGTCTCCGTCTTTTGAAAATAGAAATCCTCCGTTGTTTTTCTGATAGTGCCACCACAGCTCATCAGACTCATTGCTTATTCCATTTTCACTCAATTGTTACAGACAATTAATTTGTTAAGGTGACAGAAAAAAATTGTTTTTTTAACTTCTTTTGGGAAAGCATTATCAGTGAAAGGCAGGAGCTGTGTGGTATCTATTAAGTGCTTTGAGAAGAGCAAAACTAAGAGAAACAAAGAAACAGAAGTCTATTTCTTAAAGATTAATAGTATAAGGTACAGCTGACTACTACAGGCTCCTTCAAGCAAGCAAAATTTGGAGTTTGTAGTTGCCAGCTGTACTTTATACTATTAAACTTAAAGGAATATACTTCTGATTCTTTGTTTCTCTTAGTTTTGCCCTGCTCAAAGCACTTAATAGATACAACACAGCTCCTACCTCGCAGTGAGAATGCTTTCCCAAAAGAACTTAAAAAACAATTATTTTCTGTTACCTTAACAAATTAACTGTCCCAAAAAATTGAGTGAAAATGTAATAACCAATGAGTCTGATGAGCTATGGTATAGCACCATCAGAAAAACAACGGAAGGATTGCTATTGTCAAAAGACGGAGACCACTGTGGTGTGAAGGACGGAGGAGAGCTGTGAAAAATTCAACAGTACTTTCCATAGTTTTTTCCCACAGTGCACTCGAATGCAGTATTGAGTGCTGGTGCATGGCATTGCACAAAAGCGAGCATGCCAGTGATTAAGCCAGGCACGAGAACATACTCCAAAAGCAGACAGACATAAAAATGTTACCTCTAAAGTGGAAGAGAGCTTCAATGACAATTGGCACAAGGCATCTTCATGTGCATTTGGGCAATCACTCCACCAATAAATGGCCATTGTTCATTGTCTTCTTAGAGCTGATAGGGATTGATGCGATCAGGAGGTTTTTCACATGCCCAACAGAAAAATACTCCACACTGCGAACAAACCATCCTATTCTTTCTGAAAAACAAAAATAGGTACCGGTATCAAGGATGCTTTATTTTCTTTTAAGCTTCACACTTAATCAATTAAGTTCTTACCTCAATTTCAATATGAC
Source organism: Stenchaetothrips biformis (assembly GCA_030522485.1). Taxonomy (NCBI): domain Eukaryota; kingdom Metazoa; phylum Arthropoda; class Insecta; order Thysanoptera; family Thripidae; genus Stenchaetothrips; species Stenchaetothrips biformis. Next base: position 1,214,722 of record CM060089.1, on the reverse strand, counting down.
AATTGGGACAAGGCCTGGTGCCATTCAGTAGTGAGTCTTGACGGTTCCAAGCCTCAACATATTTTTTTGACAAGGAAGTCACCATGTAGTCTGCGCAGCCTCCACAGACACCAGCATGATTGCACTCTAGGCAGCTGGCTTCGAAAGATGGACTGCTGCTGGAGAAGAATGGGTCCCCATCCTGTAATTCACAGTGGGCATCTTGATGCTGAGAGAGTAAAATATTAAAAATAATTAAAATGAGACAGGATTAACAGTCAGTGCTCATTCACAGTAAACCTAAAGCCCCTATAGACCGTTTCGCTTCTTGCAAATGGACCACAGCATTTTGACAGTAAAACAAATTTTCCTTAAAAAACTAGGAACATATTTTGAAAAGTTTCAACTAGACAAACACCAAGAAAGTGTCCTAAACAAAACCATATATAGGTAGCAGCCTCACTCCTGGTTGCAGTAACGCAACCAGACTCTGAGAGCAGCTCGCCTCCATTCACAACGCAGAATTTATTCAGACAAATAATTAGACTTGGAAATAATCTGGACTGTGAAACACGTTCCTCAGCTAACTAACACACTCGAATGCAGTATTGAGTGCTCGTGCATGGCATTGCACAAAAGCGAGCATGCCAGTGATTAAGCCAGGCACGAGAACATACTCCAAAAGCAGACAGACATAAAATTGTTACCTCTAAAGTGGAAGAGAGCTTTCAAGTTCATGACAGAATGACAATCTTGAGGCTTTCACAAAAAGCGAATGAACTGTTGGTGTTGGTCTCTCTGACTGCCTCCAATGATATGGACTCCAGAAAAGCGGCGCTGACACAAACTGCAGCCCACTCTTTTCTTTCAGCCATCCTGCGAACAGTTACATTTTATAATATTAAAAGAGGGTACAAGGCAATGACAAGAGAGACAGAAGAACATTCACCAAAAGTAGACAAGGATAAAATTGTTACCTCTGAAGTGGAGGAGAGCTTCCAAGTTTGTGACAAGATGACAATCTAGAAGCTTGCACAAAAGGCGAATGAACTGATGGTCTCTCTAACAGCCTCCAGTGACGAGGATGGTTTTTTTCTTTCACAGATCCTGAATGAGAGAAATAAGTATGGAATAAAAGAATACCAATGTCAATGCATGAATCTACAATAGGAGGGGGTAATTCCTACTCCCCAAACGAACAACTTCTCAAAAAATGTGTGAATTTTATAGGTTATCCTGCCTTTCAAATGAGAAAAAATTCGCACCCAACAGGAATGGGCTGCTACTGGGCAAAACGATGGAACCTCACAATTAAAAACGAAGGTTCAATACAATGTAAATATATAACCCCAACAAACGGGGTTAGTTAAAACTTACCTAGATGTTTTCGTCGTTGACAATGACAACATGTTGCTTGCAATCTAGACAGTTTACGATTAACTCAAAAGGGGGCAGCAAGTCCCGACATGGAGAATTTGTCTCGTCAAAGCTGCAGTTGGTTCCTCCTCTACTCTCACTTCAATATTTTTGGAGGAAAGTAAAAGACAGCAAATGTTTACCTTTTCAGGGCGGCAGACACACACCACACCCACACAGCTGAAGCAGACGGCTCTGCGTTCTGCAACCCTATTGCCCCGCGTGGCCTGTCTGCGAGGCTACGACGGGCTGTATGAGAAACTTTGGGTTCAGAAGAAGAACGCTCGGAGCAGTACAAGCATCTGCCGCTGCTTATGAAATATTAGAATGAAATATTATTCGAAAAAGATTCATATTTATTATTACTCAATATTTAAATACTTATGATATATCATGACGGTATTTATATTTTAATGTTTATTTATTTAATTACTAATTGTTATATAACTTTTATATTTTGTATTAGTATATATTGATAATTTCTATTTAAATAATTGAGCAGGGGTAATGTGAGGGAGGGGTAAGCTCAAGGAATAACATGAAAAGGGATTTAGTCTATATAAATATCTTACAATGTTTTTATTTATATAAATTAAATATTAATTAAATGGGGGTAAGCTCTAGGAGGGGTAAACTCTACTATCAACTCTTCAATTCCTTCCTAGATATAGGTTTATTCAAGTGCAGTCTACCGAAAGTGGTAATTTTTAAAGGTTTATGAAGATCTGAAATAATAAAAATATCTTGGGAGACGTCCTAATTTTCGTACTTTGCAGGTCCAGTCTCTGTCGATTTGGGGAAGAGATCTGCCCTTTCCATGTTAGGAAAACATTCTCTTCAAACCGTTTTAAGAGAGAGTTTAAATAACTACTCTAACAAAGGTATGTTTATGTAATGTGTGCATATAGTGGGGTTCCTTGGAATGTTTTTTGTCACATTTTTACCAAAACGAAATAGTTTTTTAGACTATGACACTTTTGACAAAATGCCCAAGGAAGAAGAGGGTCCTGAATTTCCCTTGCTTAGTGCTTTGCAAAAATATGCTGAGAATTACGCCAATTCAACAAATGTGAAACAAGGTAGGAAAAAGTCACTCTGCAAAACACGCACGTTTGTCTTATTTTATCTTATTGTTATGTCTGATGAAAAATGTGATGTGGGATCGGGGTTTATGTCTGGGGTAGGGGTCAGATAAGAGCTTTGCCTCTCACTTTTTAAATTTTAATAAAGTGTAATTGTTTCAGGTCTCAACGTTCCATTCAATACAGAATTCAAACTGCCTCAAGCAGCGAGTGAAAATTTTGCAAAACTTACTAGCGATGAAAAATCAGCGGCTCAAAATTCTGCAAGTGCTGTTTCATCAACTCCAGGTCTTATCTCTTCCAAAAAAATCAAACTTGGATATTCTTTTTTGACTTTAAAAAAATTGAAACATTTTCAGGGATCAACGTTCAGTATCTTTCCAAATTTAAGTTGCCTAAGGTTGCGAGTAAAAATTTGGTGAAACCTTCCAGTGATGAAAAATCAGTTGCTCACAATGTTGCAAGTGCCATATTATCGACTCCAGGTATGTGCTTATCACTTCCAAAAAAATCAAACTTAAAAAAAAATTATTGACTTCTTTAAAGTTGAAACCTTTTCAGGCGTCAACGTTCAGTATCTTTCCAAATTTAAGTTGCCTAAGGTAGCAAGTGAAAATTTTGTGAAACCTTCCATGGATGAAAAATTAGTGGCTCACAATGTTGCAAGTGCCATTTCATCGATACCAGGTATGTGCTTATCGTTTCCGATGTAACAGAAAAGATTGACATACTTTTTGACCTTAATTAAATAGTTTCAGGGGTCAACGTACCACAAACTGCCAGTCATCAGAACTTAATGACTGACAATGTTGCAAGTGCTATATCATCTAGTCCAGGTATTTGCTTAACACTTCCTATAATATATGTTTTTCACCTCGCCTCATCGAGATGGTTGGTTTAAAAACAAGTTAGCCCCCATAAAGGAGCTGACCCAATTGGAAACCAAGGCAAATAGAGACTTCACTGAGAATGAAAGAGTCATGATCATGACTAAAATTTAGGGTGAGGAATTCTTTATCACCCAAATTTGGGTGAGAATACTATGCAGCCATATAGGTAGCCGATACCCCTTCCCAACGCTACTTTACCAGAGTAACGCGCGCTACTACTTCACTCGGAATTTTCAGTAACGGTAGCGGTAACGCGTTACATTTTTGGCTGAGCGATTAGCGAAGCCAGTTACTCCAGTGGGGTTGAAAAGTTTTGTCTGTCTGTCTGTCTGTCTGTCTGTTTGTGTGTCCGCACTACTCCTCCCAAACGGCTCGGCCGATCGAGACGAGATTTTGCAGGGTTGTTAGGTATATCCTCTTAGCTCGCCACACGCCGAAATTCAGCTCTCTATCTCAAATAATTTAGTCGTACCAACGAAAAAACACCAAAAAAACGGCAGAAAAAGTGCAACTTTTCAGTGACTTTATATTTTAGAGACATTTTTACATGATTTCGTATGTTTTTGAAGGTGCTGATGACGAAAATGGAATCAATTTCGACCCCTGACCAAACTTTTACCAGCTAATTGGCTACCTGGGTCCGAATTTACTAACACAATCAACTTTGACCCTTCATCTTGAAAAAAGGGGGCCGACCGACTAAAAATTTTTATTGCAGATTTCGCTAGGTCTCGGCAAGACCTTTTCAAAGAGGGGTCGGAAGGGGGGTCTAGGAGCCCAACTTCATCAGTTGGCCGAATCAGGATCTTGATAAAAGGGGATCGACCGACTAAAAAATTTGAATGCAGATTTCGATATGTCTCGGCAAGACCTTTTCAAAGAGGGGTCGGAGAGGGGTCTAGGAGCCCGACTTAATCAGTTTGCCGAATCAGGATCTTGGAAAAAGGGGATCGACCGACTGAAAAATTTTATTGCAGATTTCACGTGGTGCATTACTCAATGCCTCAAAAATCCTGGAGACAGCTTGCCGAAGGCAAGCAGGGAAGCGCCGCAGGCCAAGGTAGGTGTAACGCCAGGCGTGGACTGTCGTAACTGGCGCAGCATCGCGAAGCCTGTTACGACAAGACACGGTCTGGCGTAAACCTACCTTGTAATTTTAAAGCGTTTTTTCGTTATTCCCCTTCAAAAACTGCAAAACACGGATTTTCAGTTGTTGTTTTTTTTTTGTGCAAACTGGAGTAACGTTAGCGGCATTACAGTGTTACCAGTAACGGTAACGCGTTACATTTGGGCGATTCCATACCAAACCAACGAACTCTTGGAAATACATCTCTCCGATTTGGCTGAAACTTTTTTTGGGGGTAGGGGTCATTATAAAAAGATCCCCTGCCAAAGGGTTTTGCGATATCTCTTCCCGTTAGGATGTGATAAAATAGCAAAGTTTTCACTTTGGTCTCTTGTTGTTTGACTCTTTCGTGGTTCAAACATTGTTGTGAGGTCTAAATAGTTATCAATTTCGTCATCAGCACACTCAAAAACATAAGACACACTGTCAAACTAAAAATAAAAATTTTGTTCGTAATATACCTTACCGGGATTTGAACCCGGGTCTTAACTTCTCCAATTTGCCCGAAACCTGCACCGTTGGCTATGTCTCGTTGCCCCGATTCCAAACATACCCCTACATGCCCTTCTACCTGAACGCGTTCAGGAATTTCTCGCCGCCACAAGTAGATCATGATGCACCTGCAGTGGCACCCTCGCGGCCTCTTGGGTCAAAATTGATGTCATTTTCGTCATCAGCAGTAGTAAAGGTACCCCATTCTGACATCCGCCATTTTGTTCGGGTATTGTAACATTCCCCTCCCCCCCGCCATCTTGGGCGGGCCTAACCCAATTCCTAACCTAAGGGGTTGCCATCTTGGGCGGGCCTAACCCAACCTAACTCAAGGGTTGACATCCGCCATCGGCGGGCCTAACTCAACACCGTTGACTCGACATCGGTTTGTGATGTAAATTGCTCATCGTTTTTTGCCGCTCAGAAAGCGTATTGTTGTTCTCAACTTCATCGCAGAGTGTAAATAAAATATTTAACACATCTCATTTGTCTCACAAACTGAACTGGCTTTCCCACACACCGAAACTGCCAGGTGGAGCCGAGTAGCGAATTTTTCATAGACTGAGCAAGACGACACGGGCCTGTGTTTGTTTTGAACGGTGTTTGGGTACACAATATTTTCCCATTGAAGTTGTAAATTTACAGTGGTCTCTGTGCAACAAAACTCAGTGAATTTGCACGAAGACAGGGTTGAAGATTAATTATCAGGTACGCAACAGTGTTTAGGATTCGCAGTTCTCACGTTAGTGCACACAGTAAAACCGGTCGTTTCCGCGACTTCGCGTACGCCTATTTTAATCGGTCTCGCTTTCATTTATCGTAGGTTTACATGAAAAACCGACGACAGAATAAGAATCCTTATAAAATTTCACGTGGCGTAGGCTACACACACTAAAATCTTGTGGAGTTTTTAATGCATAATTATGCATGCACAGAAACGTACGTAAGGTGCGTATAATATTATGCATCACTGTGTACATTTTATGCAAGAAGATGCACAAAATGTACACAATGATGCATAATATTATACACACCTTACGTATGTATCTGTGCATGCATAACTATGCATAAAAAGTGCATAATTATGCATTTAAAAAGTCCACAAGAGTTTAGTGTGCATATGCGGATGCAAATTGTACTGTTTGTATCTTAATTATGAGGTCAAAAAGAGAAGTACCAGCAGACGCCATTTCCACACATCAGCTTTTGACTCAGACTACGTTCTAGAGGTTAGTTTTATCGCCAAATAATATGCCCTACGCCATGTTAAATTTTATAAGGAAAAATCGGCTCGCTGACATGTTAGGTCTAGCATCGCTCAGACTGAGAACGAACGTGAACAAATTTCGGGTGTAGCGTACCGTGAAACGGGGTAATTTCGGGCACTTTTGAGAGGTATTTTTAAAATTGTGAAGGTCGTGGTGTTGCCATGGACCTGAGGGTTAAAATTTATCATCTACCCACCTTTAGCTTCAATTTGACGCTAATTCCAGATATTTTTGCTTTACCGTTTTTACAGTGGAGGGCCCAAAGCAGTGCCCGAAATTACCCCGTGTTTTGGGGTAATTTCGGGCACCCCAGGAAAAAACGACTTGTCGTTCTGATTTTGGTCTCAAAATCAATAATTGTCTCTTTCTTTTGAGCTTATGTGATAAAATGTGAAATTCTTAAGGATGTAGATGTGGAGGGATGGTAGGGGTGGTCATTTATACATAATTTGGAGTCATGATTGGAACAAATAGCTTGATGTTTGGGAGAGTGGGGTGGAGCTATTTAGGACGCTTCTTGTTGAACGTCTAACCTTGAACCTTTATCCTTTTTTGTTTTTGATAATGGTACAACTCAAGTCACACTATATCACGCGAAGATGAGTCGTGGATCTTCCTCTTGAAACTGACGTACATGGGAGGCAAGGCTTATGCACAATTGGGAAGATACAGGGGCTTTCTGGAAAACTCTGCATTCCGTAGCAACCCGGCAAGCCATGCGGCCGTTCTCAAAGTCAAAGTCCCGGTAAACATGATAAAATTTTAGTCACGAACCAATAATTGACACTAAGATAGGATGTGTACATACTACACATAAGAAGTACAGATGTAGCCTTGGCCCATTTTTATAATAGTCAAAGTTCCACAAAGCGACTGCTGCGGCAGTTGAGTATTATCTGTGATTATGGATTATCTGAATCTTTCAGAAGAGCTCTGAAGAGCTGGAAGAAGCTTACACCACTCTAGCCCTGCGAAATGTAAAGTGTTGAGAACAACCCTGCTTGCCCTTGCATGCCATTTCAGTGCCCGAAATTACCCCTAAAAGTAACAATTTTTTTAGTTTTGAGCCTCTATTCACCATACTATTTGCCGCAGGTGATTGAAAATTTGACACAGCATGCTCAAAACATGTCCAAATCGAAAAAAAAAATACCTTATGCACCGTTTGTGAACAGGTTTGGCTTGCCAGTTGAAGTTTTCACGCATACACTGAATTTAGGTAAAAAGTGTAAAATACGAAAATCACTGTATCTCGAAAAGATTGGATCTGTTTGGTCTCAAGAGGAATGATCCGACAGTTTTAAGTGTGGCGAATGCGATGCGCGCAACGGGACAAGCCTCCGAGGTCGCCGCTAGACGGCAGCATCATCGCAATGCTTTCGGGCAGAGATGCCCGAAATTACCCCGGGTGCCCGAAATTACCCCGTTTCACGGTAGCTCGCGACCTAACCATCTCATTATAAACGTCAATATTTATAGAATAGAGATTTTTAGAACAAAACAATGAAAGGGGAGCATTCTTTAGACTCTTAGCTTCACAACGGTACCCGGTTTTTCGCCCAATTCAAAGTTTTAAGATAGTTCTGATAAAAAGAAGTGGCTGATTCGGCCCTCTGCTGGCCGATGCCCGCCGGACCGACCGAGCCGATCCTTGTTTCACGCTCCACCCGGGAGTTGCCACCCGCTGGAATAGTGCAGCGTCATTTGGTGTCCTTTGAAGATGAGAGACGAAGAAATTGACGTGGTTAACATTACCGGCGATACAATTTCGCTAGATGTCAGCGGTGCGCTGTATGAAGGAGTAGGGGAAGACTCCTTTGAAATATTGGTGAGTAAATAAAATCTCTTGTGAGTGACGTAGCCTAGGGCAGGCCACCGCACGGCGCCGACATCGCACGCAAAATTTCATTGTTCTCCTGTTCACTTGAACTGAAGCATTTCATTAAAGTCTGCGTTATGATTTTCACACCGAAATCCGTATTTCGATGTGCAATGAGCGCTGCGTGCCGATGTCGGCCCCGGCGAGGCTTAGTGATGTAAAAACCAAACCATTTTTTTTTTTAAATACCTGACACTTTTGGTGACTGAAAGCTGACTTGCAAAAAAAAAGTTTTAATTAAAAATAAAATCAAAAAATGAAATCATGCAAGCATACTCACAATGGGCAACAGAGGCAGCGCCACCAGATGGAGGTGGGGGAGGAGGCCCGCTGCGTCTCACACAGGGGTCTGATGCTGAGCAAGTGGCGGCCTTGCCCCTGTGTGCCGTTTGGCGAGGGCGGGGGGATGGCTGGGGGGAGGATTGGGGGGGATAAATAACTCCCTGGGGGCGGGGAGGGTGGGGGCAGTGGGGGCGAGGAGCCCTCGCCTCCAATTGAGGATTAAAAAACACGGGCCTAGGGAAGTAAGGCCGTGGGAGGTGGGGGCGTGGGAAATTGGGACTTTGGAAGTGGGGGCGTGGGGGGAAGCGGGAAATGAGGACGCGGGAAGTGGGGACGGGGGGAAAGTTCCATTAAAGCATGTAAGACAGGGATGGGGGCGGGGAGGGTGAGGGGTTGTGGGGGCAGGATTCGGGGGAAGTTCGGGGTTGGGGGCGGGATTTGGGACAGGGGAGGAGGAAGGGGGTCGGGCAGGGGCGATTCCTGCCCCTGCCCCCACCCCTGGCAGGGGTGGGGGTGCCCCTGCCCCCACCCCTGCCCCCAACCCCTGCCCCTGCCCTATCCACAAATTAAGAAATTTGTAGTTTATCTTCACGCTGCGTGGAAATTGTAGCTTTGAATATTATGTGCACGCCGCAAAGCTTTTCAGGCGTGTACATAAGAATAACTCATGTTGCGAGCACGCGTTCTGATTATAATGGGTGAATTCATTATTTTCACGCGGCGTGCCTTTTTTTAAAAAAAACATTATGTCCACGCCGCACTTGCCGGGATTTGAACCGGGGACAAAAACTTAGCGTGTAGGTGCGGTAACACCCACCCATCACGCCGACCTGGCGGGGAGGGGTCCTCGCTGGAAACACTTTTTTCCAACCGGCGTGCAAATAAGAAAACATTGTGTTCGACGCACGCCGCGTGTACCTTTCTAGAAGAAATATTAAATGCACGCTGAAAAATATTTGAAGCGTGTCAATAATAAAATATGCTTCTAGGAACACACCGCGTGAAAATAAAGCTAAAAATTATTATAAGCACGCCGGAAAAGCTTGCCCGGTCGGGTCAAAACGCTTTTCCGGCGTGTTGATAATATTTTTTGAGTTGGAGCCACGCGGCATGTCCCTTACCGCGGTTATATTATGTACACGCAGCGTGGCAATAACAATAAGCCGCATTGGGGACACGCGGCGTGTATATAATATCGGTCTTGAAAGAAACATTCCCAGTTGATATTTTTAAGGGCTCTATGAGTTTGGAGGAATTTAAGAAATTTGTGGCACAGGAATGGAAAATTGATGACGATTTCCATGAACAAACTTATGATTTATATGTAGAGCAATGGCTTCATCTGAAAAGAACTAGGAGCTCCAGCTCTATTTCACTTGCAGCAAGCTTGGATCCCAAATGTGAGTTTATTTCTGTTTGTGAGTTAGCAATAAGGTTGCTGTCGCATCCTAATTGTCTGATGTGTCTGGCCCTTACAGCAGCAAGTATTTCTTCTAGATTCCGCCATTTTTCTTTTCTTTATAATTATTAACGGAGGCCTCGCAGACTCTTCTAGATTATAGAGTAGCCAACAGTAGGTTCCTTTAACATAAAGTTAACATAAATATAAATTTAATTATGTCAAGTTGTTGTATTTTCGCTCTAATAAGCGACTGCAAAGGAGTGTCAGACTTATCATACAATTGATTAACTTCCAACTTTTGTTGGGGACCCTAATGGTTTCTCAAGTTCCTCATGCTGTCTTCTAATCCATGTCTGACTTTTTCTGACTTGATTTTAGGCACTATTGATTTTGAATTTCTTTAAAAAAAAGGTGTGTTTTGATTGATAACAGTGAACTACAGTAAATGAAAGTTTTCTAACTGAATTTAAAAAGAGTGGAGACTTCAAATGTGCTGGAGACACTTCATCACGAAGTTAACTAAATAGAAAATAAATATCTTTCATGAGAACTTTTGGGAACTTGTTCAGAATAAATAAAGCGAAACATGTTATTCGTCCGATGTGGCCGAAAATTTTTAAATCTTTATTACTTTGGACAGAGTCCTTCCAGACTATCCAAATTTCTTTTAAATCAATCTCTGAGTTAGTTTAACATGAATTTAGGTTGTAAACATAAAACATTTCATTAATTAAAGTGATTTTTTTAATGAAATAGAGTTCCATATGTATTGGTACTTTTTTTGTCTTGTTGGTTGCATGTATGACTACCGATTTTAGGCTGAGCGATTAGCGAAGCCAGTTACTTCACTGGGGCTGGAAAGTTTTGTATGTCTGTCTGTGCGTGCGTGTGGGTGTGTGGTGTGTCTGTGTGCACTGCAAAAATTTTTCTGAAATCTAAGACATAAAAATGTCTTAAACTTAATAATATTTTGAAATGATATGAAAACTCAGAAAAGTTTGTGAAAAGTGCTATAATTTATTACATTTACCAAAACTAAAATGAAAAGTAAGAAATAGTTGGTAAATTTCATAACCATTTTGAAAACTCATAAACTGGGTTTGTCAAAACTAAGGTTGCCTTTCAAAAGTAATAATTCGTCTCTTAAAATCCAGATGACTTATGACTTTTCACAACTAGATTTCTGAAACTGTTTCAAGTAAAGGTTGAACGCTTCAGCGAGTGCGGTCACATAAATCGAAGGTTTAGTTTGATAAATTCCCGCGAACTGTTGACAAGCTACTTCTCACATGGTATGGTCCACAGTCAGCCGCTGGGTCCAAGGCCACGTTTCACAGACCTGCCGCTAGGTGGCGCTTGGAGCGCCGTGACCATTTCCCGATTAGTATTTCCAATTAATGTTTCTAAAATACCTTCTTTTTGCAAATGATACTATATGATGCGTTCGTAAATATCTTCTCTATCGGTTAGCTAAAAGTATTTAACAAAATATTACACTGATGTAGAGAAAAACGCATTTTCATGTTGCCACTCGCTGGCGTCTACGGTCGGACCTGAGGTTAGGTGCACGCACAATCCTCCTCCGTTGTGTGGTTTTTAGCACCAGTGACGAAAGCAGGGAGAGTGGTCCTCTTTCATCAACATCCTATTTTTGAGTGCTGATCCAGTTCTGGTGCATGATGCACGTTGTACTGAAGACTTCCGTCACACATACATGGTATCTCGGACGTCAGTACAGTCGTTCCTACCTCCCACTTTAGACTAATATAATTATGAAATTTAATAAACAAAATTCTATGAGTTTTAAAAATCTGGTCATTAGTTTTAAGAGGGGAAAGTTTCTTACTTTTAATAGCAAAAAATCTTTGTAAACTGCTTCACAAACTAGTTTCTTAAAATTAAGATGGATTTTTTTTGCAGTGTGTCAGCACTACTCCTCCTGAACGGTTCGGCCGATCTGCCTGAGATTTTGCAAGGTTGTTAGGTTTGTCCTTGGTAATGTCCTGGCTGTTTTTGTACTTGCTCACCTTGTGCTGCTTCAACGAAACAGATACTTCGATACTATCCCCGACTTGCTCTACGGATAGTTGGGTAAAATCTTGTCTTTGGACTCCTGCCAGGTTTCCGGCCCTCATTGATTGGCCAATGACAAGCCGACCCACTATCATCTTCAGTAGCTGATTCCATTTTTCGGGCTTTAAAACAGAACCGTCAGGGCCAATTACCTCTCTCACCAAGTTTCTTATCACTGTTCCAGCCGACTCGGAGAAGAAGAACTTTGTAACCGTGTCCATAACTTCCTGGGCATCAAAGTTGGACGCGACTTCCTGATGCCGTTCCTCCGCGGCGGTTAAGAGTAGAGGCATGATCCATTTTTGATGGAAGGTGTTCAGTTCCAAATTGAGGATACGTGCACGAAGCACGTCTGCCTCATTGCTTCCACAGACGGACAGTGCCTTTTTAATGGCCTTAAAGTTCTGAGCAACTGCCGTCTTTGTGCACTCCATGACAATTCTGGAAGACAAAAGGCAAATATAAAATTCGATACCCGGGACTTGGAACCATTTCTACGGTATAACAGGATGGGATGACCTGCTACACTCACCTCAGATAAGCCTCAATGGCGTTTGCGGAAATAAGTGCTTCTTCTTCGCCAAACTGGGGATTTGCTTGGAGGAAAAGCCCCCAATTGTTAAAGCAGCCGCAATAGAGCTTTGCCGTACCAGCAGTGGCGCATTGGTTCCTAACTTTTTCTTGCAAACGGAGAAGCCACGGTTGAGGCGCCTCCTCGTTTACATTGAACTTCTGTAGGATATACTTCTTCACTGTGGTACTGCGGGCTGTGGGGGCATCCTCTACCTCTTCATCTTCTTCACTTAAAAACAGATCTACTAAGAGCCTCTCTTTTATTTGTTCTGGATTGGCGGCAGGGTCCTTGCTTGCGGGAGCACATGATGAGGATGACGAATCCTTTATTTGGCATCCCAAATCATGAAAGGCAGCGCGGGTCTTTTCAGAAATGGCATTCGCTTATGTGTAAGAACGTGCGGGAGGTGCGTATGCCTTTTAAAATACACAAGATTTGGTGACGTTGGGTTTTTGTGTTTAAGGTCGCGTATCTCTGTTAACAGACGGATAATGGTGTTCCCGTAGAGAGGACCGATGATATTTCATTCTGCTTCACTCCGAGGTCTGTGAAGAGGCTGAGGAGCCTAACCTATGCAGCCTCGTCTGCATCAGGCTCCAGTGAGGTAGGTCGTGTTGTGGGTCCCTATTACTGCATGTGTGTGTGTGTGCACCTGACTGGCACTCTCAAATTTCTCTGGTGACTTACTAAATCATAAAACTAAATTTAAGACGCAGTCAAGATGAGGTAAGTCAGTTCCAGCTCGGTACAGTGATATATTACAGTTGCCAAGGCATAAACTTCAACGAATCGAGTAAATGCCGGTCTGTGATCCCGATTGCTGGAGGCGACACTAGGCTAGCCTAGGCTACTAGGCTATTAAAATCTTTTATTTTCCTTTCAACTATTTCCTTCCCACCTTAACGTCATTATGTGTCAGTAGATTGAACAATGTCTGTTCTCGGCAAAGGGGGCAACGAAACGAGCAAGTCCGAGCGCCAAGGTGTCGGTTTATCGTTGTAACCTTCGCGAGGGCCCAGCAGACTGATTCCGAGAGTCGTTTTCGTCGCTCTGTCTCTCTCGCACTCACGGGGCGTCCCGTAGGCGTGCGAGAGAGACAGAGCGACGAAAACGACTCTCGGAATGAGCCTGCCGGTGAAGCCGGCACAAGGGCGATCGTGTCCAGCTGGCGTCACCGGTGGGATCCCGGCGGCTGGACACGAGGGTAGGAGGTTAGGGTATCTCCTTTTTTCGCGTGTATTCTGAAATACAACTTTTGTTTTGCAGTGACGAGGAGGCGTCTGATGCTTCGAGCACAACGCCTTCTCAAATGTCTGACGAACCTGTACACCTAAATTTCGAACGGGCGTGGATACCTGATGAATATCATGTTTTGGCCAAGCACATTCAGTTATTAACAGATTACATTGAACGTGTGCCGAATAATGATTACATGGAGATGAAGAGAAGGGCACCAAGCAGAGCCATCAACAAAAGAAAGATCCAAGTAGGTATTTACGGTCATGCTTAGGCTGTCGTCTCGCACCTCACACCAGAGATGATCATTCTACATCCATTTTCTTTCTGCCCAGCAAATTCACAGGGAATATGATGGCGACCAGGATTGGCCTTGGGAAGACGAACCAGAAGTAGGCATTCGTCTTCTATATATGGCCCTACACCAGCGGTTCTCAACCTTGGGGTCGCGACCCCAAATGGGGTCGCGGAAAAATTTTGTGGGGTCGCGGCGAGGTGGCGGGGGTCGCCTGGGGGTCGCGGCGTCTTCCCGGCTGGCTGCCAGGCCGAGCACTGCCGGGAACCCAGATTCGCGGAGACTGGAAAACCCACAGCCTGTTTGTCGTTGCACGGATGCTCGGAGGCCTGCAAGCGCCGTGAGCAAGCGGGAAAGTCCTTCTAGGAAGGGTGGGGACGGGGATTAACTCTTTGCAGGTAAGGACGCCTCGACATACACTACGTAGTACACTGTAGCGAGGGACTTGACCTGACTCAACCACAGCTGTGCCCAGTGGTGCCGGTATTATCGCGAAGGGCCGACCCACAACTCGCATTGGCGTAACTGCAAGTCCTAGATTATGGACCATCTGGAGGGTCTGTCCAACAATTTGGAAGAATGGTTGAGCGACTTGCTGGGAGACAAACACGACTGGACTGGATTCAGAACTCTCCGCGCGTGGAGAAGTGGGATATGCCTCTGAAACATCTAGAACAGCTCCTGGAACTCCAGGCCGACCGCTCCGTCATGCAAAGTTTCAACACCATGCCGCTGGACCAATTTTGGCTCTCTATCTCAGAGGAGTATCCCCTCATCTCCGATGCCGCCAGCCGGGTACTGCTGGCATTCGCCACCACCTACCTAGTAGAGTCTACATTTTCAGATCTAACCTATATTAAGAACAAACAGAGGAACCGTCTTGAGGTGGAGAGTGACTTGCGGGTCGCAGTGACGAGAAATACAGTCCCACGCATCGCAAACATTGTATCCAAAGTGCAGGCCCAAGACAGCCACTGATTGATGTACCTGTGTTCCCAATAAAAGTGATGAAATAATGATTATATATCTTTTTCAAGCATTTCAGATATTTTTATATATATATATAATTTTTTTTATTTTTTTTTATTTTTTTTTTTTTGGGGGGGGGGGGTACTTTCTGGGTGGGGTCGCGTGGGGTCGCGAATTTTTTTCTGGGGGTCGCGAAAATTTTTGGCCGCTACTTTTGGGGTCGCCAGCCGGAAAAGGTTGAGAACCGCTGCCCTACACTTACAATCGAGCTTGGTAGTGAAGCGGAGCCAATTCAATGGGGAACACCTGAAATGCGAGTTCTCTCTGGAGGACCCAGGATGGTTTTTTCGTGCATTCAACAACTGGGAAGAAGTAACAGATGTCTTGGGCCTGCCCCTTAGTAAGTAAAAGTACCATTAAGCCTTAAGATAATAAATTAATTTGTAAGTAAATAAGTAGCAGTTAACGGTCAGTCTAAAGTTGCCGATTTGCATCTCTACACACTAAATGTATTTGAAAATTTTTTTTCGTGGTCTCACACAATTTTCAACATGCGAGCTTTTTCATACAAACTTGTACGCAGAATCGCACAAGTTCGAGCGAAATTTCCCAAAAATGTGTACGAACACGTATAAAAATTCCACAAAGGAATTTAGAGTGTACTTTTCATGTTACTTGAATCCAAAAAAAATTCGGGGTTGATTAAGGGGTAAACAGGTTATTTAAAAAAAAATGACGAAAACTCCCAGAAATTTCATCGTAAAGAGCATGTTTTTTTAGGCCTCCATTGACTTTTTGGCTGAGCGATTAGCGAAGCTAGTTACTTCACTGGGGCTGGAAAGTTATGTCTGTCAGAGTGCGTGTCAGCACTACTCCTTCTGAACGGCTAGGCCGATCTGTCTGAGATTTTGCAGGGTTATTAGGTATGTTCAGCTTTCTATCTCATTCTATTTGGTCGTACTAACGTAAAACACTAAAAAAATGACAGAAAAATTGACTTTTTCAGTGATTTTATATGATTCTGAACGAACGGCTCTGCCGATCGGGACGAGATTTTGCAGGGTTGTTAGGTATATCCTTGGCTCGCCACACGCCGAAATTCACCTTTCTATCTCAAATTATTCAGTTGTACCAACGAAAAAACACTAAAACAACAGCAGAACAAGCTAGGGCCCGCCCTTCCGTCGAACCGAGTTGCCAGCTCCGCTTCGCTGCGCCGGCAACTCGGTTCGACAGGGGGCCGGCCCAGCTTGGCCTGCCGGCGGCCTTTCCTCGGGCCTTCGGCCCTCGCATGAGACCCAACTTGGCCAGTCGAAGGCCCGGGCCTTCGGCCCGCTCTCATCAAACACCCCGTGAGCGGGTAAGGCAAAGTTATCGATGTACCATCGTGACTTAGGTCCGCCCTTCTATTCACAATATGCAAAAGTCCTTACACTTTTTACTCCAACTGTCCTTAGAATATGCCCATTTCATTTGTCTCTTAGCCCTCATTCCGAAAATACTCATATTTGCCATGCTACTGCAACTCCTTGCAATGGAGGCACAGCAGGAGCGCAAAACGAGCCCGTCGCACTTTTTCACATAACTCATGAAGGCGGGCTCCTGGACCCCCCTTCCGACCCCTCGTTGAAGAGGTCTTGCCAAGACCTATCGAAAACTTAAGTAAAAATTTTCAGTCGGTCGACCCCCTTTTTTCAAGATCCTGATGTGACTAATAGACGAAGTCGGGCTCCTGGACCCCCTTTCCGACCCCTCGTTGAAAAGGTCTTGCTGAGACCAATCGAAATCTGCAATAATTTTTTTTAGTCGGTCGACCCCCTTTTTTGAAGATCCTGATCTGGCCAACTTGTAAAAGCGGCCGATGGGGTCGGGACCAGGTCCATTCATCTTGTCTCGTCGCCCTGATTCCAAAAATACCCCTATGTGCCCTGCTAGCACCAATAATGGCGGAAATCCCCCTCCCGCCCATGCAAACCATGATGCAGCTGCTGCAGGCCTTGCGCGGGTCGGACGGGATTTGCACCACCGGATTGTTTGTTCGGACGGCCCTCCTGAAGTACCCTCCAAATCTGGTCACTCCAGCTCAACTCCTTCCTTGTACACAGACGACGACAACAACAACAACAACGACGACGACACACAGACACAAAGGCAAATGCATATGCCCTCCCCCTATTTTTTGAATAGAAGGGCGGGCCAAAAAGTGCAACTTTTTAGTGACTTCATATTTTAGAGACATTTTTACATGGATTCGTATGTCATTGAAGGTGCTGATGACGAAAATGAAATCAATTTCGACCCCTGACCAAAGTTTTAACTGCGAATTGGCTAACTCGGCCCGAATTTCCTAACATAATCAACTTTGACCCTTCATCTTGAATAAAAGGGGGTCGACCGACTAAAAATTTTTATTGCAGATTTCGATAGGTCGATTTCGATGCCTAACCTAACCTTTTCAAAGAGGGGTCGGAAGGGGGGTCTAGGAGCCCGCCTTCATGTATTGTGAAAATTGGTGCAACGGCCATGTTTTGCACATTAACTTTGGCACAGTGGGAACACAACAGCGGGCCTCCGTCCTGATGTTACATCAATAAGTTTGCACTTTACCTCCACGGGGTGTGAGGTGCGAGGACCGAAGGCCCGAGAGACGGCCTCCGATTGGGCCAAGCCAGGTCTGGTGCGAGCGCCGCAGAAGGCCCGAGAAGAATCCGCCGGCAGGCCAAGCTGGTATCGGCCCCTGTCGAACTGAATTGCCGGCGAAGCGGAGCTGCCTACTCGGTTCGACGGAAGGGCGCGCCCTAGCTTGTATACTTCGACCATTCATCACGTAGTGCACTACTCATTGCCTCAATGAACCCTTAAAACAGCTTGCCGAAGGCAAGCAGGAAGCGCCGCAGGCCAAGGTAGGTGTAACGCCAGGCGTGGATTGTCGAAAATGGCGCAGCATCGCGAAGCCTGTTACGACAAGACCAGGGGCGTAAGGATCTATGACTATTCGTCCCCGACTGATTTGTCCCCACGCTATTTTGTCCTCACACATTTCGTCCCTATTTATTTGTCCCCGGCGAATTTTCTTCCCTGGTTCCAACCCCGCATTTCTTGTCCTCACTTGTCCGCACTCGTCCCAACCCGCAATGGGAGAGGGGGTATGCACGGACGGATAGAGTCTACTCGCTGTCAAGTGTATCGTCGAAAAAATTGGCTATACTCCCGGCTGCGCGGGCTGCACTTGCCTTCAACAATGGGACTCGGTCTCAGAAGCTTTCCTTAGAAACAAGTTCGGCCACAAACAATTTTCAAAATTCAAAATTATGAGTGACGAAGAGCAGGGGGACCTTTTGGATAGTGAGAGGGGGGGGTTTCATTCTCAACCTCGCACGAATAACGAGACTGAAGCGTGGCACAACAGATTCTAGGTCAGTACACTGTTGAAAAAATCCACAGGAAATAGTACGGTACAAAGCTGGTAGACAAATTGCCTGGTTGCACCGTTCCTCAGTCAGCACAGTGACTGTACGCCGAGGTTACGGAATGACCGTACCTTTTCCCTGTGAAAAGTACGGCTTTTTTAACAGTGTACCGATCCGGGACACGCTGGACTCTGTCCCAAAGGTCCTGGAGCTGAGTCGGTCTCTTCCCCAGACAGTGGTGGGGAAGAGCCACCCCACGCTCTTCCACCTGATCAAGGAGTTCAAGAAGGAGGAGGCGGACTCGACGGTCATGATGGCGGAGCTGGACGCAGGGAAGAAGATCCGGCAGCCCCAGCGCGCCAAGTACCAGCGCATCAACCAGCGACTGCAGCGCCTGGCCGAGTCCTATGGGCAGTTCAAGGAGGAGGGCAGAGTCCTGGAGTATCTCCGCGCCTGCGGCTACAATGTTGGCCACTAAATTCTGGTAACAGGTAATAACACTCCCCCCCCCAATACTAAATTCATAGTGGGGACGAAATGTCACTGAGGACAAAATAAATCGGGGACAAATTTTTTGAGGACATTTTATCCGAGGACAGATTAACTGGGGACGAATTGTCGCGGGGACATATTTTCAAGCGACGAGTGTTCGTGTCACCGGGGCGTAATTAGGCGGGTCGAAAGGGGGGGGGGGCGATGTATGAAAAGTTGCCTACTTTTAGGGAGCGTGTGTCTGGTTGCCTTGTATTTAGAGACAGACGTGGTTTCCCACGTGAATTTGGGGGTGGGTGGGGGGGGCTTGATCAAAACTCGAAAAATGGTGTCGCATAACATGTGGTGCGTTTGATGAAATGCGAGCGTAGCGAGCTTGAAGCTTTCGACGAGGTACTTCATCGTTTACTTGACAACGCCGAAAAGTGACAAGTATAACTTACTGCGGGTCAAGTAGACACATAATATAAAAAAAAGAGGGATTCATGCAACCCAAAGTTGTTCTGTATTTGTTTGGACTGCAATCAAAACAAGTAATTTGAATTAGGTTAGGTAAGGACACTATCGGGTTCAGGGGAAGGTAGATGCTGAAGGGCAGGCAAGCACACTCTGGTTTTTTGTTTTTTTCCAATCTCCACAGAATCGAAATTTGGAGACATAAAGCGGACTACTTACTTAATGCGAGCGAAGCGGGCCATAAGCCATAGCCTTGTTCAGCTTAAAATTTCTTTTGCTGGGGTTCGAACGGTTCCACGAACACCACATAAAAACCTTCAGAGAGTATTTTGAGCAAATATAAGGTGCATTTTTTTGTGTTGGCCAATCAAAACAAATGTTCCAAAACATAGCTTTGCAAACCTATACAACGAATTTCTTCTGAGCCTGGAATAGATTTTAAGAACTTAGAAAGGCACTTCATAAGTCAAAAGTTTACCTTTTATCTCGCTCTTTTGCTTCTGAAAAGAGCCTCAGTAGGTTATTTGAAGCGAGCGAAGCGAGCTAGAAGCCAATGCCCAATTCGGCCCCAAATGTGATTTTTTTGGGCATTTCTGAGTGACGATTTCTGATTTCCAGTAAGCCGGCCGGGCAAATCCGCCCCTGCAATCCCTACGCTTTTGGCCCCCTTCGGGGGCCTAAGGGGGGGGGGGAGGACCTGCGCCTGGACAAGACACGGTCTGGCGTAAACCTACCTTGTATGGTATTTTGGTCACGGTTTGTAGTTCTTGACCCACAGTGCGCCGTTCGGCATTCTCAACACTCTCATCCATCAATAGACATTTTATTTATAATCATTGACGTTTGAGCCCATAAATAGGATTTCGTGAAGAAGCTTAACAGATTTGTCAAGACAAAATTGATAATAATATTAATGGTACAAATAAAAGTGTTAAAAAGCTCATTAATGTGCATAAACGTCAACACGTTATTCAACAAAAACCCATTACGAGTCTGAGAGTAAAGGTCAAATCACAGTGTATCTCTGCATTTTAGACACTAACGTCGCACGTGTGCTTGTTTTCAGATAAAGACCTGAAGTGCGAGTACTATTTGATGAGAAAAACCTGAAGGCCTGCACTAGAATATAGACGGAAGCGACCAGGGACACCCTGCACCACGCTTGATGTGCCTAGAATGCTTTTGCTGAAAGACTTTCAGTACTTGGGTAAGATTACACTGCCGTTGATTAGGAGCCCTGTCAAGATCATATGCGTACATACTAAATTACTTTGTATAATTTTTGTACGTGGTCTCACACAATTTTGCGCATTCGTGCTTTTCGCACGAATTTGTACAACTCTGCGTACAATTTTGTACGAAAAAGTTCGCATGTTGAAAATTGTGTGAGACCGCGTACAAAAATTGTACAAATACATTAAGTGTGTACTGAGTACACACTTCAGTTTGTAGAGTGCACTCCAACGAACCAGGATGGGGAAGCCACAGAACTCGCGCATGCGCACAGAATCACTTAACCACCGAGGTTTTCCGCTCGTTAACACATTGTTTCTGATTTCAGCAAAAACGTTGGACGACGCGGAGGTTTTGGTCGAGGGTGTAGTCGGGGCTCCCGGTGAGGAGAGCCTTCTGTATGTCTCCAAAAGAATTTTGCCAAGGGTGCGAAGAGACGATTGCGTCATGAGTGACGCAACGTACTTATTGTCACCTGAAACTCTTGGGGCCGAACAGGTGTTCATTGTAGCCGTAGGTAAATACTAGATAGTAAGTTTAATCAGGATCACAGGAGCAGACCGCTCAAAATGGCTTGGTCAGGCCGACCGACACTGTGGCAAAAAGTTAGGGAAATTTGGTTAACAACTTGTGCTAATTCTCTGTAACCCTCAACCCAGGATTTCCTGTAGCCTCTTTACAGTATTCAGTGTGCGATTCACAGTATTCTCTGTAGGACTTACAGTGGTCTCCGTGTACCTTAATGGTCTGCGACTTGCATGCAGAGAAAACTGTGAGTCGCACAGTGAATATTGTAAATTGGCTACAGGAGAAACTGGGTTTACGGTTACAGAGAATCCTGGCCTGAGCCGCCCCGGCTAGGCGGCGCGCGAATGAGCGGGCCGCTGCTTGGCACGATTTTTTATCCGACCTCATTTTGCCCGACCTCTTTTTTCTTTTCTAACCTTGTTGCACTTTTCGTAATGATTTCATCGGTAAAAACGTTAATTTTAACAGATGTGTCTCTCTCGTCAGGAAGTAACTTTGTAGAATTGCAATACTTTTCGCAAATGACAATAACGGTTTTTTTTTCTTTCAATGCATACTTACAAGTTTAAAAAGAACAAAATTCGCTCATTTTTGGCACGAATTGACGTCGTGTCATCTAAAATGCGGCCTAAAAAGGGTCTATAAACGTTTACATATTAATTTACAAGTTTTGTAAGGTGCACACTGGGACACAAAGTGTGAACACTCCACACGTCCTGGTAAGGAGTGAGAATCTATTCTCGCAAATGCAGAGCTTGCAGTCTCCACACGTAAAGCGTGGGGAATAAAAGTTCCAAACCTCTGCAATTTGAGTGTGAAGTTTTCCTCGCTTGGATTCACAGTATTCTCTCGTATTCATGTACTCTTGATGAACCAGAACACTACCATTTACCCGCAAAATCGTACAAATTTGTGCGAATTTTCGTACAGTTTTGTACGAAAAGCACGTATGCGCAAAATTGTGTGAGGGCACGTACACAAATAGTTGGCTGAGCGATTAGCGAAGCCAGTTACTTCACTGGGGTTGAAAAACTTTTCCTGTCTGTCTGTGTGTCCGCACTACTCCTCCTGAACGGCTCGGCTGATCTTGCTGAGATTTTGCAGGGTTATTAGGTATGTCCTTGGCTCGCCACACGCCAAAATGCAACTTTCTATCGCAATCCCTTCAGTCGTACCAACGAAAAAACACTTATAAAACGACAGAAAAAGTGCAACTTTATTGTGACTTTTCATTTTAGAGACATTTTTACATGGTTTCGCATGGTTTGGAAGGTGCTGATGACGGAAGTGAAATCCATTATGACCCCTGACCAAAGTGTCAACCACGTAGGGGCTACCCCGTCTAGAATATTCTAATATAATTGGCTGAGCGATTAGCGAAGCCAGTTACTCCAGTGGGGTTGAAAAGTTTTGTCTGTCTGTTTGTCTGTCTGTCTGTGTGTCCGCACTACTTCTCCTGAACGGCTCGGCCGATCGAGACGAGATTCTGCAGGGTTGTTACAGGGCGTGGAAATGGCCAAGAAGGTCGTGAAGCGATGCTCGCGCCTTCGGTGCAGGGGTTACGCACTTCTTCGAGATTATGAAAACCAGGCCTTTGTTTTCAAAACGCTTTGCACAGATGGAAAGAGCATGAAATAAAGGGTGCATGAGGCTAATTGCCTTCCTTGATACTTCCTGTTTTTCCCATAATAAATTGAAGGGTTTTCACCGAAAAACACGAAAACTCGAAAATGTAGGTAAAATCTTGGCCGCACCATCCCAATATAAAAATTGCCTCCCTTGTGTGGGCTAAATTGAGGGGACTCAAACCAGCCACTAGGCCTAATGCACCCTAAATTTAATGCTCTTTTGATCTGTGCAAAGCGTTTTGCCTTCACCGACCTAGTTTTCATAATCTCGAACAAGTGCGTAACCGCTGCACCTCGCTCGAGCATAGCTTCACGCGCTTCCTTCGTCGTTGCCGCCCCCTGGTTGTTAGGTATATCCTTGGCTCGCCACACGCAAAAATTCAGCTTTCTATCTCATTCCATTCAGTTGTACTAGCGACAAACAACTAAAAAAAAAAGGCAGAAAAAGTGCAACTTTTTAATGACTTCATATTTTAGAGAAATTTTTACATGGTTTCTTATATTTTTGAGGTTCCTGATGACGAAAATGAAATCAATTTCGCCCCTGACCAAACCTTTAACTGCGAATTGGCTACCTCGGCCCGAATTTACTAACATAATCAACTTCGACCCTTCATCTTAAAAAAAGGGGGTCGACCGACTAAAATTTTTTATTGCAGATTTCGATAGGTCTCGGCAAGACCTTTTCAAAGAGGGGTCGGAAGGGGGGTCTAGGAGCCCAACTTCATTAGTTGGCCGAATCAGGATCTTGAAAAAAGGGGAACGACCGACTAAAAATTTTTATTGCGGATTTCGACAGGTCTCGGAAGGCCTTTTCAAAGAGGGGTCGGAAGGGGGGTCTAGGAGCCCAACTTCATCAGTTTGCCGAATCAGGATCTTGAAAAAAAGGGGATCGACCGACTTAAAAAAAATTATTGCAGATTTCACGTGGTGCATTACTCAATGCCTCAAAAATCCTTGAGACAGCTTGCCGAAGGCAAGCAGGGAAGCGCCGCAGGCCAAGGTAGGTGTAACGCCAGGCGTGGATTGTCGTAACTGGCGCAGCATCGCGAAGCCTGTTACGACAAGACACGGTCTGGCGTAAACCTACTTTGTATACTTCGACCATTCATCACGTAGTGCAATACTCATTGCCTCAATGACCCTTAAAACAGCTTGCCGAAGGCAAGCAGGAAGCGCCGCAGGCCAAGGTAGGTGTAACGCCAGGCGTGGATTGTCGAAACTGGCGCAGCATCGCGAAGCCTGTTACGACAAGACACGGTCTGGCGTAAACCTACCTTGTACAAAGGCATTTACTGCCTACACACTACATGTTCTGTACCTTAAAACCATATCTGATTTTTACCCTTTTCCAGAAGCTGCACGACCACATGGTGAAGGCGGGGCTTCAAAGAGAGGTAGAGTGGACCCACCCAGTTGTGGAGGTGAAAGCCACTCACCAGAAGGCGGGCTGCCTCCCCCGACTTCCACCAACTTTTATCAAGGATGGCTATGAACACCTTGTGGAAGTGGTTGATGAGGTCCCTCTGGCCTTGAGGCCTAAAGTCGATAAATTTATCGGCTACGTCAGAAGGCAGTGGGTAGAGGGCCATGTACCGCCTGAGGACTTCAGCCTCTGGGGGCGCCACGTCTTTACCACCAGTAGTCTTGAAAGTCTTAACAGGGAAATGAACAGAAAGTGTAAGAGGACACACCCAAGCTTCTGGTCTTTCTATGGTAAGAAACTAGCCAGCTCGATGCCTCCTCATAGAATAATCGTAATAGTGTATTTCAGCAAATCTTGAAACGGAAGTAAGAAGAACACAAGTAAGTGCACAATTTCCTTCCCCTCGCCTGTGGGGGGAAATAAAGATGGCTGCCCCTTCAGCCCCCTCCTCAGGCGAGGGGACGGAAGTTGTGCACTTACTTGTGTTCTTCTTACTTCCGGTTCAAGATTCGCTGAAATACGCTATTGGCTGAGCGATTAGCAAAGCCAGTTACTCCAGTGGGGTTGAAAAGTTTTGTCTGTCTGTTTGTCTGTCAGTGTGTCCGCACAACTCCTTCCAAACGGCTCGGCCGATCGGGATGAGATTTTGCAGGGTTGTTTGGTATATCCTTGGCTCACCACACGCCGAAATTTAGCTCTCTATCTCAAATAATTCAGTCGTACCAACAAAAAAACACTAAAATAAGAGGAAAAGTGGCGATACAAATCGGCAACTTGGCCCGTCGCCAATGTTTAACTCTTACAGGCTTTAAACGTGGGTTTGGGTCAAAATGGACGTCATTTTCGTCATCAGCACCCTCAAAAACCTATGAAACAAAAGAAAACTTGAATAAAAATTTTAGTCGTAATATACCCTACCGGGATTTGAACCCGGGTCCAAACTTCTCCGATTTGCTCGAAATTAGCACCGTTAGGTTTGTCTCGTCGCCCCGGTTCCAAAAATACCCCTACATGCCCTTCTAGATGCACCCGTTGCCGGAATCCTCCTCCACCCCGTGTAGACCATGATGCACCTGCAGCAGCGTCCCCGGGGCTCGGATCGGAAAAGCCGCCACCGGGCGGTCCTAAGGATCACCCAAGGAAGCTGCATACCAAATTTAGTGAAGATCGGACAACGGGAAGTCCTCGAACGGACGAACGCACAGCGCGCAATATACTAATGCCCGTCTTCCGATATTTATTTTCATAAATACAAGGTAGGTTTACGCCAGACCGTGTCTTGTCGTAACAGGCTTCGCGATGCTGCGCCAGTTACGACAATCCACGCCTGGCGTTACACCTACCTTGGCCTGCGGCGCTTCCCTGCTTGCCTTCGGCAAGCTGTCTCAAGGTTTTTTGAGGCATTGAGTAATGCACCGCGTGAAATCTGCAATAAAATTTTTTAGTCGGTCGATCCCCCTTTTGCAAAATCCTGATTCGGCAAACTGATGAAGTCGGGCTCCTAGACCCCCCTTCCGACCCCTTTTTGAAAAGGTCTTGCCGAGACCTGTCGAAATCCGCAATAAAATATTTTAGTCGGTCGATCCCCGTTTTTCAAGATCCTGATTCGGCCAAGTAATGAAGTCGGGCTCCTAGATCCCCCTTCCGACCCCTCTTTGAATAGGTCTTGCCGAGACCTATCGAAATCTGCAATAAATTTTTTTAGTCGGTCGATCCCCTTTTTTTAAGATCCTGATTCGGCAAACTGATGAAGTCGGGCTCCTAGACCCCCCTTCCGACCCCTTTTTGAAAAGGTCTTGCCGAGACCTGTCGAAATCCGCAATAAAATATTTTAGTCGGTCGATCCCCGTTTTTCAAGATCCTGATTCGGCCAACTAATGAAGTCGGGCTCCTAGACCCCCCTTCCGACCCCTCTTTGAAAAGGTTTTTTCGAGACCTATCGAAATCTGCAATAAAAATTTTTAGTCGGTCGACCCCCTTTTTTCAAGATGGAGGGTCGAAGTTGATTATGTTAGTAAATTCGGGCCGAGGTAGCCAATTCGCAGTTAAAACTTATGTCACGGGTAGAAATTGATTTCATTTTCGTCATCAGGAACTTCAAAAACATAAGAAACCATGTAAAAATGTCTCTTAAATGTAAAGTCACTGAAAAGTTGCACTTTTTCTGCCGTTGTTTTAGTGTTTTTTCGTTAGTACGACTGAATGGAATGAGATAGAAAGCTGAATTTTTGTGTGTGGCGAGCCAAGGACATACCTAATAACCCTGCAAAATCTCAGCCAGATCGGCCGAGCCGTTTGGGAGGAGTAGTGCGGACACACAGACAGACAGACAGACAAACAGACAGACAGACAAAACTTTTCAACCCCAGTGAAGTAACTGGCTTCGCTAATCGCTCAGCCAATTACGGGACGGGCCAAAAACGGCAAAAAAAAATGCAACTTTTTAGTGACGTTATATTTTAGAGACATTTTTACATGGATTCGTATGTCATTGAAGGTGCTGATGACGAAAATGAAATCAATTTCGACCCCTGATCAAAGTTTTAACTGCGAATTGGCTAACTCGGCCCGAATTTCCTAACATAATCAACTTTGACCCTTCATCTTGAATAAAAGGGGGTCGACCGACTAAAAATTTTTATTGCAGATTTCGATAGGTCGATTCCGATGCCTAACCTAACCTTTTCAAAGAGGGGTCGGAAGGGGGGTCTAGGAGCCCGCCTTCATGTATTGTGAAAATTGGTGCAAAGGCCATGTTTTGCACATCAACTTTGGCACAGTGGGAACACTAGAGCGGGCCTCAGTCCTGATGTTACATCAATAAGTTTGCGCTTTACCTCCACGGGATATGAGGTGCGAGGCCCGAAGGCCCGAGAGACGGCCTCCGATTGGGCCAAGCCAGGTGTTGTGCGAGGGCCGAAGAAGGCCCGAGAAGAATCCGCGGGCAGGCCAAGCTGGTATCGGCCCCTGTCGAACCGAATTGCCGGCGCAGCGAAGCGGAGCTGCCTCCTCGGTTCAACGGAAGGGCGCGCCCTAGCTTGTGTACTTCGACCATTCATCACGTAGTGCACTACTCATTGCCCCAATGAACCCTTAAAACAGCTTGCCGAAGGCAAGCAGGTAGCGCCGCAGGCCAAGGTAGGTGTAACGCCAGGCGTGGATTGCCGAAACTGGCGCAGCATCGCGAAGCCTGTTACGACAAGACACGGTCTGGCGTAAACCTACCTTGTAATGTGCAAACACATTCTTCTCAAGGTTCTTACACTTTTGAAAACAACAAAACTGTTAACGACACGGTCGTTTTCCTACAACATCTTTGTTGGCTGAGCGATTACCGAAGCCAGTTACTCCACTGGGGTTGAAAAACTTTTTCTGTCTGCGAGCGTGCGTGCGTGCGTGTCCGCACTACTCCTCCTGAACGGCTCGGCCGATCTGGCTGAGATTTTGTAGGGTTATAAGGTATGTTCTTGGCTCGCAACACGCCAAACTGCAGCTTTCTATCGCCATCCCTTCAGTCGTACCAACGAAAAATCACTTATGAAACGACAGAAAAAGTGCAACTTTTATGTGACTTTTCATTTTGGAAACATTTTTCATGGTTTTGAATGGTTAAGAGGGTGCTGGTGACGAAAATGAAATCCATCATGACCCCTGACCAAAGTGTCAACCACGTAGGGGCTACCTCGACTAAAATATTCTATTACCCGCGGAACGCAACACTTCATCTGCTGCATCATCTTTCGATTCAACTGCAGGAGCTGCTGCATGGAGTCCATACTGGCTGTCCGGGTCGTGGTCTTGTGGGGCGGCAGAAGACGGTGGGTGCGGCTACGACTGCGGCTCCGGTCACGGGGGGGGGGGAGGGGGGGGGACTGATCTGGCTCATGATCCAGGAGGCCTCTGGGGCTCCAAGGTGTGCTCGGGGCGCTGCACCGTTGGGGATTGCTGGGTGGTCGATGTGGTGCCCCTGGCTAGTGACGTGCGAAGCCTTCGAATCCGATTTGAATCGAATCGAAGCACGCTACCTTTGATTCGGATCGATTTCGAATAAACAGGATTCGGATTTAGGTGATTCGACAAACCGGTCACCTTTCGTTTGTATTCAAATTTGGAGCCCGCGCATGTTTGCCAATATTTTTCTTTTACCCTTATAATTTACGCAAATCACGTCTAAATGAGCCATAATTCAACCTTCCTGTGATTTTAAGAACATTTATTTGGCCCAAGCAGCAAGTTGGTCCACGACCGAGCTAATTTCAGTTCATGTTTGCTTTGATTCGAATCGGATTCGAAGTAGGAATATTCGATTCGAGCGAAAAAAAAACCCACATTTGATTCGATTCTTGGAAAAAAACAATAATTCGATTCGACTTTAAAAAATGCTACTTCGCACACCACTTCCCCCGGCGCGTTGTGCAAACGACACACCTGGTTGGACCTTGGCGGTCTCAGCACGACGCTCTGCAGACCGTCTGCGACGTCTGTTTTCCAGGCCTTCGGCTTGCGCGCTGAGGCGTGGGAGAGCTGCCGGTGGGACCTTGCCGGTGTTGCGTTGGAGCTGTCCGTCTTCAAACTTCCTGTAATCTGGGCAGCCGTGGTAGTTTGGGCGATAACCTTTCTCCCCGCACTGCTGGCAGAAGGGGGTGAACCCCGGGGGCGCGTGGTCCAGGGGGCATTCAGTGTGGTGGTGAGCTCCTTCGCAGTGCAGGCATAGAGGTGGGCGAAAACAGTGCGACCCTGAGTGCCCGTAGTCGGGACAGGTTGTGCAGATGGGTGGTCCCTGAGTGTAGGGGTCTTCAACAACAACTCGGTGGTGACATAAGGATGTGATTTTCCTAAAGCTGGAGGTGGAAGATTCGGCGGCCAGGCGGACTCGGATGCTTTGAGTCTCGCTGCCCTGCTTCCAGAGCCGCGAGACGACTGCCAAGTTACATTAGGCTTTCACCCAGAACAAATTCGCAACAAAACGCCGCTTTGGGGATTCATAGTATGACAAATGATGATCAATTCCTGAGAATTCCCAAGAATTCCCAAAAGCCGTTTTCCCGGAAACAGCGTTGAAAGTCCGCCATTTTAAATTTTGGGGCTTAAACCATACGTTTTTCATGTAATAATTACAATTAGTAGGTAGTGGAAATGAAAACAGCAACATATTGATGAAAAGTTTGGATAATTTCTTACAATTTTAGGGACGGAGTAAAGCACGACGATGGGATTCAGTGTGGATCGTCAACTAGGAACTCGTCGTCCTCCTCCTCCCCCTCCGGCACCTCGCATGTTGGCAGCAATACCTGGTCCAGTAAAATACGCTCTTATTGCCGCCGTTTGATTCTAATTTAAATACCTTGTTGGTTGAGGAACTGACCTCTGGCATTGCGTTGGCACAGTTTACTCCGTTGCACTTGGCGCGCATCTGACAGCATATGGGTCCTATCAACAAAGGCCGATGTCTTTTTCTCCGAATGAACGAAGTCCGAAGTCTTCGGCTGACGATTAACAAAGTCCTATGTCTCTTTTAGGTTATCGGCTGCCTTCACTTTTGTTTCCCTTAGTTTACATTGAAGATCGGTCAATTGGTCCATGATACTATGCGCGTTTGGTCCTTAAAACATAGGAGTTATAAAATATCAACCCTCAGTCCTAAATTTATTCCTCGTAACTCGTGAACGCGTTCAAAGTTCGGAAAGGCGAAGCGGCCCGAAAAAGACATAGGACTTTGTTCATCGTCAGCTAAAGACATCGGACTTTTTTAATTGGTAGCAAATGACATCGGACTTTGCTCTTAGGACCCATCGAATTTTCTCCCCTCCGTGAAGCAGCAGCAGCGCCTCGTGGCGCAGTCACCGGCGCACTCACACGCTGCAATCTTGAGTACTTCTGGAGGGGCTGGTGGGAGAGTCGTCGTCACTGGCTGAAACATCCCATCTGGGCGATTCTCACGTTTCGGGGTAGTTTCGTTTCTTTTGGCCCCTGTGCCCAAACAAGGGCGATATCGACATGGGGTTAGCTGCTGGGATTAGATAGGGTCATTACCTACTAAACCCAAATGTTTCGAATAGTTCGCTTGCGTTGGATTGGTTGCCCTAGCTTTCAGAATGCCCAAAATGTAACTTCCGTGATTGTCCCACGATAACATACTCGAATTTTCCGTCCCCAATGTAATGGAATGGTATGAAAATTCTGCCAACTGTCGATGGTCATTCAAAACCTGGAGTTGATTTCAACGGAAGACTAACACACACGACATTTCAAAGGTTCTTTTACTGCAGCGAAAAATGCCCACCGTGTGTTCAATTTCATTGCACACATTACGAAAACGCCGCTCTCGACTTCTCCCTTTGCCAAATTTTAAACTTTTCTTGACGTCAGCCATCAAGATGGGGTGCCTGAGAAAGAATTGCGTGGGGCGCCGAAGTCGAAGATGCTCTGCACGGTCGCGAGGCGGGCTGCAGCTACCAAAAATGGCGTGTATCAACAATTACATGTAACTTCTGTGGCACCCATTACCCAGTGTTGCAGCGGCACTAGGTAAAAAAAAAAATTCGCTAAAATGTCGGCGTTGGAGTATCATTTGACCATGAAACGACAAATAAGCCACAGCGCGCCCGAGTCAGCCGTTAAGGTCGATTTTCACACTTTGTAACTTCCGTGTTAACGTAACTTCCGTGATCAAAACACCCGTATAAACGCATGTAAATACCTGAGGGCTTACATTTTTAAGAAGGTAGTACAAGGTCTTGACTATGAATACCATTGCCATAAATCTAGTATCATTCAGGACTCCAGTAATTACGAAAACTAAATTCGATGATTCTTACTGTAAGCAAATCAGGAACGTCACAACTACCCCGAAACGTGAGAATCGCTCCGCTGTCATTTTCCAGCCCCATTCAGTGGGATCTAATTGAGCCCCGCGCCATTCCTGAATCTGAAAATATGCCCGGTACGAGTGATGTCGCGCCGCCGCCGATGTTGGGGGCAAAGTAGCAATATCAAACTTCACGTTGACGGGCTTCCTTGCGACTGTGCGCACGTATGCAGTGTGTCATATGTTTCGGCGTCTATGTACTCACTGCACATCCTGATAAAGGCCTGCTGCCGCTCGGTGTCCTGAGGGCGCCCTGGAGTCGTTCCCACCACGGGGACAGAGGCCACTGGGGGCAGGGGGCAAGTAGGGGGCTGTTGCCTAGAGATGTCTGCCGCGGGCACTTCGAGCAGGGTGGTGACGGCGAAGGCGTACTCAGCACGGATGCGGGGGAGGCCACCAGCTTGCACTTCCGCTGGAACTCAAAATAGCACCCTCTGTGATAGCGCGCACCTGACTTGCTGAGAGACGGCTCGTTGACAATTCTTGTTCGCACGACGTGGCCCCACTCGTCGTCACGGTTCGCACACAGCTGCAGCAGGTGCTGCTTTGTGGCATCCCGCGTGATGCTGCTAATGTTGAGCCGCGGTTGATTTAAGGTCGGTATGGCCACGCTGCAGAAGAGACAGCATGTCGCCAGGTCAAAATTCGACTGGCTGGACCTCTTCGTCAGCACCCGCCTGCTGGGCTCCGTGGCGGCGGCGCCTGTGGGTGGGGTGGAGGCCGGCGACGAGGGCTGGATGTGCCGACTAACGTCCTTCCGGCACTTTTCGTGAAAGACAACCTACGGCAAGGACCGCGGCAATGCAACACAACTTTCGTTACATACACGCGTATGTGAGCTTTCCATTTACACATGCCTCAACGCCATCTTGTAGCTGGTTCAAGAATTCGAAGGCCGACGGATTTCTTTCCGCACAAGCTGCTTTCAGTGCAGGCAGGCCCCGTACCGTCAACCTATTGGTTTTTTCTGTGCCCAAAGCTTTATCGCACAGAAAGCAGAACTCCATTTTGAGCAGCTCTCATCAACAAATACATAGATACTAGGCCAGTGGTTCCCAACCCCGGGGTCGCGACCCCATTTGGGGTCGCGGAAAAGTTTTGTGGGGTCGCGGCAAGCTACCTGGGGTCGCGTGGGGTCGCCTGTTGGGTTCTGAGGGTCGGTCTGCAGGGAAACCGCCAGTACGAAAATACGGAAAAACCTACGGATGTTTGGCGTTTTTGGTGCTTCCAAGCCACGGCGAGGGCTAACAATGCAGTTTCACGTAAAACCCCTCGGAAGAGGGAGAGGGATTAACTCCTTCCGTTGGTCTTCAGGTACGTACGGTAAGCCTCGGTTGCTCCTTCCCTACCATGCCCTTGCCTTTCGTGGCTCCTCATGCGGCCGGAGTGGAGAGCAGCAGTTGCAAATGTCGTAGGTGTATCGTTGGCCCCATGAATGGCCCCGTGACGGTGGCACTCATAAAGCTCGTTTTTAAAGTTCAGCTGCGATTAAGCTATCATTTGGAAAATAATAGGACTTATTGCAAATTACGGCCCGCTGTTTTAAATGCGACCCAGTCACCAAAATGGGGTTAAAATTTAAAATTTGACAGTTAAATTTTGACCCCCCCCCCCTTAAAAAAGTGGGGTCGCATGGGGTCGCGTAAGTTTGGTTTTGGGGTCGCGAAAAATTTTGGAAGCTAATTTGGGGTCGCGAGCTGAAAAAGGTTGGGAACCGCTGTACTAGGCCAACAATACATATGGCTGGCTGCCTGGCGGGCTGCCGCGCGGAGTAGCACCGCTGGCGCTTCGGCCGCGATTTCCGGCTTCCAAACTCATTTTAGCGGCAAATGTGCCGTATATCGTTATTTTTAGAATTAAATTATGGACAAGGTTTACACAAACACTTTTTCCCAAATAATGCTCAAACAGGTGGAAATTCGCCTCTAAAGTCAAAAAAACTTGTTCAAAATGTTTTTTTTTTGCTTTGATACTTTTATTTTTAATGTGTACCTTCAAAGAAGGGCAAACTATGTTATGGATCTTGTAGGCGCAAGTCTTACGAGTGTTTTGAGTACCCGCACAACCCTGTAGGACAAACAGTTTGGCCGTAAACAGCTTAAAACCACTTAAGCCCCAAAATTCAAAATGGCGGACTTTGAACGCTGTTTCCGGGAAAACGGCATTTGGGAATTCTTGAGAATTCTCAAGAATTGATCATCATATGTCATACTATGAATCCCCAAAGCGGCGTTTTGTTGCGAATTTGTTCTGGGTTGTCCATGCATTTTGAACTAATGTAACGTAGGTCGGGATGGCTGGAGGCAGACCGCAGACGACAAACTGTGGGCTCTTGGGGGCGCCGGAGTACGAGAAGGCTGGCATCCCGGTGGTCTTCAGGTAGACTAGGACCGTATCCTTCTGCTGCGTGGTGGAGCAGTGCAACTTGAAGGTGTCCCTCTGCGAGACGAGCCGCACATCATCTGGCTTGAATCGGGACAGCAGGCCCTCCTTTAAGGCCTTGAAGTCGGGAATCCTGGCCTAGACCACGACAGGCAATGGTCGGCGGCCGGTGGTGGTCTTGTCTGCAGCAGGGGTGCGCGCCGTGGTTGGCGGGGTGGACGCCGTCGCTGTGGTTGGCTTTGGTGGTGGCTTGGGGGCAGAGGCTTTGAGCGCCGTCTGGGCGCGCTGTAGCTTCTTCCTCTCCACTTATGTCAGGGTGGACTGGAAGGGAGGCTGCTTGTTGGCTGCGTCGGCGCTGAGCCGGTTTTGGATGTTGACCTCTGCCATCTCTTCGTCGGAGACGGTGTTGTCTTGTGGTCCAGTCCGCGGCTTCTTCGGTTCATCTGCAGTCGACGTGGCCGGGGGGCGTCCGCGCTTGGTGGCGTTGGGTTCCAGGAATAGCCGCATGAAGCAGTTTTTTACCAAGCCGTCCGCCGCTCCGTGGATGGCCGTGGTGGCAGGTATGGCTTGGCGGACGAGTGTAGCTGGGACCCTGTGCGTTTCCAGGTCGACAGGTGTGATCACGGGCAGACTGTCGGATGGCACTTGGTATAGCTCACCCGCCCGGATGGACAGCTGGACGGGCACGGGGTGAGGCTCATTCTTCTAGCCAAGATGCAGGCGGAGGCGAAGGGATTTCGGGCAGACGGTCTCTTGGGCTGGTATACAGTAGTCCTCTAGCGCCGCGATGTTGTGGTGCACCGTGACGTGGTTGTTCGTGGTCCCGGGGAGGAGGACGAACTGAAACCTGTCCGAGATGAGTGGCTGAGCTGGTGCTTGACGCACGACGGAGACTACAGTGCGTTGTTGCCGGCCTCGTCGTAGAAGGTATACTAGACAGCCGGAAACCGGCGAATCGCGGGCAAACGCCAATTTTTTTTTTTTTTTTAAGCTACATGTTGGTGGTGTTGAGCTTAATGTTAGATAGATAGATAGATAGATAATGTGTGGCTGAGCAAAGCCGAGATCGACCAACTCCGGTATTGTAATCCGCCGGCTCGGGACTCAGCCACACCACCTAGATCCTTGCCGCACCCACCCCCGTTTGCGTGACCCGGGGGCCGGTGCCACTTTAGGGGGCCCCACCGCGCTTCGGCGCGCGGCGAGTGGACTACCTTCGCAGCTTTCGCTCCTCCGGTGCCCAGGGCGTGTGGGTTATCTAAGGGAAGGTAAATTGGCAGTAACTCCACGCTCTCCATCCTCAACCAGAGTTTATTGCAGATATTGCATGCACCATGCCACAATCCATTAGCAAGCCTACTGGAAGCTTTAGTACAACTGAAGCATTAAGCATTGGCACAAGCGCCTGCCCCTATTGCCCTCCACCCTGCCCCGCTCCGCCACCCCGCCGCCTCTCCCGCTCTTCATCTGATGACACATATCCCTCCTGCTCCGCGTCAACGTGGCGCGCGAACTGGGCCCGGTCCTGCGCCAGCTGCTCCCATCCTTGCTCAGGGGCTGCCAACTTGGTCATGTGGTCCTGGATCGCCCTGCGGAAGGTGTGCGCTGGGCGTCCCACTTTGCGCCGTCCCAGGTCCAGGTCGAGCCGCAGGGGGTGCCCTGGAGGCCGTCGCTGTACGTGGCCCCAGTACCTCATCCGGTGCTGCCGGACCGCTGCAGCCAGGGAGAAACGCCGCCGCTCCTCCGGCTGGAGGCGAAGCATCCCTGGTCGCGGCCGCCTCGAGGTGGCGAGCATCGCCTCCAGCATCAACGCCGACCTCCTCCTCAGTGTGGTCCGCTGTCCCTGTACCGAACCTGCTGTGGATAGGGAATAGGCAATAGATGGCATCACAATCGACCTGAAGAGGCGCCGAACCACCGCCATCGGGAGGGGGTGCCTCTGCAGCGCCGGAAGGAGGGCCTCCACCGCTCGCTGCCCGCGCCGGGTCCGCTGCAACATCACCTCCCGCCTGCCGAGGTCCACCGGGATCACCGCCCCGAGGTACTCGAGCTGGTTTACCCTCGGCACCTGAAGCGGTCCAATCCTTGTCCGCTCGCCATCTTCAGCCCGCGGTCCTCCCGGTGTTCGCCGCATGTACTTCGACTTGACCGGGTTGATCTCCAGCCCCAGCCTCCTGAAACCTTCGATCAGCGGGGGGAGAATCCGCTCCAGCTCCTCCAGCTCCCGTACCAGGAACAACACGTCGTCCGCGTAAGCCAGTCCCACTGGCAGCATCCCGGGTCGGTTGACCTGCAGGGACAGCTCCGGCACCGCCCTGGCCACCTGCTCCATCGCCCAGTGCACTGCGTCGGTGAAGGCCCATGGGGAGTAGTTGCACCCCTGCCGGACGCCCCTCCCCCGCCGCACCGGGTCAGAGGTTGCCCTGCCCCAGCGCACCCTCGTTGTCTCCGTGCAGGCCAGCCCAATCACCACGTTGACCAGGTTCGGCGGGACGCCCCTCTCCAGCAGGTTGGCCACCATGGCGTGCTGCGACAGTGAGGGGAAGGCCTGCCTGATGTCCAGAGCCAGGAGGTGCACCGTCTCCCCCGCGTTCCAGTACTCGTCCAGGATCCGGCGGGTGACGAAGATGTGGTCGTCGCAGGACCTGCCGGCCTGAAAACCCGCCTGGTACCACGGCATTGCTGGGGTCTGCAGCATCATCAGCTCCAGAAGGTGCCGGGCCTGCAACTTGTACACCCCCGGGCAAAGCGCTATCAGCCTGAAGTCACCCACCTCCGCCGCTCTCGGAATCTTAGCGATAGGCTGCTGGAAGGACTCGGTGACCTCTTCTGGAAATGCCCCGTCCCTCCACCATTGGACCGACGTCAGGGCCAGCTCCACGAAGAAGACTCCCGGGGCGTAGATCAGCCATTCATTCGGGATCCCGTCCGGTCCTGCCGCCGTCCGCTTAGAGAGCCGCTGCGCATACTCCTGAAGCTGGGCCGCTGAGGGTGGAGGAAGCGGGGGGGCGTCGTCCGGGACCGGTACCTGCCGTGGTGGCTGCCCCCTGATGTTGTTGAGCGCCGCCTCCCACTGCCGCATGGTGGGCCCCCGGGGCGCCGCTTGCGTCGCCCTCCGCTCCGTCCTCAGGTACCTGAAGAGTTGCTGCAGCCTCTGTGGTGGGGGTCTATCCTCCATCTGCCCGAGGTCTCTCGCCAGCTTCTCCCTCTCGTGCGTCCGGTTGGCCGCCCTCATGTTGGCCCTGGCCTGCGTCTGCACCTCACGAGAAAATTCATCCCCCCCGGTCCGCCTCACCAGATTCGCCGCCGCCTGCAGATTGTTGAGCGCCAGCTGCCGGTTTGGGGTAACGGGCGACCCCCGCATTTCCAGTGTGGCCCCCGCCGCAGTGTGAAGTGCATCCGCGAGCCTGGCCCAGGCGAGCGGCCCCGCGGGAGAGTGTGCCCGCAACTGCCCGATCGCCCCGGCGACCGCTTCCTGAAAAGCCGCCCTGACGTCCAGGTTGGAGGAGAGCTGCGTCGAGTCCAGCGGGGGCCCCCTCGGCCTCCTGTCCACCGCTCCGCCAGCAGCCCGGCCACGCTCCGGTACCCGGGGCTGCCTGGGGGTGTGCACCGTGACTACGACAGGCCGGTGATCCGACCCCATCGGCCAGTCCCTTGCACCGAAGAGCCCCTGTATCCTGCGGTAGTTGGAAAGGACATGGTCAAGCTGCGACTCCCTGCCACCACTCCTCCAAGTTACCAGGCAGTTCCTTGCCACCCTCGAGGTGGTCCATATCCTCAGCCCATGCTGCCTGGCCATCAGAAGGACCTCTTCCCCCGCCACGTCGCTGTGCCGCTCCAGCGTCCTGGGCCCAAGGATGTCGTCGTCCCTCAGCCGGCTGGTGTGACCGAGGTGGGCGTTCAGGTCCCCCAGCAGGAAACACCAACTGGTCAGCTCGATCGCAGCGACCTCCGCTGCGACCGCCCGGAGCACCTCCGCCTGCCTCCTGTTGGTGTTGCAGGGGACATGGCACGTGATGATCTTGGCCTCCGCCGCTCCAACCCTGACCTGCAGCACTCCGACGTCCCGATGGGGGAAAGCATAGCGGACGGGCTGAACCGCCCCATCACCCCCACGGCGTACCAAGATGGCCACCCCGCGTCCACCCCGTGGCTCGCATCCTTCTACAAACCACCTGAAGTTCGCCGTGTGCAGGTGCTGGGCCGGCATCCTGGTCTCCTGTAGAACTGCCACCTCGACTCCCAGCTCCGCCAGCAGTTGGTCGACGTCATCCCTGGTCTCGGGCCGGGCACAGCCCCTCACATTCCATGTGCACATCCTGAAGGTGTTGGGAGGGTTGAGGGGAGGGTCCATGTTGACCACCCCCTCCCGCAGACTCAGGGCCCCCTCGTCCGTGGGGGTGGTGTCGGTCGCCACCGACCGTCCGGGGAGTTCAGCACCCTCCCGCATCCCCGCCGCGCTGATCCGGTGCACCCCCTCGACTCCCGCCGGGGAGGGGGGAGGGGGCGGGGGTGGGGGGTCGTCCAGCCGGACCTCCCGCACCACCGCGTCGAAATGCCATCTTCCGACGACCCCATAGACCAGCTCGGCCTCCCTGATGGTCTGGGAGAGCACGACCGGTTGGATCCTCGCGTTGTCCACGAAGCCCTCAGGGTATATCACATAAGGCTCCAACCCTGGCCGCAGTACTCTGACCGGGCGGGCCAGCAGCCCCGCCAGCCCGTGCACACTCTCTATGCCGACGTGGGTCCTCTCATCGCTCAGGCTCCGCAGCGCCGCTTGGATCGGGTCCGCCCCGCCGCCGTCCAGGAGTTGGTCAGCATACTCCTGCAGCAGTGGCCGATACCTGGGCACATGTGAGGCCATGTGGGCCACTGTTCCTTGCCGCAGCCGCCTGGCATGGAACTCCCAGCCCCCTCCGTCGCCCGGGAAGAGGGCCCTCGCTGCAGCCATGTATAGCGATTGGGGTCCCTCCGGGACCGGGCCCACCGTGGCGTGGGACTCTGTTGTGTCGAAGCCTTCCCGCCCTCCGAGACCTGCAAGACAACCGCATGAGTACTCATCCTCTAACCGCTCCCCTCCGCCCTGCTTCCCGATGCACCCCTTACCGACGGCGGTGGCCCCTCGCCCCCGGCCCCTGCCTGTACCTCGTCCTCCCTCCTCCCCCCCCTCCCCGCCTCTACCTGGCGGGCGCGCCACAACCATAGACTCACCTTCATTTTCCTCCCGACCTCCTTCCAGCTCCTCCATCCCATGGCCTTGACCTCACCTGGCCCAGTACTGTCAGCTCCCGGTCGCCGGGCCGTCTTCTTATAGCACTGCTCGCCCGCCCCCTTCTAGCAGACGATCCTCCTCTCACCTTCCCTGGTCGCCGTCGGTCACTCCGCCTGCAGCGCTGTGGTCGCTCCATCCGGGGGAAGGGGGGGGGGGGAGGGGTCCACAGCTTCCGTCAGCGAGCGCCGGGCCACTCACCTGCCTTCCCCGGCCGCCGCACCTTGCTGTTCCTCCGCGCCTCTCCGACTCCGCCATGCTCGCCTGGGTGATCGCCCTCTTACGCTCCCGGCTCCTCACCGCAGCTGCAGACCCCGCCTGTAAGTGCCGACCCTTCCTCACCAGCCCTGCCCACCACTTTTACTCACCACCTATTTCTGACCATCCAGCTCCTCTCCTCCACGACCAGCTGACTCCCGCCATGTGGGCCAGGAAATACCTGACTCTGCCTGGGGGTGCCGCCGGACCGTTGGGACGCGCGCTCAGCCTGCTTGGCCATGACCTGGATTGGGCAGCATCCCTCTACTCGTGGCTGGAGGCCCAGCAGCCCAACTCAGGTAAGCTTACCTTTTCCTCGTCCTGGCCGCTTCCCCGCCCTCCGACGACCTCCTCGTCCTGCCGCTGCCTCGTTGTTTGTTGTTTGTTGTTGTTGACACTGCTGACGTCATCACCGCTATCTGACCGCTCCCTCATTCACTGCCCCTCCTCAGCTCACCTGACCCCGCTGGCAGCCCTGTCCACATGGGCCACCTACCGGCTCGCCGACCTCCACCTGAGTCCTCCGTCCGGCTGCGGGCTCCAGGAGTCGGGTCGGGGTCGCCATCAGCCGTCAGCCTCGTCCCCCGGCGACGGGCCGTTTTCACCTCAGCCCTCAGCCGGCGGCAGCGACGAAGGTAGAGAGGACTTCGCCTCCGAGCGCCGCTTCCTCCGTTCCTCCTCCGCATCCGGGGTCGGGGCTAGAAACACCGTTGAGGTCCTGCCGGACCACGGGAGCCAGGGGCTGCTCCCCCCTACCACCACCGTCCGGCCGGGCCCCGCTGCTCAGCCTCAGGCCCACTCTCCAGGCCTGCACTCCGCCGACATGGAGGGCTCGCCGCGCTCCGTCCTGCCTCCCTGCGACTCACCTCTCACCCCCATCTGCATCCACCCTAGTCACTCCTTCTCCACCCCCGCCACCGTCCACAGCACTCCGTCGACCATCTTCATTTCCTCCTCTCCATCCGCTGCTTCTTCTTCCTGTCTCCATACGCCACCACCCTACTGCCCTGACTACTATACCAACTACCCCCACTACGCCGACGATGACAGCGACTGCGACCACTTTGACCCGGACCGCCCCTGTATTTGTTTCCAAGTCACCATTCATCAAGACCCAGAGGACCTGGAGCGCGACGCTGTCCTCCTTCAGGAGTGGGAGGACTCCGAACTCCGTCACTGGGAGGAACTCTGCGTGGAGGCAGAGCTCGCCGGAGAGACGCCACCTGCCGAGCCCTGGCTGTAGGGCCCCTGCGCCCCTCCCCAGCTTCCTGAGGTCGCCGAGCAGTGCCCCAGTTCATGGTTGAGTAGATGGCGGTCCGCTTCACAATAAAGGTCCTGCTGTCCTCTTGTTCCTTGTCCTCATTACTCTTCCACTTCTTCACCTGCAACCTAGCCTGTTAGCACACACCATATAGCGGCCTTACCTCCGCTTTCTCATGCACAGCCTGAGGCCAAGGCGGGCGTTTTAACCAAGCTACCGATCAAAGCTTCTCGAAGCCATACCCGTTCGGCGCTTGGCTAGGAGGCAGACATTTACTTAAAGCCATGCAAAGCACAAGCCTAAAACCTCACTGCCCCCAACCCCAGGAAGGAGCGCTTGGAGCTACCGCCACGATGAGGGAGGGCAAGTCCCTCCCCCACCGCCCTTCCCTTGGTGGTGTTGAGCTTAATGTTAATCGAAAAATTTACGTTCGCGTCGCTCGTTCGCTCGCTAGCTTTATTTGTTGGGTTTATGAAATACTTTGTGTATAGAATCATGGCCAACATGTTGGACAGCGAAACAGGACATTATTGCAGACGTGCTGTTTTTGAAACCAGAATAAAATGTAGAGTTTCTGAGCAGTATTTTGTGCAAAATAATTGTTAGGTTTAGTTTTTCAAAAATGTATATTATATCATTGTCATATGAGTTTCTTTCAAATTAGTGAACTATATGTACAATTTGTCTTTTGTGCAATGAAGCAGTAAATTGTATCATTTGTTGACTTTATACTAACAGTTTAAACTGTAAGATGGAAATTATCTGAGACAAATTTTATAATAG
The DNA here is from genome assembly GCA_030522485.1 of Stenchaetothrips biformis. Lineage (NCBI taxonomy): Eukaryota > Metazoa > Arthropoda > Insecta > Thysanoptera > Thripidae > Stenchaetothrips > Stenchaetothrips biformis. The sequence goes on along the minus strand of CM060089.1, from coordinate 1,173,762 downwards.
CCTGTCTTACAATATCTACTCCAACCTTTGTTAAGTGAACTTTGTCAACGCTATTCAAAGCAGATGGTCCAGCAATTTTTAACTTTTCATTTACATCCAAAACAGAAAAGCCATATTTTATAGTAAACTTCTGTAGTATTTTGTTAAAATCATTTACATTTACAACAGCTGAATTTTCATCTAGTAAAGGACAGGGTGGAATTGTTAGAATAGTCACTTAACCAACCATTTGACCAAAAGTTTTCATCAATTTTCTTAACATTACTTGAATTTCATTATTGATGGCACGTCTGGAAAGTTTATCCTTACAAAATTGGATTAAATCATTTGTGCCAGCCATAAAAAACAAATTTTGTTTTGGTAACGAGTTTCTTAAAGAATACTGAATACTCAAAAGATTGCCGCCAGATATAACATGGCCTTGCCGTGTTCCAGGCTTACAATCCAACACACGCAAAAAATTGCTATCTCCTGCTAACATAACATTTGGCAGAAACAATGAATATGATGGATTACAATTGCCATACTTCCAACGCCACACGTAAATTGTGACTTTTGATTCTTTAAATACTGTATTAATTTCATTTAACATATGGTGATTGTTAACTTTGTCAATGCAATTTGTTGACAAGTGGGCAAGATATATTTAATATATTCATGGATTCAGAAACTTCTCGCAATCGAACAAAAACTTTCTTTAAGTTTTCTTGACTAGTTAAACTGTAACTATGAATCTTTGAAACTAGCACAAAAATAATTTGGTCAACAGTTAAAACACCAACGTCTCCAACATGCAATTTTTGTTTTTGTAAAACATCAACAGAACCATATCGGTCTTTCATAATCTTAGCAAAATCTTTGTTCATGTGTAAATCTTCAGCTACACAATGGGCAATTGCATGTGTAACGGGAGCATGAAAAATATTTCCTACAATATGTTTTACAACCATGCTCAAGATTTTACACTTTAATGCAAAGTTTCTATATAAGTTTGAATCAGATAATCTTGAACCGGCGTATTTTCAGTGAGGAACACCGCTCGCCATGAAAAACTGTGTGTTTGGAAATGAATTTGTATTAATTCCTTGATGTGTAAGTCAAGAAGGAAAACGCAGAAGGAGATTTAATGAGGCTTGGAAAACTGACAAAGCGAAAACTTACATTTGTTAACTTTGAAATTCCAAAATCAGCTAAAATTCGGGCGCGGCGTTGTGACCAATGAGGAGCAGTGTAAGACTATGTTGTTCGTCTGGTCTGCACCAAGGATTTATAGAAGGCTCAGATGTTTTGCTTGAATTGTGATACCAACTGATTTGAAAATTAAATTGAAACAGAAAAAAGAAAAATAATAGATTGTAAAAAATGTTGTTATTTTCTGTTTCAAAAAAAAGAAAATAATTTTTCATTACAAAAACAAAGTGGTATTTTTAATTTTATGCTTATTCATTTTATTGCTTTAAATTTTTCGTTTTTTTAAGTTGGTTTAAATGTGTAAGTTGTATTCACGCGGTAACCAAGAAAATCAATTTAAACAGCTCCTAACTGCAGACAAGTTTTCGGACAGTAATCTAGATGGAGGAAATTGAGGTAAAACAGTATTTTATCTTCGACTTATGCGAACCAAACTTAATTTTGCATGTCTTTTTACAGTTGTTCAGTGTAAAGGAAGTATTTCCAGTTGATGAAATTGAAGAAAAAGATGACATTTTGGTGCACTGTGAGTTAAGTAAAAACATTGAGGAGAATGATAACGTCCCTAAATGTGCAAAATGTCAAACTCCTTGTGCAACATGTAAGAGGGATAGTAGAAAAGATGTGTCAGAAGAAACCGATTTTTCAGTCTCACCTATCCTAAAAGTAAGTTTCACTGCTTAAAATTGTTGTGAATAGAAGGCAGATATATAACATTTGAAATAGTTGGAGGGTTTTTTTTTTCCGAACGTGAACTTGTGAACTTCTTTAATCTGTTTGAGCTTAAGTTGATTTTGTACAACTGTATTTCATATGGAAAGCTACATTTTAAACTTCATTACACTGCATTGATGTTAGAAATTTTTCCTGTTGTTTTAGCCATCTATGAGTACCAAAAAGACTTTAATTGATGACGACCCAACACCCTCTACTTCGAGTGGATATTCGAGCGTTAGTAAAGAAAATTTATTACCTTTTAACAATTACATGAAAAGTTTCGATAATTTGCCGTCTTTTGCAGAATATGAAAATTGCTAAAATAAGCCACTCTAAAGATGAAAAGGTAGAGACTGATGATGAGAATGATGAGAAAGAAAGAACTAAAAGGAAAGCTGAAGACAAGGTAATGTTAGATAAATTTCTTTCAGAATATAATATAGAATTATTAAGGCATGTTTATATTAACATGTTTTGTTTGTGTGATTCTTAATCAACTTAAATTTTTAGCCCAAGAAAAGGAGTCACAAGAAAAAGAAAGTTGATAAACCAGCGAAGAAGCCAGAGAAGAATGAGAGTGATAATGATGACGGATCGGAGGTATGTAATGTTGCAACCTTTGTAAAATGTTGTTAATCTAAACAAATCTCGATAAATAAGCCTTGATTTTTTATATTTCAGAACAATTCAAGTGATGAAGATTGTAATAATCTAAACAAGGTAGCTAACCAGGTGTCGGAATTGAGAAGCATTAAGGATTTGATTGAAAAGGAACACTATAAAGTTCAAAAATTGGAATTAGTTGAAACAGTGAATGGTAAAACCGTTAGGATTCAACTTGAAGATAGTGAGACGGAAGAAGGATTTTTTTATGTACACCTTCCAAAGAGGTTTTTACCTGCAGTTGAGGCTAATCTCTCAAAGTACCATAAGATTTGCTTGTCAAAGAAGCCATTTTATTTTCAATATTTAGGCCAAAAGGGGCGTACATTTAAAGTGCTGTTTACCAGAAACCCCGATAAAGATAACCAGTAAATTCTCAAGTTATAGTGTAAAATGAACACTTAGCTGAATAACATAGCTTTACCTTTGTTTCAAATTTTAGTATGGTGTGCTAAGCAATAGGGTTTTATAATCTAAATATATCATAAATTTTTTGTTAACAGATTGGAATATACTATACATTGATGGTAAACTTAAGTAGATAGACCAATCTGAAAGTGTTTCGTGAATTGGAATTTATTGGCAAATCTAATCTTACAGATAAACGCAAAACGAAATAGAAAGAGACTGTTGCAAAGAGAAAAGAGAAAGAGATGTTACGGTTAATGTCGACAAGTCGGTTATTGACGTCATTAACCGGTTAATGTTGACAATGTCGACATTAACCCCGTTTTTGGGTTAATGTCTTCATTTACACCGTGTTGTCAACATTAACCGTACTTTTTCGGGTAATGTCGTCAATCCCCGGGGCTCGTCGATTAATGTCGTCAGAACGAGAGAAATGTTTGAAATGTCCACTCGGGGGAGGCACACTGTTGGAGTGGGGGGTATTGTTGCAATGTTTGCGGGGTGCGGGGCAAGGAGGTGCCAGCCTTGGACACCATGGTGACGGAGAAAGAGCTGCAAGAGCTGCTGGAGGGCATCGAGGACCCCACGTCAACGGCGTCACCAGACCGTCCTGACACCCCGGACTCCTTCCCCCCCTCTCCCCCAAACGCATCCAGTGAAGGTGTGCCCTATCACTTAGTTCCACTAATCCTGAACACCATGTTAAATTTCGGTGACCGTTTCCGAACGGTTGTGTCCACAGAGCACTCCCCATTCGGCCGGCCTAACAGCGTTGATACAGCTATCCCGAGCAACGTGGACCTGCGTGGTGTGCACCCTATCCGGTGCCAAGGGCAAATGCACCAAGTGTGGGCGGCATATGCATATGGCGTGTGGGCGGGCTGGCATGTGCTCTGTGTGCAGTGGGGCGATGCGCGTGGCAGAGAACCAGTCGGCAGCACGTGCCAACTTGGTCAAGCAGGCGGACAGGATGCTCGCCAAGTCGCGGCAATCCTTTCCACCCGTGGAAGTGGGTGACACGGTGTACATCACCATCCCGGACGTGGATCGTGCCAGAGGGAATCCCAAGAACGTCGTTGGGGTCGTCACTGAAGCCACAGAAGACGGGTTTTACCGAGTAGGGAACAGTGACGGCACCCTGACTTCCCTCTTGGCCAGGAACCAGTTCACCAAAGCTCCTGAGCGCGTCCTGGACCCCGACACGGTGTCAGACATACCGGCATCGCTGCGCCAGCTGGCAGGGAGGGGGGGTGTGATGGGGTCGCAGGGGTTCCGAAAGTGTAATTGCACGACACGTTGTACGAACAACCGCTGCCTCTGTCGAAGGGCTGGTGTTAAATGCAACTCAAATTGCCACGGGAGCTCGAGTTGCACCAACAAATAGATGTCAGCAAAAATAAAATTTTCCGCTTCACACAGCATCTCATTTGAACACTTAACATGTTTTACACTCTTTTGACGACATTAACCGACCCACTCCGGAGATTGACGACATTCACCTCAAAAGTACGGTTAATGTTGTCATTTTGAGTGATTGTCATCATTAACCGGAGAATGTCGTCAGAAACGGCAAATTGTCAACATTAACCGGTTAATGACGACAATAACCGATTGTCGACATTACCCGTAACATTAACATTAGGTGAAGGTAGTTGTACAGTGGTTGCATTTTCAGGTGTAGCTGCAAAAAACATTAATGGTGAAACAATTCATTCATTTTTTCGTATACATCCTAAGCCACAATACTTTAGAGAATTAATTGGCGAAGAATTGCATCTTTTCCAAGAGAAGAACAAAAAATTGAAAGCAGTATTTATAGATGAATATTCTCTTGTTGGGTTACGTTTGCTTGGAATGATTGATAAGCGTTGTATAGAGTGCAAAGATAATGATGAAATTATGGGGAATTTGTGTGTTGTGTTTTTGGGTGATGTAAATCAATTGGGACCAATTTTTAATCAGCCTGTTTATACTGAAACACTTAATGTTCGTACATCACCTTATGCTCAACGTGGGAAATTAGTTATGTTGTCGTTGGAAAGGTGCTTTATGCTTAATGTACCAATACGTTTTAATGATAATAGTTATGCTGAGTTTCTAGCCCGTCTGTCAGTTGGACAATGTACAAAACATGATGTGAAAATGTTAAAAAAACGAACACTTTTACAGATAACAGAAGCTGAAAGGATTACATTTAAGAATTGTTTAAGAATTTGTGCTAAAAAGGAAGCTTCTATAGAATGTAACAACTTGCAACTGAAAAACTTGAATAAGCCAATAGCGAGAATTGTAGCTGAAAATAGTAACAAAAAGGCTTTTTTGGCTACTGATGATGTAGCTAATGGATTAAGTAATATTTTATACCTGAGCTTAGGATGTAGAGTGATGTTGAGACAAAATTTAAATGTTTCGTTAGGCTTGGTAAATGGTTCTCTGGGGATCGTGATAGATATAATTTACAAACCAAACAAAGGGCCACCTGAGCTTCCTTTATTTGTGATAGTTAAGTTTGATGCATTTGATGGTTTTGCTTCAATAGATGGGAATGTACCAATAGGTGTAACGCAGTGTGTTTGGTATACAAATGGGAAACGTTGTTGTAGAGCACAAGTACCTCTAAGTCTTAGTTGGGCATGCACAATTCATAAATCTGAAAGCTTAACATTGCACAAATGTGAAGCTGATCTAGGTAAAGATGAATTTCAGGTTGGTTTGACGTATGTTGCTCTATCAAGAGTTAAAAATTCGCAAGATTTAATTTTGTTGCAAAACATTACTTTGGATAGGCTTAACTATGTAAGGAAATCACGGCAATTTAGACTAAGACAAGAATTTTTGAAATTTTTGCAAAGCCTTATAAAATGATATATAACTTTAGTTTAGTTAGAGGTGAATAATTCCTCTATTAGTATTTATGCTATATAGAGTGATAAAGAGACTCTTGTTTGCATGAAACAATTTGTAGCTTTGATTTGGCTTCGGTACTCAAGCACAACATTGTTATGAGCAAATGAGAGTTGGAATTTGTTAATGTGTGTTTGTTAAGGAAAAGTTGAAAAATTAGTTCGAACTGTTAGAAGAACCATTTTACATTGTTGGCTGAGCGATTAGCGAAGCCAGTTACTTCACTGGGGCTGGAAAGTTTTGTCTGTCTGTGTGTGCGTGTGTCTGTGTGTCAGCACTACTCCTCCTGAACGGCTCGGCCGATCTGTCTGAGATTTTGCAGAGTTATTAGGTATGTCCTTGGCTCGCCACACGCAAAAATTCAGCTTTCTATCTCATTCCATTCAGTCGTACTAACGAAAAAACACTAAAAAAACGACAGAAAAAGTGCAATTTTTTAGTGACTTTATATTTTAGAGACATTTTTACATGGTTCCTTATGTTTTTGAAGTTCCTGATGACGAAGATGAAATCAATTTCAACCCCTGACCAAACTTTTAACTGCGAATTGGCTACCTCGGCCCGAATTTACTAACATAATCAACTTCAACCCTTCATCTTGAAAAAAGGGGGTCGACCGACTAAAAATTTTTATTGCAGATTTCGATAGGTCTCGGCAAGACCTTTTCAAAGAGGGGTCAGAAGGGGGGTCTAGGAGCCCGACTTCATCAGTTTGCCGAATCAGGATCTTGAAAAAAGGGGATAGACCGACTAAAAAATTTTATTGCAGATTTCGATAGGTCTCGGCAAGACCTTTTCAAAGAGGGGTCGGAAGGGGGGTCTAGGAGCCCGACTTCATCAGTTTGCCGAATCAGGATCTTGAAAAAAGGGGATAGACCGACTAAAAAATTTTATTGCAGATTTCGATAGGTCTCGGCAAGACCTCTTCAAAGAGGGGTCGGAAGAGGGGTCTAAGAGCCCGACTTCATTAGTTGGCCGAATCAGGATCTTGAAAAAAGGGGATCGACCGACTAAAAAATTTTATTGCGGATTTCGAAAGGTCTCGGCAAGACCTTTTCAAAGAGGGGTCGGAAGGGGGGTCTAGGAGCCTGATTTCATCAGTTTGCCGAATCAGGATCTTGAAAAAAGGAGATCGACCGACTAAAAAATTTTATTGCAGATTTCACGTGGTGCATTACTCAATGCCTCAAAAATCCTTGAGACAGCTTGCCGAAGGCAAGCAGGGAAGCGCCGCAGGCCAAGGTAGGTGTAACGCCAGGCGTGGATTGTCGTAACTGGCGCAGCATCGCGAAGCCTGTTACGACAAGACACGGTCTGGCGTAAACCTACCTTGTTATTAAACAACTACAAGGAACGGTTTAGTGTCTGAGATGTTTTGTACATGAAAATTTGGCACTATCTTTGAACCTAAATAAAATAAATGTGAAATAAAGATTGTGTAAACATTGTGGTGTATGTAGTGGTTGAACTATGTTGTTACAAGTTATAATGTTAAAAACTATTTTCCAAGGTTAACTATTCTTTTCCTTTTGTGTTCGCTTGAGCTGATTCTGGACAAAATTTTAAATAAGTTTTCGGTGAGGCTGGGAACGAGCTAGTAGGTTGGAAACAGACTACGCTGCAGTGTTGAAGGAGCATGGCAGTTGGTTTTATGTCGAACTTAAAGTGGCAGCTTTGTTTGGTGAGGGATGGTTTCAGTTAAAAAAAAGTGTTGTGTGTAATCTTGAAGTACTACAATGATAATTTAGGTGAATTTGGTGGCTTAGCAAGTGGAACTTGGTTGGAAGGTTTTTGTGCACCTTGGTTTAATATGTGTAAGAAGTGATTGAAATTTGAGACTGAGAAATTTTTGCGGTCAGGACAAGGGGGTCCAGACAGGGTCAGGACAGAGGTCAGGACAATCTTCAAACGGACACGAGCTTTTATAGGGTCTGGACTAGGGGGTGAGGACACGGTTAAGACAGGGTCAGGAGAGGGATTATGGGGTGAGGCAGGTCAGGACAAGGGGGTCGAGACACGGTCAGGACAGGGATTGTGGGTTGGGGACAGGCTTTTGAAAAAAGTTTTGGAGAAAGTTCAGGTGATGGTCACGACATACGTTAGGACAATCTTCAAACGGACATGAACAGGTCACAGGGGATGAGTAGCGCTCCGCTGAGTCCGCTCGCTAACGCTCGCGACGAGTGGGCGTCCACGGTGCTGCTTCCCCAGCGTCTGGGCAGGGCGGCGCGAAGGCAGATGTTTGGGCGGCTTGCAGGCGACTCCAGCTCCAGCTGCTCAGCTGCCTGGCCCAGATCGGGCAGCCGTAGGCCATGACGGTCCGGATGGTGGTGGCGAACAGGTGAAGATTTCCCTGCGGGCTGAGGCAGCTGTACCTGGACATGAGGGGGGAGAGCATCATGCGGATGGTCCTGCACTTGATTGCCGTGGCGACGGCGTGGTCCTGAAAGCGAAGCGACCGGTCCAAGATGATGCCGAGGTAGGTCAGCGTCCGGGAATCATCGACTTCGACGCCGTCGACGCGCAGGGTGAAGGGTTGCCGCAGACGCCGCGCGCCGTTCTTGAAGAGGGTGACGTGGGTTTTCCCCCCGTTGACCACCAGGCGCCGGCGCTTAATGTAGTCCACGGCGGCGTCCAGCGCGCGGTCCAGGATCCTCTTGATTCTGTTCGGCGACCTCGAGGCGGCCAGGAGCGCTGTGTCGTCCGCATACTGTGCTGTTAGAGTTCCTGCCACCCTAGGAAAGTCTGCTGTAAACAGTATGTAAAGGCTGGGGACGGAAACAACCCAGGGAGCGGGTGAAACCATGCTCCCCGCTTCAGGAAAGGGGTTCAGGAGAACTTCGAGATCATAAAAACTAGCCCGTTGTTTGAAAAATGCTTTGCACAGATCGAAAGAGCATGAAATTTGGGGTGCAATAGGCTTATTAGCCTTCTTGAAACATTGGGTTTTACCCACAATAAATGTAAGTAAAAATGCCAAAAACTGCAATAAAGCCTGAAAACCGCTGAAAACCCCGGTGACGCCGTCAATATGTCTACATATCCTCTGTAGTTGAAGTTAAATTGGGAAGTTTCGGGAAGGCTAATAAGTCCAATGCACTCTAAATTTCATCCTCTTTCCATCTGTGCAAATCGTGTGCCAAACAATGGCCGTGTTTTCATAATCTCGAAGTTTCCCTTAACCTCTGCAGAAGCGGGGAGCATAGCTTCACGCGCTCTCTTGGTCGTTTCCGCCCCCTGGTAAAGGTGCGGGCCGACGACAGAGCCCTGGGGCACCCCGAAGGGCGCGGCGAATTCGGCAGACTCCAGTCCCATGGCGTGCAGCTTGAAGCTCCGCCCGCGCAGGTGGGACCTCACCAAGGCTCGGAGCGGCAGGGAGAAGCCGAACTGAAACAGCTTCAAGTGATGCGCCTCATGCCAGATGCTGTCGAAGGCCTTGGTGAGATCGAGTGCCGCCATGCCGCATCAGTGCCAGCCCCTCTTGTCGATTCTGGCCAGGATGTAGGACACGACGCGGAGGAGCTGTTGCAGGGTCCCTCGGCCCTGCCGGAATCCCATCTGCGTCGGCGGAAGTACCCGGAGGGCGGCGGTGGCGGCCCGGAGGCGGGACACGAACGCGCACTCTGCGATCTTGCTGAACACACCAAGCAGGGCAATGGGGCGGTAGTTGGCGGGGTCGTCCCGTCGCTTACCCGGCTTCAGCAAAGGGACGGTCTTGGCGCGCTTCCAGGACGTCGGCCAGTGCTGCAGCACCAGGATGCCGTTGATGAGGTAGAGCAGCATGGCCGTCCCTTTCTTGCCGAGGTTCTTGGTGACCTGGTTGGTGATGCCGTCCTCTCCCGGTGCCTTGGAGTTGACGGTGGCCTTGATGATGGAGCCCAGCTCGGATGGCATGGAGAGGCGCAGGGGCGTCCGGTCTGCGTCGTTCTAGGGGGTCCAGCTGGCGTCCGTGGCGTTGAAGTGGGCGACCTCCTCCATCAGGTCCAGGTCAGCTGTGGGGGGCGACACGAAGTTCATCGCCGCCACGACGGTGTTCAGCTTATCCTGAGCCTCTCTGCACAGTGCAGCTAGCTTCCGGTCGGCGAGGGAAGTCCAGAAATTTCTAGCCGCTCTTCATCGTACATGTTCACAGTCCGTGTGGAGCCGTGGAGCAACCAAGCCGTCATTCCTTAAACTTATATTCAAAGAAAAATTAAAAACGTAAACAGAATGCTGTCGTCTCCTTCGGTAAAAAAAAATTAAAAATAAAATTGAATTGAAAACTTGTTTTATTTGAAGTAAGGTCAAGGGTTGGACACTGTACAGAGTATGGGGCGGCGCCCGGAAACGTCGCGCGACAATGGTGCGCTTAGTGAATCAAGAAACAAAACGAGTTGAGACAACCGTATTGGTCCGCGGCCCGTTTGAGGACACTGCCCTAATCGGGGAGTTATACGGAAAGCCTGGTTTTCCTTTACAGCTAAAATGTAGTAAAGTTCTACGATGAGTCGACCTACGGGTGGCCTAGCCGGCCCGCCCCGTGGCTGATGGTAGAGCTGCTCGGAAGTGAAGTGCGCGACTTGCGGCCTCCATGGCCCGTCCAGTGCCACCTAGGAAAAAAGCGTTGCCCCGCCGTGGGCTCAAACGAACATCTAAACATGTGCTCAAGAGCTGTTAAAGTGATGCAATAATCCATCATACGTTGAAAGAAAAGGCCACTTCAGCATTATGTCTGTGGTACTTTATTTAGAAGTTAAAGCTGGTATATCTGAGTCCTCATAACACCTCTTTTTTGAATTGTTTAACTGACTATTAATGTCTCTTCTTTGGAGAGGTTAAGTGTCAGTAAGAAGAGGACCTAATTTTCTTCTCAAGTCCCAGGCCTTCTTATCTTGTTCCGAAAAAATTGTCTTCATTTCATTCATCTTTATCTCCAGACTTTCTAATGTTACACCTTCGGGAAGGTCCAAAATCTGCCACTTGACGCATCCATAAGCTTCCAGTCTTCTTGGTGCTTAAATTGAAATGGAATTCAATTTCAATCACGTTTCTTTTTGGCGTTCTTTTCTGATTATCAAATCTATTTTGGAACTTGATGGTAAGTTTCTCGCAGCTCGATAAATTTTGGGATGATTTCCCATCAAGAACTATATCCTTGAAAGAATCAGGATACTATAAAGCCATTGATGTGGCAACATTAACAATAGAAGACCTCTCAAGGTTTGGAATGGAAGCCTTCACATCTGCCTCAACTGTTCTAGCAACTTCATTAACATCGTCATTTCCCAAAACTTGTTTGTTTGCTATTAGTCTTAGGATACGATCGAGAAGTTTATCCCACTTAACAGTATACGAAGTAACGGTTCGGGGTGGCGCTTTTTAACACTAGACAGTCTTCTCTTTGCGCGTCGAGAGTACCCACCCTTTCAGTTGCCTTAGTACCGAGTCTAGCAACTGTTGCAAGTGTTTATATTTTTTATAGTTTTGAGCTACAAGAGTGCCTATAATTTATTTTTAAGTTACGAATTACACTTAAGTTCCTTGATCATCTGCTTTAACATTAGCGTCAACGCTTTTTTTTAAATTATATCAGTAAAATTACCAGCATTCCTGAAATTACTGTAGTCTTGCACTGCCTGATAGGGGAGCACAATCATGCCGGGATGAATGCACCCCCTGCCTTGTTTCTGTACCGGGGGGAGTGCAACTATGCCGGCACGAATGCACCCCCTCTTGAGCGTCAGAGTCCGGGGAGTACAATCATGCCGGGATGAATGTACCCCCACCCCTTCCACCAGCCGCGTTATTCGCAGTCATGCGGGTCGTTATTCGCAGTAAGGCGCACACTAGTGCTGCCAAACACTCTGTTTTCCGACTTTTTAGGGGGGTGCATTCATGCCGGCATGAATGTACCGGGGGGTGCATTTATGCCGGCACGGATGCACTCCTCTCCGAGGTGCATGTTGGGGGGTACATCTATGCCGGCATAAATGCACCCCAGGTACAATGACCCCGGGGGTGCATCTATGCCCTCACACCTGCTTCATGGCTGACGTCGCGTGGCGCTGCTGGTTGGACCCAGAGCCCGTCTGCGCCCCGGGCCCTTCGCCGTCCTCCTCGACCTCATGTGCGTCGCGTGGCTGCTGGTTGGACCCGGTGCCCGCCAGCGGCCCGGGCCGCATTGGCTCGGCTAGAGAGAGATGGCACTATGAGGAGTGCGTGCGCGCAAGAGAGCGGTACGATCCCCGCGGCCCGCGCGTCGTCTGCTCTCTGATCTGAGACCCCTGACTTGGAGCTCATGGCTCCACGTGTGCGCTGGAAACGTTTGTCTTAAAGAAAAAAAAGGTAATTAATATGTTTACTTTCTCTTACCTTTCAGATGCGTCATAGTGGGAACCTTCTCTCGCAATTAAGAAGCATGCACAAGACAACGGCTGAGCAAATTCTCAGCAAAAAGAAGAATGCATGCCAGAGCGGCCCCATTAAGAAGGCTAAGTAAGTGGTTTTGAGTGGAGTGAAGATGTCCGGGAAGGCACTCCAGCTCTACTCTTTGCTTTTGGTTGCTGAACAAGGTGCTTCCTTTCACCTTTTGGACTGCAAGGCATTCCAGAGCATCATTAAGCCCTATCTTGACGCTTTACCTGCAAATAACAAGTGAGTGGGCTTCAGTTTAAAAAAAGAAATGTGTAAAGCTTTTCTGAAACATAATTAGGATTCCACTTCTAAACTTGGGACTTATTGGGATTGTTTAACTATTTTAGTGTTGATCTCTTTTTTAAAATAAAATGAAAATTTAGTACTGAAGAATTAGAAAATTACTTTTTGGAAAAAAAAAAATATGTTTATACTATTTAATTAAGCACACGGGCCTCATTTCAAATATAATTAGTTTTAAATATTTTAATAAAGTCCTTTGAGCTTGAATTATTGTGTCGGAATCCTAAATATTGTTACAGAGTGGTTCACATAAATCCTGCACACAAACGTCACCATAAACCACCTACCTAATAATGGTAATTGTCTACTTTAGGGGCTCCACCTAGTTGGAGCCCCTAAAGTATACCACTGGATGCGGAATATAACGTACAATTAGGATATCTTAATAGTTTCATGGCGCTCGGACTTGTTTTCGCGTAATTAAACAAAATAGTGAGTCACCCTAACCTACGGACGCACTTTTCAGCAAACTTTAATGGGCAACGAACTAGTTCCTCATGTGCGCAACGTGTTTGTAAACAAACTTTTGTGGGCTGCGGGTTAATTTCGATTTTTGTGATGTGTTGTTAATTCCTTAAACGTAGTACACACAATTCCTCAAATCTTCGTTCTCAAGCGCGTCATTGGCCCTCAAAGAGCGGCGAGTGGCCGCCCTAGCGAACCAAGCCAGCCTTGCTGCGAGGCTAGCGGCTAGCAGCGCCATCTCTCGTAAGAATGTGCATTTATCGCGAGACGAATGTTTCGTCACGAATCAGAGACGAGTTTGTTGTGTGGTTCTCTGTGTTTGTTGTCATTCCAACATATTTTCCCTTCTATGAATGCGAGAAAAAAATGCGAAACTTAAAGCTATTCTGGAAAGGTTATCTTGGTTTTTGTCCTCGACCTGTCAACTAAAAGTTATTGAGAAAACGTTGTCGCCAGCCCGAACTGCTCACGACGGGAGGGTTTATGTTTTTGAAAGTCCCCAAAATATTTGTTTCATGAACGATGCGACACCAGTTGTGTAAACGCAGTGGAGGCTAATGGCCCCCAAATATTTTCCTTTCTATTAATGCGAGATAAATTGTAGAAAAGCAGATGTGTCGGGTAGGGAAAAGGCTTTAGTTTCTTTCCTCGGTGTCAGCTTGCACATATTTTCGCTTTACGCTGGCGTTAGCGGTCGGCCCTTGCTGCTGAAATGAGCAAAGTGTGTAATTAGAGTGTGGTTACTTTGAGAATTAGTAGCGACCCATTTAGCAAACTTCCCCTTCATTCACGGGCAGGCACGGACTGGGGGGTCAAGGGCCCGGGTTGGACATGGCTCTTCGGGGCCCGGCTTTGCCTACCTTCCAGGGGCAAAAGACAGGTTTTTCTTATGTGCGTTCTACTGAACTCATAAAATGGTTGCGTTAAGGGAAGGAAAGTAAAAAATATGAAAAGCAAGTAGCATTTCCTTGCATTTAATTGCAAAAATCTCGCAGTCTCGCGGTCTGCCTGCACTCTCTTAAACAATGAGCAGCCTTGTAAGTTCGGAGGAAGACAAGGCAAACCTTTCCAGAACGTCAACGAGGTCAAAGGTGGCAACTATTTCACGCTCCACTAATATAAGCATGGACCGATGGCGACGGGCCACGGGCCTGGCCTGTGCTTTCTTTGCGGAACTTCTTCCTAGTGCGCCACGCCAGAACACACCACCATCCACTCCAGGCCGAGGCTCGCGTTCGCGGCTTGGTACTCGGAGTTAGCTGAGCCAATGAGCAGATTGTTATGCGTCAAACAGGCAGTTTTTCAACGTTTAGAATGCCCTTGCATATCAATTTCCGTTCACCGTGTAACTATGTGTCTAATTTTGTATGATCTCTTCTAGAGATGGGCCCGGCGGGCCCCTTCGGGGCCCGGAATGATACCTTTTTAGGGGGGGCCCGGGTTGGATTTCCCACCCTGCCAACCCGGGCCAGTCCGTGCCTGTTCACGGGCATCAAATTGTGTAATTAAAGGTTAAGTGTCCATGGTTCCTTGGCGGTAATATGCCATGTACCAAACTCAGCCAACGGCGATTCTTGACGGCCTCCCATGAGGCTTAGGCTTTGAGCAGTCCAATAGGTTTCAGGGCCGAAAGTAACCCCACAAAATTTCAGATCTCTACCTACCATACAAGGGCCGCTACAGACAGATGAAACTTCCAGACCAAACTTACGGATATACCAACTAAGAAGAAATTGGCCCTAGTGACACCTGATCTCAAATCTCACGCTCGTTTCGCCTACATATCCTGAGAGGGCCTAAAAATCTAGGTTGAGATAAGAAAACTAGCAAACTTCTGCAAAACAAAATTAAATTCAAAATATTGAAAGGGAAACAATGAACAAAAATTCACAAGATTATCAAATGTATAAGACAGTTACCTTAGACAGGCAACATTCCAAGTTGTATCGAGTAGGAAGATGTGAAGGACAGTCCCGGCTAGTTGTACTCCGATGATGATGTAAGACTCGAGTACTATTTCCATGTAAGTCTGACCAAAACAAACATCTCGATTGTCATGACCTCAGCTTTCTTAAACTTCTGCAAAAGAAAAACCAAAAAAAAATTAGACAAACTGAATGAAACAACATTCAACACTTTGCGCTGATTCTTGTCATAGGCTGGGATTGGGCGGCAAAGGTACTAACGGAGCACTTAATGTTAATACTCCAATAAAACAATAATTATCTATTTTCTTACAGACATACACGTGCCTTGACACAAAATAATCTAAGCTAGCCCAGTCAGTTCAAAAATAAGTATGAAACATGTCATAACCATGTTACTGAATCTCAAGACGCTTTCCACAAGTAACTTTACACAGACAGTCAAAGGCCAAACTTCTCACCTGGGGATTGACTCCGACTCTAGTATCTCATTCATAGTGACGGGCGCTGTATTTCCAGTTGAACACTGCATGTTTACAACCCTTTTTCAAAAAAACAATTCCACCTCATGTGGAAATATAAACCAATATTAACATGATTACACTCGTACCAACACTCTCCCACTCAGAGTTTCTGTAGCAGCAGCTATCTTCACATTGGTAGGTTGGCAGCAGCGCTTGTTTATTTTCAGTCTCTAGCAGACAACAACAAAATGGTGGTAATATATCTCAAGTTCTAATAATTTGCTGACAAATAATCAAGTTTATGTGTTTTTGAGGAGTATTACACTTCAGAGGTGCTGCAAAAAAATATGATGTGATCAATAAAACAAAATGTGGGCCTACCAGCCATTCTGAGATCACAAGAGACTGGTGGTTTGTCTATGTTACAGGAATGAACTCTAAAAGATTGTTTTAATAGAATGTTCAATATCAATGCTGAGGCTCTAAATTAAATAGACAAGTAGGCAACGACTCTTCTTTTATATTTCTTTATCTTCTTATCCTTCTTATTTAGACTTTCTGTCACAACTGATCAACTGCTTTAGGGTTTTCATAATACAACCGAATAGATCAAAACAATTTCAACAGCCTTTGTGCACGCTTATTGAAGGAGTGCATCGTCTTGTAAAATTAAGGGGGAAGACCAGTCTAAAATTTTCAAAAACTCGATTTTTTTTTATTGCTTTAAAATTATTCCCCGTCGTTTTCTGCGTCGGACGCCGCAAACCCGGTCTCGATCCGATGAGCGGTTGCTGCGTGGCGGCGCGGCAAAGGTCCTGGCGCGGCGGCGGCCGGACGGGCAGGCAGGCAGCCTCGCTCGGTCCCCCTCCACTCTTGCCGCGCCGTGTCGCGCCGCTGCCACCGCCACCGCGACACGGTCGCTCCTTCCCCCACTCCCCTGAGGACTCCCTCCCTCCCTTCCACTGCCCCCCGCGGAAACGCAAAGTAAAACTGTCTTTTTTAGTTCTTCGCGTTTTTCTCGAAATACCTGTTTTCAAACTGGTGTGCAAGGTAGAAGCCACAAAAATTGAGCTATCGACTTGAAATTTTTTTCACATGTAGAAAAGACGTGCCGCTATCTTGTGAACCTCCAACTTTTAGTTCCGTTGCGATTTGACTCGTGCAGAATTTGTTAAACTCGAAAAAATTTCCTAAAAGACGGACCTTTAATGTCAGAAATTCAAAATCGACCTTAAAAAATTTTTGACGTTTATACCCGTGGTTCACACGATAGCCGCATGCAATCCAAAGATGCATATCAAATTTGAATGTTCTAGGACCATCGGTTTGGTCAGGATCGTGCGCACCATCGAGGCATGTCGCTCCGCCGCTCCGAGGCCATAAACTCGGTCTTCATTACCGCGATCAACATCCGATTACCTAAGTGCATACCTTGATATGTGTCTGAACTGCCCATAAAATTTCAGATTTTTACATCTGACGGTTTTTGAGTAAAAGCCGATTTACCGAACCCTTGCATTTAGACTGGTCTCCCCCCTTAAGAACATAGTTAGAGCTGCGGTTACTTAGACTCAGTGCAATATTTTGTCGAGCCCTCCTACTCGCTTGTCTGTGCTCCGAGATACGAAGTTTTTCAGGAAACTCGCAACGTTCTCCGCTCGCTGAGGGCCGAGCATCCGACGCTGCGAAGTCACTCTGATTTCGGGAATGCAAAGCCTCTCAACAAAACAAAACTTTTTCTGGGATTAAGTTATATCGAAATTTCACACTGAGGACTCAGAGGATACATAGGAATAGCTTTTAAAATTAAATTTCACAGCGAAAAGCTGCGACTGTTCAAGCGGGGGTACGCACTGCACTATGATTTAACTCTTATATTGGCCCTCATGAGGAAATTCTGTGAATAATAATGTGATAGAATGTTGATGCTACTTTCAGGAACAATCTCATAACAGAAATTTGGCGGAAAACGCTGACAATACTTAAATATCGCTAGTTTAAGCGTCTATAGCAGGCGTATTCTGCTGCCCTTTGAATAATTTGCCATACTTCGCGCCGCCATCCCTCTAGCCGGCATTTGTTGCTCTCGCACTTCCTTCCTGTCTCTCTTTTTCCCCTAAATTCTTTCCGGTTTGCTTGCATTCACCACGCTCTACGTTTATGACACAGCTTAGCTGTGGCTTATCTGTTGCAATCTTTTCTTCAAATTCCTACTCCTTGAAGATGGATGCTTCCACATATACAGATGCTCTGCAAACTCAAGTGTGTACATAGTACACTCTTATTAGAGCATGCTTCCAAGCACGCTCTTATTTACAGCATACTTGCTAGGTACACGCTAAATAAGAGTGTGCCTGGCATGTACACGCAAAACAAGAGTGTACCTGCAAGTACACGCTAAAATACACTCGATTAGTCCTATCTTAATGCATGGGTCAGTTTAAGTGTACTTGCAGGTACACTCTTATTTAGCGTGTACATGCCAGGCACACTCTTATTTAGCGTGTACGTAGCAAGTATGCTGTAAATAAGAGTGTGCTTGGAAGCATGCTCTAATAAGAGTGTACTATGTACACACTTGAGTTTGCAGAGTGGTAAGAACTTGACTCACTATCTGATCTGATCACAGTCATCTCCAATATTAGACCGCTTTCCAAACCTACAGCGAGGAGCCTCCGTGGTATGTCGAATCATTTTTCAAAAGAACTTGTTAATTGTATTTGGGTACGTAGTGGCTGCTGTACTCGCTAAGACATTTGCGAGTTCTACTGGTTATTTTAAGCGCAGTCGATCGTGTAGAAAACTAAATTTCCGTACTATAACCTAGCTTTTGACGCCCGTCTGAGCGTGTCTTTGAGTGTCCATTGCGATCAGTAGCGTACACGGCTCGAGGTTTGGGGAGGGGCAAAACGCCAATTATGGAGTAAAATTTTGCCTTTCCAAGAGTGTGCCTATAAATTTCTTTTTTATGTTTATGTTGTTGAGGAGGATTTTTCGGATCTAAGAGGGGGGTGTGGTGGCATGATTACGCCAGTTTGTGCGATTTCGTCTGTTGTATTTGAGAGGTTCACAATCTGTGTCCTCATTACAGACCTGCCAGCTGCTGCTGGAGCTGCACTCACGGAGGCTGACGCCCAACCACCAGCACCAGCGGTCGCTGTCGCTGCTGACACTGAGCCCCAGGAGGGGCACATTCACATTCATCTGGATCTAGACACGGATGGTGACTTCTGTTGCCTGATCATTAGATGAATGCATCAATTATGCTTCTTGTTGAGGGGGCAGTTCCAATGACTTGCTCATTTACCTGGAAAATTTGTTTTGCAGCCGGCATGGCCCGTGCAAGGGCTCTTTGGTCAGGGCTGTTCCAGACTGTTGGTAGGTTTGTGATCTATTCTTATGAATGAGTATATTACAATTCTTGCCATTCTACCCTGATGGATATTGCAGGTTCTGTTCCGCCTACTGCTGCAGTCCAGGCTCAGGCTGTCTTGCCAGCTCCTGCTGCTGCAAGTCCTGTGGCCCAGGCTGCTTTGCCGGCTCCTGCTGTAGCACCAGTGCCACCACCAATGCCACCACCTGGTACGCCTGAGGCACAGCCGCTCCATGCAGCTGTGAACATGTTTCTTTAGCAGCCGGACCAAGCTAACTTGCTGCAGCATTTGCTTCAAAATGGTGAGTTGTGCATCATACATTGACAACAGTTCAGGGGTCCACTTAATGCAAGCCAAGGGCAGCAAGTGATAGAACTCTGCTAATTGCGCTCTCTAACCACTTGCATGTATAATTTTGATCGACTTTTTAAACTTCAAAATAATGTCTTGTTTTGTAAATGACCAGCTTACAAATATCTTAACATTTATAATTGTGGTGAAAAGCACATTTGTTATGAACTGGATTCCTAGTGTAGCCTCTTATTCACAACTATTATAGAGGGAACAGGAACCCTTATTGAATCCAACCTCATACATTTTACTCCCCTAAATTGACATCTACGTGTGTTCTGTAGAGTTCCAGACTGCGTTCACTGCAATTCCATTGGTAAGTTTGCTTGCCACTTCAAAGGCACTCCGTTTTGAATGCCAAAATATGGCATTCTGGGCCGGATTGGCCTTTTAAAATGCCAAAATTTGGCGTCCAAGTTCACCGGAATGCCAAATTCTGGCATGCAAAGAGGCCAATCCGGGCCGAGAGTGCCAAATTTTGGCACACAAAGTGGAGCGCCACTGGAATGGCAAGCAAACTTACCAATCGAATTGCAGTGTTTCTATCCAGTGAAATGTTTTTGTGAAGACTAATACTTGTTCATCTAGAATTCTCCATGCACTAATTGTCAGCTCACTAAGGTGTTTTCTTTATTTTATTTTATTTTCTTTTGTTTCAGGTACTCCAAGGCGCCGTTCAGGCAGACCGTCAAGGGCTGACACTGAGCTGTGAACTCTATTGGCAGGTGTTCAGCCTCAACTGATGCCTCAGTAGTAGTACATAAGCGGATATCTGACGGGCTATCTCGGGTTAGCGGATATCTGACGGGTAAGCGGATATCTGTCGGGTAGGCAAAGTGGAGGGGGGTAACCTAACCTTAGATGTCCCATACTGGGATATGTCGCGGGTAGCCATCTTGTGCGAGCCTAACCCAACCTAAGTCGCTGGAGGGGCCTAAGTCACCACCCCTAAGGTAACCTAAGTCGGTCGCCCGCCCCTTGCCGGGGCGGCCCTGGAGGGCTGCACTAGGGTTGGAAAGCTGATTTTTTTGTTCGGTTAATCGACACTTGAACATACAATTTCACCGATTAATCGGTTATTTGTTCGAATTTCTATTAGTAAAAAACTCGTTTTATTCGATTAACCGGGGTCCAATTAATCAATTTGTTCGAATAATCGGTTAACCTTATTTGTTCTTTCCATCCCTAGGCTGCACCCCTTCAGAACCCGCCCCTGGCCTTGGGCGGCGCAAACCCAAGTCTGGACCTGCTCCGTGCTCCGGCGCGGCGCGAAGCCGCGAGCACCGCCACCCCTCCTGGTTCCGCCCCTGCCGCCGCGAGCCGCGAGGCGCGGCGCGGCGTGTCGCGGAGCCGGGCGAAGCGCCACCCCTCCTGGTTCCGCACCTGTTGCGCGACGCGTCCCGCGGAGCGAGGCGCGAGGCGTCTGTGGCCGCGCGGTGCGCCAAAATTGGATATTTTCGCTACTTTTACCGGCTTTTGATGGGTTTTCTTATGAAAATGGGCAAAAAATGCTCCTAACTGACCAAATTTATAGAGTTTTTATGGGAATTTTTGTATGTAATCATTGGTAATCGGTAATCCTGTGTACACTTCTGAGCTGAGTGGTGGACCCCTCGGAGCGGTCCCGACCTGTCGAGCCGTGGGAAGCGAGGCGAAGCCGCGCCGCAGCCACCGGGTGATCGCTCGTCATTGGAGGAAAATAGGAATTTCAGCCAATCAAGACGCTCGGGGGTTCCGGGCGGCCGGTGCCGGTGGTGTGCTGAGAGCGCGCGGCAGCAGCACACCTCAAAAGCATAAAAGGAGGTGTCGTCCCGCCGGCCGCTCATTTCGTCTCCAACCTCCGTGTGTATGTGTCATCATGTCTGAAAAATTTGTGATCATTGAGTCGACAGACGAAGAGAATGACGTCGACGTACTTAACGTGAGCGGCGACACGCTCTCATGGAGCCTCTCTGACGACCTCTACTTACTTAGTGAGTACAGTGAAAGTGCAAGTGTTTGTTATGTACCCGCCGTGCGAGCCGCCGGCCGGCTCTCTGTGGGTCGCGCCTAACGCCTAACCTCGCCGGCGTTATGTTTTCGTCAAGTAATTAATTTATTGGTTTCCTTGCAGCTGTGTGTGGAGTCAGTGCCGTATTTTTATCGCGTTCGTTACTCTGAAACCGCGTGTTGTGATACACTGAGAAAACCTTACAAACTATTTCGGGCCTTACAAAGAAAAGTAGTTTGTTTAACAAAGCATTTTGAGCATACATAAGCTTACGAAGAAAATACTTCGTAATTTACAAACTATTGCTTCGTATAACAAAGTATTTTTGTTTGTTATATGTATGCTCAAAATACTTCGTAAGGTTTTAAGAGTGTAGGTTATGTTGCCCAGTGCGGCGCACCACGGCATGCGCCGTGTCAGCAAAATGTTGTTGAGATCTGCATAGTCCAGTGGTTCCCAACCCCGGGGTCGCGACCCCATTTGGGGTCGCGGAAAAGTTTTGTGGGGTCGCGGCAAGCTACCCGGGGTCGCGTGGGGTCGCCTGTTGGGTTCTGAGGGTCGGTCTGCAGGGAAACCGCCAGTACGAAAATACGGAAAAACCTACGGATGTTTGGCGTTTTTGGTGCTTCCAAGCCACGGCGAGGGCTAACAATGCAGTTTCACGTAAAACCCCTCGGAAGAGGGAGAGGGATTAACTCCTTCCGTTGGTCTTCAGGTACGTACGGTAAGCCTCGGTTGGTCCTTTCCTACCATGCCCTTGCCTTTCGTGGCTCCTCATGCGGCCGGAGTGGAGAGCAGCAGTTGCAAATGTCGTAGGTGTATCGTTGGCCCCATGAATGGCCCCGTGACGGTGGCACTCATAAAGCTCGTTTTTAAAGTTCAGCTGCGATTAAGCTATCATTTGGAAAATAATAGGACTTATTGCAAATTACGGCCCGCTGTTTTAAATGCGACCCAGTCACCAAAATGGGGTTAAAATTTAAAATTTGACAGTTAAATTTTGAACCCCCCCCCCCCCCTTAAAAAAGTGGGGTCGCATGGGGTCGCGTAAGTTTGGTTTTGGGGTCGCGAAAAATTTTGGAAGCTAATTTGGGGTCGCGAGCTGATAAAGGTTGGGAACCGCTGCCATAGTCGGCAGCAGGCCTGCGTGTCGACATGTGTAAGCTGTGGTTCATTGCCACGCTTGCTTTGCACGGTGTGATTATCTTGCTAAAGCACGTCTGCTTTTTCTTCTGTGTATCGCACTTCTGTTCTCACTATCAATGTTTTGTCCGTCTGCGCCTGTCTTAGCGTTTCTACGTTCACCTGTTCTGGCATGACTGCTTCTTTTTTGGCGTGAAAAAAAAAAGCGTCTGTTTTTTTGGATGCACGTTTCAAGGATTGCAGCTTTGAAATGTGCAGCCCAATCTCGCTAACAATATCTGCTGTTTCGCTGTAAACAGTGGTAATGTTGGGCGCTTTTCCATGCGTATCTGTCTGTGTCTCATTGTACTTTCTAACGTGTTTACAGTCCATCGAGTCCAGCGTGGATGATGATGACGGCGATGAAGGGGGTGCACCAATTATGCACGTCGTCGTCGGGGGGGACGATGCGGAGGACGACGAGGATGATGACGACGGGCCTACCCTGCCGGACCCCGTGGAGGAGGACGACGAGGATGACGCCGACGGTCCAAACCTGCCGTCTGCGCCAAATGTTGATGTGAGTTCTCTTTCATTTCGTGATGCATGCCTTGCTAGTATTAAGGTACTGTAAATGTAACGGGTCGCCATCTTGGCCCGTCAATGTAACGGGTCTAACCTACCCTTCGGAAAGGTCAAAAAAAGGGGTCACTTTTATTTATTTTTTTTAAAAAAATTTTTTGTCAATTTTTTTTTGGGCGAGGTAACGATGCGAGCTCTAACCTAACCTAACCCAAGGGGTGGGTCTCACCTACCCTTCGAACCGCCAAGGTCACCTGAGAGCTCGGAGCGAAGGGCGTTCCACTGTGCGCTTTTGTGTGCGGAGCGCCTGGTGGATAGGCAACCCGCTGCGCTCTGTCCCCCAGTCACCCGCGCGACTGCTGGCGGGGCGGGCCTGCTTGCTGTCTCCCGTGCGCCCAATCAGACGTAAATCATTGGCATTTTTTTAGGGAGTTTTGTTATTTTATAATTTTTTTGTGCATTTTTCAGTATTTTTTTCAGCGACACTTATTTAGGTGAGTTGAGGTACCTTTGCATCCACAAACCCACACGCTTGGCATTGCGCGCTGCGCAGTTTTTGGTGCAGTGTGACCCTACGGTGTCATTGTGACAAGGCGCCCATACCTTCGGCAATTTTCTCAGGCTGGGGCATCCGAATTTCTCGACATCAAACACCCTTTTTGAGGGTAAGAAGAACTCGAGAATTCTCTTTTTCTCATCGCCTTTGACATAGAGAAAATCGTACTCTGTGGTCATTTCGCTCAGAGTCTGTGGGAGCCTGTCATAGGGCGAGAACCCTGTGTCCCAGGGAAGGGAATGGAGGCGATTGACAATGTAGTTGTTTTGCCTCTTCTGCTTCTCTGGGATTCCATCTCCGGCGTAAGGAGGGAGGAATGTTGTCGACTTGTGGACTTGTGCCGCCTCATTTTGTTCATAGAAGGATACCTCCTTCAATACATATTCTCCGTACTTGCCTCGGATCATCTGAATGTCACAGATAGCGTACGTCATTATGCTGAGACGATGTTGACTGGTCAGCGTCTGAATGAAGAATGATGCTCCTCCGGGCGCGCTGCCTCGATTTATACCCTGCCGCCGGCCGCAGCGCCGCGACACGAGCGCCCCCGCACGGCAGGATCACGAAGTTGGTGGTGAAAAAAGGCGCCTTCACCCAGTGGTTGTCGAACCCGTGTCTCCGCGCTGACAAGCGCAATAGAACACACACTAACCCACTGAGCTACTGTGCCGAGCTTACGCAGCGAGTGTATGGTCCGAGTTTTGATCTGTGAACGCCGCGCGCCGTGCGATGAGCCAAGCGCGGAGCCGAACGCCTAACGGTCAATTTGAATTGTCCCGCCACCGCACGAGTTCCGACCGGAGCGGAACCCTTCCCCCTGCGCCACGCCAGGCCACGCCGACGGAGCCGAGCCGAGCCGAGCCAAGCAGCGCCGAGCCAAGCAGCGCCGAGCCGAGCCGAGCGCAGTCCCCGCCACTCACCTCCTCCCCGCGCCCTGACGCCCCCTCCCCTTTCTCCGTGACCGGCCTCAACACTCGTTGTCCTTTAATTTCCCACATGCTGGTGACTGTTTGATATCATTTTCCCGGCTGAAATATATTTTTGGAATTATTGTCAAAACCCCCCTCGTCCAATCCTATCGCTGTCGCAACTGTCAGTGCAGAAATGTGATGGTCCAGCGCCCCCTCCCCCACCCACACCCCACCCCACCTTTCCGTCCCGTATCCGAATGAGAGAAACATCGGTTGTCAACACATCAGGACAATGTAAAGTCGAAAGAAAAAAATATTTGAGAGATATTGGTACCCTACGTTTATTCTAAAATCGTCGCGAAATCGAAAACAATCTGAATTACCGTGGCCGTTGGAATGGCCGGCAGCGCCCTCTGCCGGCCACAAGTGCTGGCACCCCTTCCGGCATGTTCAATCTCGTCACTTGTTGACTGGGCGTCCGGCAGCTTTGGTGTGTGTCTCTCTGTCCAATTTAATCATGGCATTTTATGACGAGCAACTCGATTTTGAGCCGTGGGAGGAGAATGTGTCATCTGAGGATGAAACCCTGGATCTTAATGCTTCGGGGAACTTGTTTGAGGTAAGTGCAATATGTGTGTGAGTGCAGGTGTCTGTTTTCGCTGCGTCGGCACCTCGTGCTGAGATAGCGTCATGTCGGTTTCTCGGTGTCTTTGAGTCTGCCTCGCGTCTGTGCCATGTCTCCTGAGCTCGTCTCGGTAAATCCTTTTCGTGGAGGTAATATTTTCATGTGTGGTGTGTCAAAATCCCGAGATTTGGCCCTGGCGTCCCTTGTCGCCATGCGGCCGAGGCGCGCCGGCAAGTCTCAGCCTGTTCGGCTTGTTTGTGTGGGTCAATTAGTGTTTTCTTGGTTCGAATCTCGTGCGGACGTTTGGCTTGGGTGGTCGCGTGTGAAATTCTTGGAAATTTGGGGTCAGAAAGTGCAGCACTCGGCCGTGTTGACGCCGCACACTGGGACGAAACGCCAAAAACGCGATGATAATTCTAAAAGGCTCCCATCAGTACCAAAATCTGCACTCGGGGGTTTTCGCGTGCGGGAAACTCATTTCTGACAAAATCAAACCCCAAAAAGTATCGGTGGGGGCGGATCCAGGACTGAAGGGAGGGGTAAGTCGTTCAGCTGTTCAACCATCGTTACCAAAATCTGCACTCGGGGGTTTTCGAGTGCGGGACTTTGGGGCACGGGACTGACCTGCCGCCCGGGCTGGAACGCAGCTGACTGTCGCACCGCGCCGCGCGCTGCGCTCGGTCAGACTAGCGCGCGCTGCCACAGCAGCAGCGCCACCACGCACTTTAGACGGCGTTTTGCTTTAAAACGGACGCAAACGGACGCAAACGGTGGTAAGAGCAGCAAAGGGGACAGGCTCCACGATCACAGACATGTCTCAGAACTGTTCGCAAATGTTTGCAACTCGACTTATCGCCCCTCAAAAGTCAAACATTTAGCGATTTTGGAAGACTTTTAACTGCCTGTAACTTTTGAACGGTAGATCCAAATTTGAATTGCATGGTTGCACTAGATTTGTCAGGCCATCAGCTTCCCAAAAATGTATAATATGTAGCAATTATCTTGAACGGGACGGCCAGTGCGGGGGAAACAATCCATATATTGCAATAAGTGTGCGAAAATCTGAAAAATTGCCATGTTTTGCGCTCCGCAGAGGCTCAGAGTTGTGACACATTGTCAAACAAATTATTGTAACGGATAGACCACACCTTCCTTGTGTACATCTAAGTGTTTCCTCGACTCCACAGCCCAGTTTTAAAAAATCCACTTCTCATCGCGTTTTTGGCGTTTCGTCCCAGTGTGCGCCGCCTCGTGGAGCGTGGGAACCGCCGTGTCTCCGTGTTTGTGCTGCGTTCTGTGGCTAAGTTCAGGGGTTTCTCTGTTTGTCGGGGCGCTTCGGGAGGGTATTCGTGTGTAAAATTCCGAAAAAATTTGTTCAACATACTCAAAACTGACAAAGTGGTCCTTCCCCCAAAAGGCTTCGGTCGTGAAATTTCAGTCATTTCCTTGTGTTGTCTTTGATTTTCATTCGTTGGGTGTACGCGCGGTGGCTCGCCGATGTCTGGGAACGTTAAATTTTGGATTTCTGTCCGGTTTTGTTCATGATTCGTGGGGGGTGAAAGATCCCAAAACACGGCGCGCCGTGCGTGCACTGCACAGTGGGCCGGGCGGTGGCGGGGGTTGTGACGTCACGTCGCCAGCTTGTGTACATGCCGATGCAATTTCCGTGTATTCTCTGAACGATTAAACATTGACTGTGTGAAATGAACAAGTGTTGAGCGGATTTCGTCCGTCTGTCCGTGAAAACGAAAGGGAAATGTGTCACCGCGAGAAACCGCTTTGATTCGCGTGTTTAGTTTGTGTGTGAGAGGTTAGGGTTTCTAAGTTTTTGTATGTTTTGTTCATTGTATCTTTCTGTTTCAGGACAATTAAATAGGCGTACTCCGTGAGAGGAATCATCGTGACGAGGCTCATCGCCAAGTAGTAAGTTTTATTTCTCTTAGATGTGAAGAATCTTTTAAAATGATGTGCATCATTTTTAACTGCTGTTTTGGTTTTTTCTGTTTTCAGTCGGTCTGGGACAGGATCGAGCCTCTTCGTCGTTCTGTGCCTGTCCAAGCAGATAGGAATAATAATGCAGAGGAGGATGATGAAGATGAAGAAAATATACGCTACAGCCGCTTCAGGGCAGAGCGCCCTCCACCCCATGTGGAAGAAGAACTGAAAGAAGATGATAAAGATGATGATAAAGATGATGAAGATGATGTTCAAGTTCTACAAGACCCATGTGTGCGCAGTCACTCTAGGGGAAGAGTGTGCTCTGGTCCAGTGGTTCCTGGCCGTGGCAGTGCTCATGGTGTCCCTTCTAATGCTGCTCGAGGTGGCGCAGCAGTAGTTCCTGGCCGTGGCAGTGCTCATGGTGTCCCTTCTAATGCTGCTCGAGGTGGCGCAGCAGTGGTTCCTGGCCGTGGCTGTGCTCATGGTGTCCCTTCTTATGCTGCTCGAGGTGGCGCAGCAGTGGTTCCTGGCCGTGGCTGTGCTCATGGTGTCCCTTCTAATGCTGCTCGAGGTGGCGCAGCAGTGGTTCCTGGCCGTGGCTGTGCTCATGGTGTCCCTTCTAATGCTGCTCGAGGTGGCGCAGCAGTGGTTCCTGGTCGTGGCAGTGCTCATGCTGGACCTTCTTATGCTGCTCGAGGTGGCGCAGCAGTGGTTCCTGGCCGTGGCTGTGCTCATGGTGTCCCTTCTTATGCTGCTCGAGGTGGCGCAGCAGTGGTTCCTGGCCGTGGCTGTGCTCATGGTGTCCCTTCTAATGCTGCTCGAGGTGGCGCAGCAGTGGTTCCTGGCCGTGGCAGTGCTCATGGTGTCCCTTCTAATGCTGCTCGAGGTGGCGCAGCAGTGGTTCCTGGCCGTGGCAGTGCTCATCCTGGACCTTCTAATGCTGCTCAAGGAGCCCTTGGTCAGGGTGACAGGGTGTTGCCCAAGAGGAGGGTGCCTCGTGTAAGTGAAATCTTATTTTATACTATTTTTTGTTCTCCATGTCTGTCCTGACATGCATTTCGAATCTAATTTGTCCTGTTTTTTTTTTCATTTTTCAGACACAAGAACAGAAACTAGAAGCATATCGAAAGAAAATGAAGCGATTATAGATTTGTTAACATTCAAATCTAATTTTACCTGTTTTATCAGAAGACTGGTATTGGTTTTATATAAAACATAATTTCCTCAAGACAAGGATAATTTTTTTATTATTTTCATACAAGTTTTATATGAAACTTTAAAGACATGGATCATTTTGTTATTTTCATACAAGTATTTTGTATAAAACCTTATTTGAATGTTATTTTCTACTCAAGTTTTTAAAAATTAAAACTTATTTATTGATTTTGATTCGCGTTTGCATTGTATTTAATCATTCCTATTTTCTCCTGAATCATCAGAACGTTATCTCAACTTCATCTCAAGACAAGCATTTTTTGGAGAGTAGTCAGTTCTTGTTGGAGAACTAGATGGTCAATGCAGTGCCACTTGAAAGTGAGCATTCAATTTCATTTGAGTTTTTCTATTATTATTACTATTATTACTATTATTAAAACTTGTCTGTGTCTCATTTTGAATGAAGTTTAAGAATTTTCCATTTTATTTGGGGGGTGATAGAAATTAAAAGCTTCCTCAGGTCAAATGTGCGCAGTTCACTTTATTAATGTTTGGAACTTATTTTGGGTGAAAGTCATTGACTCTTTAGAAAAAATATGATGAGGATGTGCCTCTCGATATGATTTAGAGGTGTGACAATCTTGAATTAATTATTTCTGACAAAAGTTACATAAGGGCGGTTTAACCTCTAAATGGCTGTATAGGGTATGATACAATGATGTGTGTGTCTGAGGCCGGCGCCTTGGGTTTTGTTTGTTGATGCTGGCATTGATTTTCAATAGAGTTTAGGTATTGGGCAAGCTTGCCTGATCGTCATTTTGTTGATTTTTTAAAAATATGGCGTTTTATTTTGGCTGATAGAGTCACACACTTTCTCGGCTCCAAAACCAACGGGGAAAGTCACAGAATTGTTTCCACTCATCGTTTTGACTATGTCTCCTTCATTTTTGAGCACTGGAGATGAAGTCCATTTAGTATTAAGAGGCCACACTATCTTTTGAAAAAATGGAGCGGAGACCCAACTCCTCGATGGTCTCTGTGGCCATCATCTGGTCATAAGCCTCATTGCACATCTGGTCCAGTAAATCTGATCCTGCACTAGTGATGGAGCTGGAACTGGTAGTGTCTGACATGTCAGAACTTGATGAGGAGCTTTCGACTGTGTTTGACGCATCCAATGTGGTCAAGGGTTTGTAAGGAACCCAGTGAGTCGATTCAAGTGCGGTCTGAGTGGGTGGAATGATCGACAGATCCAATTCAGAACGGAGACACTCTGAAGAAGCAGCATGCATGAATGCCATTTTTTCTAAATAAAGTAATCCACACTAGTGGCTGTCTTTCTCTTTCGAGAGTTCGGAACGTTATGAGCCTTAGGGGCTTTCTTCCGCCTTTTTATAGCACCGGACCCGGCCATCGAGTCGGCTTTTCGCTTGGCCTGATTGGCCAGGTTGCCCGCAGCCTCCCCCGTGCGTTTGTTTAGACTACCGCGGAAATTCTGCCCGTTCGCGACATCAGCCAGCACAGCGCTACCCGCCCGGGCCGCCTCCTTCCCCACGGCAGACGCGCCGCTACGAAGAATAGGGAGAATCGTCCGGAAGAGCCCGCCGAGCCAGGAACCAATGCCGTGCCCCTTCTGATAGGAGCTACCCGCGTAGAATTGTCCGAAACCGCCGCCGGCCTGAGTGACGTAATGATGAGTTATTTGGTTTTGCCGAGCCATTTTTTCTAAGACACCTGTCGGAAATGAACTAGCAAGGTCAATGTCCTGTGTGAAAATGGGAGATAACGCCCCGCGTGGTCCCTTATATCTATCTGGAGGGTGTCAAACGACCGCGTGTTTAAGTCAAAGTAAATGGGGTGCTCGCAGTGGAAAATGGTCATACTGCCAAACCACGCATTTATATCGACAGGTACTGTGCGAAGTATCGGGGCCCGGGTGCCGGGTGTGTCCGATAATCTGGTCGGCCAGAATGTCCAGGTAAATAAAGAGTTGTGGTGGAATGCCCAAACTCATTTCGACGGGCTTGACGCCACTTATTTTTTCGTTTGCAGGGTAGGGGCCATGATGGTCGAGACCAAGTTGAAGAGCAAGAAGAGGAGAGAAGTGGACTTTCATATCGGCTCTGTCGGGCTGAAATGGCCGAAACTCGACTCGATGGTCGTTTGTTTCAGACAGTGGGGGGTCACCTTGAATGTCGTTGTTCAAGACAGACACGGCAACACTCACTGCTTCCAGAAATTCAACCTTAGTGGGGAAGCATCCCGGTTTGACAAAAACCGTGTCCACAGAGTCTGGCGCCAGTAAAGTGATTTCATTTTCACCCTCAATCACCTGGGCAATCGTGTTGGGGTAATGAAGCTCAATGAGAGCCGCCTGCCATTGGCCATGCAACTCCATTCGTTTAGATAACTCTATTTTAAAATGGGATGTTTTATTGTCCGGATAGACCTGAGGACTAGCATTGCTGGGGAGAAAAGCATAGAAATCCATTAGACAAGATCAGAATCTAGAATCCAGGAACGACTCTTTTTCGGATAACCTCTCCAGTGCACCAAGTGCTTTCGACTATTCTTTTGGGCTTTTGATCGCACTATATATGCGATTTTGAACACCTCGGGCTTCGTGACCTTCTGAAGCTCCATTTCATAAAATGTCCCCTCAATCGGATCCTGATCGAGATCCTCCAAGCGGTACACCGGCAGCGCATGAGGAATGACCTGAATGACCTTAAAAATTTCGTCTGACCAGTTCCAGGTATATCCCTTCTCGAACCTTTTTTTCTCCCATGTCAGCTCTGTTTTCTATCAGTTTTTTCATGAAAAACGTCTTGCCAGCTCCTGTACCGCCCACAATCAAGGCAGTGCAGGGATGCTGGTACTTCAGATCCATTTGAGCACTCATTGCGTTATGAATTGGTAATCCAAAAAAAACAAAGGTTTTTATAGGTTATGGGGCCTGACCAGGATCTCCCCAGCACCCGGTGTCTCGAAGATCATGCTGTTTTAGGACATGCTGGTCCAGCAGACTGACCACCAGTGAACCAAGAAAAATCAGATTAATCTTTATTTGCTTTTAGCGATTATTTTATTAGTTTTTATTTGATTTTCTGTATTATTCACTGCGGTATAAATGCTGTTTAACGACATGCTGGTCCGACCGGTCTGCCAGCGGTTCTTAAGGTGGCGTCTTATTGATTTGCCCAGTGGTACAAAAGCCACAGCCCTGTGCGTTTTGCATTTTTTGCTGCACAGGTAAGTTTAGGGTTCAACACGTGAGTCTCCGAATTACATGGAGCCCACAGCTGAGGCAGTTTTTTAAGTGGGGGGCAGCCTAGAGTTTCTGAGTTGTAGACGGTAAGATGGGGAAGAAGCCCCTGTAACAACTTTCTTTTTTGACCGCCCTTGACGTAGAGGACATTGAAATGTGACGTCATCTCCCACATCGTGTCTTCGAGAGATTCATAGGGACAAAGTCCCGATTCCCATGTCAGTCCATGAATATTGTACACCACATAATTGTTGTGATTTTGTACTTCTACGGGGAGAGAGGACAGTGGACAGGGTGGTGCAAATGTGACCACCTTATACTCGTCAGTTTGCATGTTTGTCCCGAACAGAGCAAATTCTTTGATAATGAATTGTCTGTCAGGGCCCATGAGCATCTGAATATCGCAGGAAGCGTAAGCCATGTTGACTGGTCAACGAGTGACAAACAACTATGCTTCCCGGGGGGTGAGTGCGCTCTATTTATGTTTCTGTGGGTGCGACACAAGCGCCGCCTAGTGGTAAGTGGAGGAACTAGGTAGGGCCGGCTTGCAGACTCCCTTGCGCCTTAACCTCAAAATTTATGAATCACCTAGTATGTCCATAGCCTCGAGGACATCCTGGTCCTCCTCGTCCTCGTCACCCCATGCGTTGTAGCCGTGGGGGACGGTCTTGCACAGGTTTACTCTCCTTTTCTCCTTTTCTTCTTATTATACATTATTTTCTTTTCTAATAATCATTTGGTTTTTCCTTTGTCAGATATTATCAGCAGATCGGAACAAAGTGGGAGTGGTTCCTGATGTGATTGATGCAACTAATGTCACCAATTTATCGAAAAGGCGAAAGGTACATATCAGACATAATATTGGAATTAATCTGCTTATCCTTGTTTGTTTTATAATGATGTCCTTTTTGTTTATTCTTCTACAGGTGTCCAGGAACCTTCTAAGTAGCCAGGCTAAATCTGATTCTCTGGCAGATTCCTTATCTCCATCTATAGTGTCAGCTACTTGCCTCTCTAAATCTGATCTGGCTGACTGTTCACTTCGCTATGGCCTTAGGAAAAGGGTCCCTAAGGTTTCTGCAGTGCTGATAAATTCTGATGATTCTGACAGTGAGCAGCAAGAACCACCAACTGAATATCCAGATTTTGATGGTGATGATAATAATGATGATTACCATGATTCAGATCAAGAGTGGTGTCTTGCCGACTTAAAAGCTCAGGCCGGACCTTACGCAGAATCATGCATAATACGATGAAGTCATGCGTACCTTATGAAGTGACTCGCTGTAAGAAGAATGATTTCAGTGGTGATTTTTCAAACTCCGAAGGCGATGACTCAGATGATGGAGATGTGTGTCTTCACGTCCCCGAAAGAAATATTGTTTTCAAGAAACGACCTAAAAAGAAAAATCCAACAAATAATGAACCTGAAAATGATGAAGATGAGGAATTGTTACGTTTGGATACCTTAAAAAATACAGGCACTCCTTGGATAGTAGGTGATTTAGTTGAAGTACAACAAGACTCTGCAGTGATTCCTGCTCCTTATAAAGAACTTGTTGAACCGAATGAATACTTTCAGTATTTCTCTGATGACGATCTTATCAAGATGATGACAGATCATACTAATACATATATAACCTTTATGCACAATACAGGTGCATTGAAGTCTATCACTCCTATTACAGAAGAGGAACTCCGAAATTTTTTTGGTATCTGGATATACATTGGTGTGAATAAAATGAATTGCACTCGGGATTATTGGGCTACAGAGACATTTGTACCAAATGTGGCCAATATTATGACTTAGAATCGCTTCCAAGCTATCAAAAGCAATATTCATGTCTATGACAAAACCAAAGAGGCAGATCTTGATAAGAATGATAGATACATAAAAGTTTCACCACTAATGGAAAATATTCGAAGAAAATGTAATGATTTAGTTCAAGAGTCTATCTTTTTGATTGATGAAACTCTCGTTCAGTACAAAGGTGGTTTTGCTGGATCATTGCGCCAATATATTAAAAGTAAACCACATAAATTTGGGTTCAAGATATTTAATTTGGCAGGAAGTTCTGGCATGATCTATGATTTTTTGCCTTATGCTGGAAAATTGACCAAGTACCACAGATTAAATGAAGATGAATCTCAACTCGGAGTTGGAGCAAAAGTGGTTGTGCATCTGGCAAAGTCAATTGATAACCCTTAACAATCTACTGTGTATTTTGACAATTTTTTCACTGGAGTCCCGTTAGTTGCCTACCTTAAGGAAAAATTCAATCTGCTATCCACTGGTACAGTCAGAAAGGATCGTCTTGATGGATGCTCTCTTGCTGCTGACAAGGAGCTGGCTAAACAGGGCCGGGGATCACATGACACAAAGATTCGCAGAGAAAGTGGTGTCCAAATAATTAAATGGATGGACAACAAGATAGTGGCATCTACATTGGCTGGTGTTCAGCCGCAAGGAAAAGCAAAGAAGTATGGACTACTTTTTAATTTCTTCTTAAATACTTTATTTCAAATCCAATTTATCTTAAATAAATTATTTTTTATTTCTATCTTCAGATGGGACAAAAACCTTCAAGCCAGAGTTGAAGTGCCGCTTCCACGGGCTATTGAGCTGTAAAATACCAACATGGGTGGAGTCGACCTCCATGGCATGTTGGTGCAGTTGAATCGAGTCCCAACACGGTCAAGAAGGTGCCCAGGTGTGAAAATCCACTCCCTAAGGTGCAAATTTCGCGGGAGCGGATCCGCTCAGCTCAGCGGATCCAGTATCATTTGAGGATCCACTAGAAAGAGGATCCGGTTATGAAATTGGATCCCGTCCGAACTAGATCCGCTTAGCCAGGCAGATCTGCTCCTGCGAAATTTACACCTTAGGGACTGGATCAAGTGAGTATGAGGATCTAGTACCGAGCGGATCCAGTAACCCACGAGGATCCGCTCTGCATCAGGATTCTCTCAGCATTAGATGCAACCTTTATTTCTAAGACTGTAAGAAGGTTTTGAAGTTTGAAAATTGGGTCCTAGGTTAATGAAACCGAGTCCGATCCAAATCTGCAATCCGTTCACTGCTATCACCAGTTGTTTCAAAGATAGCGAAAACATGTTGTTCTATTGCAATGAAATTGAAATGGCCCTAGTGAATTCTCTTACATATGCCGCGTACCAATTTTGAGATCAAAATTCCAAAAACTTTCGATTTTACAACCACTTAATTTTAGGACACCCGTAGTGGAACCGCTAAGTTATTGGATCCTGTAAGGGCTAAGCGGATCCGACACGGCCTCAGTGGATCCTGTAATAGCGGATCCTCTCCTGAGCGGATCGTAAGGGATCCAGTGTGGCTTGAGCGGATCCACTGTGCCTCCTTAGAGCATCCACATAGGACTAAACGGATCCCCTTACGCCCTTAGCGGATCCCGTAACGCCTCGGTGGATCCGCTAAAAATGAAGCGGATCCACTGTGGGCAGAGCGGATTTTCACACCTGGGTGGTACCTTCCATTGATTGGCTACAAGGTGGATCTGTCACTCGTGAACTCTTGGCTGCTCTACAAAAGGCACATTAAATCCTTGGGCAAACCTGTTAGAGGAGCGCTTCCGTCCAAAGAATTCCGGTTAGCTGTTGGCAAAAGTTTACGAGGTGCTCCAAAGCAACATATCAAGAGAGTATCAACGAAACTCATCCAAGAACCCAGGGGTTACCGCCCTGATGCAAATGTAAAGTTTCAGGGACAGCACAGCCCCATCTACGAAGACAAACAGGCCAGATGCAAGCTGTGCTCTTCTGGTAAAACTAAAGTAAAGTGTCCCAAGTGCCAGGTGTACCTATGTTTTACTCCCTTCAGGAATTGTTTTCACCACTTCCACTCCTGCACTGATGGTGCTTAATTAATACTCCGTAATTAATTTTAATTTATGTACCTATTATTTTTAATGTTTTGTTCATTTCTTGAAATTTCTTTGTGCCATTTGTTTATCTCTATCCATTATTAATTCCTAAAAGAAACTGGAATGATTTTTATAAATTTCTTTGTGCATGTTTGCTTTATGTTATTGTTTCAATGAGCACACCTTACTATTTTTCAGTGTTGTTATCGTCATGAAATTTTATGATGCAATTCTGTGTTACTATTTATGAGTACTTCAAATGAATTTTAGGAATTACTTTGTACATATTGTTGTGAAATGAACAATAGAGAACATAATTAGAGCACGGCTTACTAGCGGTCATTCCCCTATGCTTACTACCACTGCCCTAAGGATCCTGGCCAGGACCTAGTATTCTTCTTCTTACTGTTCTTCCCCTAAATACCCTAGCCTCACCATACCATTGGCCATGCACCCCCACTCTCCACTCTTGTTCTTCCCTATGTTCTTCTGCTCCTGTAATATAGGCGCGCGCTGCCAAGCAGCCGCTACCATTCTGTACACGGTCACCTACTGTCAATAAAGAACGCTCCTGTCTCTACGAGACCTCTGACTCATCCTTTCCCTCCAAGTCCCTTACAATCGCACACTATAACACTGGTGACAGCGGTTAAGCGGGCTTTGAGGTTAAGGTCGGTGTGTGACTTCCCCGTTAGGGAGAAAGGGAAACGAGTGATTGTGCGCGCGAGAGTTCAAACTTAGCAGTTTTTGAGTGAGCGTGTGTTTGCGTGAGAAACTGAAGCTAGTGAAGGCCCGCCATGGTCGGCGCTAGCGTGTTAATCTTCGAGTAGAAAAGCTGCTAACTCGGACTAACGAAAGTGGATAAGTGAGTGTGTGAGTGAGCCGGACCTACCTTTCGAGGTTAGGGTACCCGGAGTGTATCTGTGTGAGAAAGAGTGTTGGAAACTCGCCGCGAGGTTCGAGTGTGTCCAACAGGAGTGAAAGGGAGTGCTAGAAATAGTTTAAGGAACCTGCTATCTGAGTGGATAATCATCGCCTGCATTAAATTGCTGAGCGAAATTACTCACTTATGAAACGGGTACAACCTGTAGATACGCAAATAGTGTGACGTTCGCCTGCATTAAATTGCTGAGCCCAATCGCCTATGCGAGTACTACAGCTAGAATAAGTTGATTTGTCACGTGAACAAGTGACGTCCACCTGCATTCAATTGCTGAGTGAAATTGCCTGCTCACCTACCAAACATACTCAGCCCACACCAGCGCTTGGTGATGATCGCCTGCATTCATTTGCTGAGCGAATTCATTAAGAATTAGTGTAAGGCTGACAAAGGAACAAGGAGTCTACTGCCCATAACACATGATCGCCTGCATTCATTTGCTGAGCGAATTGCCGCATGATCAGTAAAACTAAAAGTTCGGTTCTTACCGCGCATTGATGATCGCCTGCACACGCCTGCTGAGCGAATTCGTGCAGTGGTGAGACTAGTTAAGGGCCTACTCTGCCACTGTGTCAAGGTGACCAGCTGGCATCGAGCTGTGCTAGTTTTAAGGAGTGAGTGAATTAGTCTTAAATTAGAAATTAGAGGCTTGAAATCAAGTCATAACTTTATTAAAAACCGAGTGTATTATGTCCCATTCCCTACACCCGACTGCGTCCGAAGTCCAACTCGAAGTCCATCGCGAAGCAGGGCCGTCGGAAATCTGCAACACAGTTAACATCGATTATTGCACACCCAGGTGTGAAAATCCACTCCCTAAGGTGCAAATTTCGCGGGAGCGGATCCGCTCAGCTCAGCGGATCCAGTATCATTTGAGGATCCACTAGAAAGAGGATCCGGTTATGAAATTGGATCCCGTCCGAACTAGATCCGCTTAGCCAGGCAGATCTGCTCCTGCGAAATTTACACCTTAGGGACTGGATCAAGTGAGTATGAGGATCTAGTACCGAGCGGATCCAGTAACCCACGAGGATCCGCTCTGCATCAGGATTCTCTCAGCATTAGATGCAACCTTTATTTCTAAGACTGTAAGAAGGTTTTGAAGTTTGAAAATTGGGTCCTAGGTTAATGAAACCGAGTCCGATCCAAATCTGCAATCCGTTCACTGCTATCACCAGTTGTTTCAAAGATAGCGAAAACATGTTGTTCTATTGCAATGAAATTGAAATGGCCCTAGTGAATTCTCTTACATATGCCGCGTACCAATTTTGAGATCAAAATTCCAAAAACTTTCGATTTTACAACCACTTAATTTTAGGACACCCGTAGTGGAACCGCTAAGTTATTGGATCCTGTAAGGGCTAAGCGGATCCGACACGGCCTCAGTGGATCCTGTAATAGCGGATCCTCTCCTGAGCGGATCGTAAGGGATCCAGTGTGGCTTGAGCGGATCCACTGTGCCTCCTTAGAGCATCCACATAGGACTAAACGGATCCCCTTACGCCCTTAGCGGATCCCGTAACGCCTCGGTGGATCCGCTAAAAATGAAGCGGATCCACTGTGGGCAGAGCGGATTTTCACACCTGGGCAGTAATTACCTGGGATAACAAAGGCAACTTGGTCGAGACCAAAATCCCAGTACGCGCGTACGGTAACGCGCCCCCGTCTATCGAACCCACACGTCCGACACCTCGCATTCGCCCAGTGCAGCAAAGACACCGATCTTTAAACACGGTCCTGTACAACCGTCGCTGGTGGGACTAACGCGCTAAGATGGCTGATGAGCAATTTCCCCGTGACGTGGAAGAAATCGAAGTACCTCACGAGCAACATAACGAGCCGGATGCTCCTGTCCAACGCGGACGAGGCCGCGGGCGAGGACGCGGCAGAGGCCGCGGACGTGGTCGTGGCCGTGGACGCGGCCGCGGAGGGCTCGAAAATGGCCAAGTCCCGGACCGCCCCCGCCGCGTCATCAGACCGTTACAACGCTACGGCTATGAGGACGACGATGAGGCCGACGACGAGGACCTAGAGCGCGACGAACCCAGACGACCGCGAGCTAGGAACCACGGCCTACAAGCCGGCGCGCCCGAGCGCAGTGACGACGAAATGGACTGGGACGAGGACGCCGGTAACAACCGTCGCCGCGACGACGCATATGATGATGAAGAAGAAGACGAACTCGAACAAGTGCCACGCCGCCGTCGGCGCGCAAACTCGTACCAACGCGAAGATAGGCGCGAGCGCCGCGATAACGCGCAACAAGACCAGTTTTACAACTTCATGCGCGAAGTGTTTAATAGACCCCCACCAGCACCGGCGGCTGCTACAGCCACTTCCACTTCAAGTTACGTACCACCCTTTAATGGCACTACTGGTTACGATGTCTATAGGGCACAATTTCTAAGTGTCGCGGACCACAGAAATTGGTCAGAGCAGGATAGAGGGACATTCTTATTGCAAGCATTGCAAGGTGACGCCACCAAGGTGATTAGGACTCTAACTACGCAATACAAACCGTTAACATTTGTCAATCTTGACATGGAATTAGAAAACACTTTCCACATACGGAGGGAGTTATGGGAAAGGACTCGAGTTTACGAGTCACTCAAGCAAGAAGAGGGACAAAATCTGAGGGATTACGCTCAGAAGGTTAAAGAAGCTGTGGTAGATTACATGCCAAACAGCAATCAAATAGACAGGGACCAAGCAGGTGTAAAGGCTTTCATCAAAGGGCTAGCAGATAGGAAAGTAGCAAAAAGGATTTGCTATGCATCAGTGAAATCAGTAGAAGATGCACTTACCCATGTCAATAGAGCGTTGTCTCTCACATCAGAGCCACCAAGTAAGAAAGTCCGCAAGATAGAAGTTGACCACTCAGACGACACGGCTGAAGTCAATTATGCAGATCAGGAAGCGCCTCCTACAACAGGTGCACAACCAAGTAGAGGCAGAGGTAGAGGCCGAGGCAGGGGCCGAGGCCGAGGCAGAGGCAGAGGCCGGGGTGGCCAAGACAGTAGTGATTCAACTTGCCACTCTTGTGGTAAACCAGGGCATTTTGCAGCTGATTGCAAAAACCATTTAACTTGCTATTACTGTGGGAAACAGGGTCACATTAAACCAGATTGTAGAACACGCATTGCTGATGAAGCTGAAGGCCGATACCAGCAGCATAGTTCAAATAACGAGCAAAGTCAGGGCCAGGGTCCAAATAATCGGGGTAACCCCAGAGGCAGTTCCAACTATAGGGGTAGGGGACGAGGTAGTTATAGCAGAGGGCAATACAACAATAATGAGTCTAGAGGCCCCTACGTCAGATTCCCTGATGTACCGCCAGATTTCTATCAGGCAGCCATGTCCTGGTACGCCAAAAGCAACCAACAACAACAGCTATTGCAAAATAATAACCATCAACAAAATAACAACCAAGGTAATAACTCTCAAAACGACAATCAGGTAAATATGCCATACGTTCCTAAGTCGGAAAACCAGTAAAGACTTCTATTGAACCGATGGAAATGGAAGTTCAAAATGCAACAGCACCATCGGAAATTGAAACTACAGTCGTCCCTCTATATAAGCACCCTCTATATAAGCATTTTTTAGTGGCGGCCCCCGCTTACGCACGGGGGTCGAGCCGGACCCGAGCTTGCCCACGCCTCGGATTTTGACGAAGGGACGACAGCTTTATTGGACTCGGTCTGCGGTGCAAGGTGCGCCCTATCGCTACATCGCCCGAAACTACTTTTTTCGCACCGTTACATGCACTCCAAGCAAGCCGGGGGTCGGTATAAAATCGGCACAGCGCAGCGGTCCCTGCCTCGACCCTACCTGAGCGAGCCGGCCGAGCTCCGGCGAGGACCCGGCCAACACGTGCAAAAGCGTCGCGGGCTTTCGATATAAGCATTTATTGAGTCTCGAACTGCGTGCTTATATAGAGGGACGACTGTAGTAAAATTGAACCCGCTGCATCTAATGAACCTAATCAACCTATTGAAATTTTAAGAAGCCAAGTAACCCCACCAGTAATCACTAAAGCATGTAAGCATCAAACTAATTTAGATAAAGAAAACGCCGACCCCAGCAGTAAGTTAAAATGTGCAGCCTGTTTACCTCATAAGAAAGGACCGTTAGTTAATTGTACAGTAGCAGGAATTAGCAGAGAAGCCATCATTGACACAGGGGCAACGATTACTGTTTTCAAAAGAACTAGAGATTTACCAGTATCCAAGTTACGTCTTAAAAGCGCAACGTCTCATAAGACATCACTGTATGGGCCTGAATGGACTGATATTACATTTGGTAAACAAACTTATAGATTCCCAGTTTACGAAGCTGATATTACAGAAAATTTAATTGGCTACGATTTTATTGATACCTTCGAAGGTGTAGCCAACACCAAAACTAAAATGCTAGAACTTGAAAATAATGTCCAAGTACCGTACAAGGTAGTTAACTCAGTGCACAAGGGAGATTTCCCAAGCGGAAATCTGTCCTACCCAATGCGTGCTAATCAGAAAATCTTGCTGAAACCTTTCGTAGAGAGGCAGGTATCTACAAAGTTAGATACTGACCTGGTGGTTGATGAGTCGGAATTGTCTGACGCGTTGCTTGCCATGACGATCAGTGGGTATAGTCGTCCTCCGGAGTCTGAAAGGAAACTGTCCACTTCTGATCCTCCTCCGGAAACGACGTGCGCCACAATTCAGTCTCAGGCAAGAGCAAGGGGGGCTGATCATCGCCAGCTTGACAGCCAGGCCAGTCATATCCGGAATGATGGTCTAAAAACTGAAACAAAAACCATGGTAAAAAAAAGTGATAGTGAAAGTGGTGCGGCGAACGCACATGGAAATGAACAAACTTTGGAAATCCAACCACCCGAAAGAGCAGAAGGCAAGATGCACATAGGTTTGCTAACTAACAGTAAAAGTAATCCTAACGTAAAAGGTAGAATCTCAGAAAGTGTGGTCACGCAGACAGGCGTTGTACCGTGTGTGACAGGTCCAGTAAATGTAACTTTGCTAAACCTTGGAGATAATTGTGTTTAAATTCCTAAGTATGCAATAATTGCAAAAGTCCTACTCTTACACCCACTACAGTATGATGGCCTTGATGATGATGTTAACCCAAATTACGAGGAGGATTTAGAAAGGGAGGAAGAGTGTGAATATGAAAGTGATAATGAAATTAAAGAATGTCCATGCAGAGCGATTGGAATAGCCAATGGAACAGATTAACTAAATTTAACTGAACATGAGATAGAAAAGTTCCAAGATGCAGAGTATAAATTATCAGATAAAGACCCAATTCCAGAAAATAAGCCATTACCTGCTGACTTAGATGCCATGATTAAGGCCACTGCCTTGTCGCCAGAAGAAAAAGTAGAAGTAGAGAAGCTCATCCGTAAACACCATGATGTATTTGCTCCAGGTAACTTCACTTTTGGGCGTTGTCCATGGATGAAATTCAGGATAGACACAGGAGACCACCCACCAATCAAACAGAATGCGCGTCCAGTACCCCTGCATTACAGAAAAGAAGTTTACGAAACGTTCATGAAATACTTGAAAATGGGAGCAATTAAACCTAGTCAATCAGCTTGGGCTTCACCCATACTATGTGTTCTCAAAAAGACAGGGGAAGTTAGAGTCTGTGTAGACTATAGAGCACTAAATGCAATCACCAGAGTGCCAGCAGCACCAATACCCAGAACCCAAGAGATTCTACAAAATTTAGGCGGACACAAAATGTATCACACTTTCGACTTAGCGCACGGCTACCACAATTTAGAAGTACACCCAGATGACCAACCCAAAACTGCAATAATACTACCAGAAGACCTCGGTCTTTCACACAGACAATTCGAGTACACCACATTAAGCTTTGGACTCTCAGCAGCCCCAGGGGCATTCCAGCAAGTGACAGACAGACTGGTAACACCTGCCTTGGAACCCAATAAGGATAACGACTTAGGAAACACAGTATCAGTTTACCTTGATGATGTATGCATTGCCGGAGATAACTTCGAGCAA
Source organism: Stenchaetothrips biformis (assembly GCA_030522485.1). Taxonomy (NCBI): domain Eukaryota; kingdom Metazoa; phylum Arthropoda; class Insecta; order Thysanoptera; family Thripidae; genus Stenchaetothrips; species Stenchaetothrips biformis. The sequence continues at coordinate 1,131,586 of CM060089.1, read as the reverse complement.
ATGATGCAAAGATTAGAAGCATTCCTTAACAGAGTCAGGGCAGGAGGATTTCTCCTCAAAGCCAAAAAGTGTGAGTTGTTCCAAAAAGAAATTTCATTCCTAGGATACATTTTATCTGAAAAAGGAATTAAAGTTGACTCAAACAAAATAGACAAAATAATTCATTGGCCACAACCAGCCGATAGGTCAGAGTTAAAGTCATGGCTCTGTTTAGCAGCCTAATATGGCAAATACGTACCTCATATGGCCACCAAAGTAGCTCCATTATACAGATTACTCAGGAAAGGAGTCCATTTTGACTGGACACCTTTTTGTCAAGAAGCTTTCGACTCCGTCCAAACAGCTCTTACAACAGCACCAGTTCTAGGATCGCCAGATGTAGACAAAGGACCTTTCACGTTGACTTGTGATGCCAGTCTCACAGGATTAGGAGCAGTCCTAACACAGGAACAGGACGGCAATGAAGTAACAATAGCCTATTGGTCTAAAACGTTGACACCTGCACAAAGAAATTACTGTGTTACTCATAGGGAACTGTTAGCATTGGTAGAAGCAGTGAAAGCTTTCAATCATTATCTAGCAGGTGCACCCTTCATAGTCAAATCAGACCACGCAGCGTTACAGTGGCTTAAAAACTTCAAAAACCCAACAGGAATGCTAGCACGCTGGTTAGAAAAACTATCCCCATATAAATTCACAGTTGTGCACGAAAAAGGCACTAACATTCGTCATGCAGATGCAGTAAGCAGGCGCCCTAACAGGCCCTGTGATCCACAATGTAAAAAGTGCAGTAAAATAGAAGCAAAAGATGCAGCAGCTTACCTCATTAGTTCCACTCTAGCAGAAGGGTTAACCATTCAAGGAATATTCACATCAGTACTTGAGGCTCCAAACAGTGGGCCAGTCGTCCATCCAATCAGTCTCGAAGGGAAATTCACTTCGCCATTAGCCAGTCAGATTGAGGAATGGTTCCAAGTCAAAGACGAATTTCACTCCAACACAGACAAAACATTCCCAGGATTGTGCCAATACATTAGAAACAACAAAATAATCATTAGTATCATAATCAAAGAGAAAATGGAGCACAGACCACACATACATAATGTAGAGATTGCACTCAACATTCTAAAAGCATGGCTCATTAAAGAAAACATCGTCGAGTGGAATATACCAGAGTTTGACTATTACAAGAGCCCAGAAAATAATCTAGAAATAATTCCACTACTCTACAAAGTGTTCAAAAACACCAACATGACAATCAATATTTGTCACCATCACACTCAGCCAGATCCAACAAAAGCTAAGACTTGTGAAGAAAGTTGTCGCATTAGCCAAACAACTGCAGAAGTCAGGAAGATAACACAAATATTACACACAGCAGTCTTACCTTAAGGAGAAACACCAGAAGAAGTGGCCAAACTGCAAAAAGCAGATAAGGAGATAGCACCCATCTTAGCAGCAGTAGAAAATGGCAGGAGATCACACCTTTAAGAAATCATAGGGTTCGGACGCAATACCAGAACACTTTGGCATCAGTACAAATCACTGACACTCAAGAACGGAGTCCTATACAGAAGACACGAACACCCATCAGGTGACTCTAAAAAGGAAACACTACAATTAATACTACCAAAAGCTAGCATAAAAACAACAATCAAAGAATACCATCGTCAACTAGGAGAAGGTAATCATTTTGGAGAAACTATGACAGGAGATTACTTACGTAGGTTCTTCTGGTGGCCCAAGATGGCAGACGATATTGCAGCACATGTATCCAATTGTGACACATGTCAAAGATTCAAAAGGCCCAAACACACCACTAAAAATGCAGCACTCAAAATATTCAGAGACGGCACCCTCCATGGCAGATGGCATGTAGATATTTGCGGCAAAGTACCTAAAACAACAGAAGGCTACGGGTACATATTAGTAGCAATAGAGGCATTCTCAGGATGGCCAGTAGTGGTCCCACTAATTAAAAATAATGCTAAGGAAATCGCAAATGCAAATGCTAAGGAAATCGCAAATGCACTAATAACCCATGTCTTCTCAGTCTATGGAGCACCACGCTCAATTCTTACAGATCAAGGAAAGCCTTTCGAATCCCAATTATTTCAGGAAATTATGGACTTGTACCAGATAAAGAAATATCGAACTACAGCTTTCCACCCTTCAGCCAATGGAAAAGCGGAAAGATGGATAAGAACGCTAAAACAACAACTATCCATGCTGATCAGCAAAACTCAAAAGGAATGGGTGAAATATTTACCTTTCATAGCTCAGGCGTACAGGAACTTGCCAAATCCTGTCCACAAGTTTTCACCATACGAAATTATGTTTGGCACACCAATGAGAACTCCACTGACATTGAACCAAGGAAGCCCACCATGGACGAAGGAAATGGAAGCCGTTCCACAACAAGTCAGAGAACGACTGGCAGAAATCCACGAATTGGTCAGAGAAATGCACGGCCAAGCTGCAACAAAAATGAAACAACGTTACGACAACACAGCACTGCTAGCACCATTCAAAGCAGGAGACCGAGTCTACTTGTACAGACCAAAGGTACAAAAAGGAGTATCCCCAAAACTGACCACACCATGGGAAGGACCCTATACCGTAATAAGTATTTTAAATGACTGTAACGCAAGGATACAAAAAGAAGCTCACCCTTACACAATGATGATAGTACACATGGATCGACTAGCTGCGTATCCAAATTCCGAAGAAGAAACACAGACAGCATGGCTGACATATGTCTGAAGGCATCCAGAGTGTAATTCCCAAACAGGGCTCACCGAGGCTGAAAGCCACAGGAGGGGCTGCCGCCGGGGACCTTATCCTGGCTGCACCTACACCAGGAACCCGGAAGCCAAATAGTCCGCAGAGACCCCGACCGGGCTCGGCAGTGGGGTCCTCGTACACGCGGGCTCCCAAATCCTGCTCCGATGCTCCTCCGCAGACGATGCGGACGCTGGTTCTGCGACCCGCGCAGGTTCGCGAGGCAGAGGGTCTGGACTTTGCACCCGTCTGCGGCGCGTTCCGGGAGGTCGTCACAGCGCACCGGAGCCAAGGACGATGCCAGTTGAAAGCCTGCTCCGCTGCTCTCAATTGAGTGTGGCGCCGGAGCGGCAGGGTCACTCCAGACCTCCAAACGGCAGGGGCCGCACAACGGGGGCCAAATCCCGAAGGCGGCCCGGGGCCCTATCGTATTTGATCTCCGGGCCCCGCCGAATAGGCAACTTCCAGCCCAAAACCTCCACCCGGTCCGTGGCCAACAAGAAAGGCTGCCGACAGGATCCTAAGCCCCGCCGGGTAAATGTCCCCGTGGACGTGATCAGACAAAGGCCAACGAGGCCATGTTGAAATTAACCTCCAACTCTTGTAAACAAACTTCAATCAACTGCAAGCTCTAAGGCACTGCCTGCTCGAAATCGGCACTTCAACCACTCAAAGTAGTCCAGTCAACATAACCTGAAACAGAAGAACAAAGATAAGTGAAACAGACTGTACAACCACCGCCGCCACGAAAACCGGAAGTCACGGCCGCCATCTTGACCGCCATCTTATATCAAAGTCAAACTTGAACTAAAACCAAACCCAACTATCAAATCGGAAATCAGCAAACATCTACAAAAATGGCCCCCAGGAAATAGATTGCTCACAACGAAACCAACGACAAGGACCCCAACAACAAATTGGAAAATGGAAAGGTACTGAAAACTTACCGAACTCCCAAAACTGACAGGCCCAAAGATCGGATAAGGGAATCCCCGCTGCAGCCAAAGGACATTCTCAAATTAAACTCGGAAAGGATAATAATGCCACTGCAACAGAGAAATGAACAACGGATTAGTCCAACCAAAGCATCAATACTGGCCAAACTCTTCAGAAAAGAAGAAAAGAAAGAGGAAAAGAAAGACAGAAAACTTAGACAGAAACAACATCAAGAAGAAGTTCATAGGCGAAAGTTAGAAGCAGAAGCAACAAGGAAATCACTCGAGAAGGAAGAAAAGTTGAGAAAACAGAAAATCCAGGAACAAAGAGAAACAGAAGCCAGAAAAAGAAGGGAGTTGGCAGAAAAGATTACGCTCAGAAAAGAAGAAGATAAAATAAATTGGTTCAAAGACCCAGGCTACACAAACCCGTGGGCAACAGATTCAGAAGAGGAAATAGAGACAATAGACTTAGAAAAAGGAGGAGACTCGGACATATAGGAGATCTTCTTTGCAAACACAGAAGAAGAAAGAAGGGAACAGAGCAAAGACGAAAACATAGAACAGACCCTTGACTGCATAAAATCCAAAGAACGAGAGATGATGCAAGAGATAATGGACATAGAAAAACAAATACAAGCAATAGAGAAAATCAACTCACCACCGGAAGGAAGACCAGATGGATCGGCCAACAGCAAACAGGAGTGCACTCAGGTCTCGGTAAAAATCACATCAAGTCTCCAATCAGTTCCAAATCCAACGGTATCACCAACAGAAACTAGCAAGGAAAAACCGGAAACACTGAAACCAAAGAAAACAACAAATGAAACGAACCAACAGTCGAGCTACGGTACAATCAAAAAGAGAGGAAAAACAAAAGTTGTAAGGTGCAAAAAATGCCACTCAAGAGGACATACCTCAATGACATGCAAGGTATCCAAAACCAAAGAAGAGAAGAAATAAGATGAAAAGCAGAACAAGACACAGAGTCTTTGGAGTAAAGTAGTAAACAGCTACAAAAACAGCTCGGGAGACCAGAAGAGAAACGTTGAAGCAAAGACCTGAAACAAAGAAATAATTAAAAACAAAATAACTGAGCAGGGGAGCGTCAAGATGGCCCCACCAATTAAGAGACTAACTACAGTAAACCAACAAAACAACAAAATTACCATAAGTAAACCCAGGAAAGAAAAGGGAAGGATAACACTCACCAGGAAACAGGACATTAGTTTGGCCAAGCCAACCCAGGGCAAGGGCACATACATGCAAAAGTCAATATCAAGACATGCCAAACAGGTAGAGGAACAGGAAAAGAAACAAGAAAAGGAAAAGCATAATTCATGCAAATTTAATCAGACACCAAGCAAGTGCAAACAATTCACTGATCATCATCGGAGTCGACGGGGTACTCAAATCCACATCCCCAACAAAAGTCCACATCCGGAGTTCGGGGGTCTGGAAGGGGCGCAACACCAGCCATGCGATCCTCATAATTTCGAGGGAAACGGAACAATTTAATATTCTTAGGGGGAATGGGAGCTTCCTCCTCGACATCCAAGTCGGGATAAATTTCTTCAAAGTCAATACCAAATGCAGCTTCTTCAGCCGCAGCCGCGGCCGCGGCACGCCGAGCGTCACGAGCAAGGCGCTCGGTTTCCAGCTAAACGGATAACAAACCAATGGATACCACCAAAAAAAAAAAAAAAAAAAAAAAAAAAAAAAAAAAAAAAAAGGAAGGGAAACTAACTTAAACTTTTGGAGGGGAAACTAACTAAAACTCACCTCAGAAACTGGCACGTCAGTCAAAGGAAGGGGATCCATATCAGAAAGGGGAATACCCTGGGCTGGTCCTATACCTGGGCCCCGCCAGACAAACTCGTCCTCAGGGGAAGGGAGCAAGTACGGATGGATATCCCCCAAATCCTCCAGTATCTCTACATCCGGACCATCAATTTCACCCCCAACCCCGTTAGGCAACGCCTCCGGCCCACCACCAATCAGGACAGGATTCGGAGGCAAAACATGATAAAGGACGTGGGGGACAGGGACAGGAAGTACAGGTGCGGGGAGCTCCTCCTAACGGAGAAGAAGGGAAACGTAACATGCAAGTCGTGCACACCACAACGTCACAAGCGGAAGAAATCATCACTTACAAAAACCCGAATACTACAGTGGACACATAAAAACTGAGGCCACGTCTGGACCAAGGCTTCAGTGTCCCACAACTGGTCACCAAATAAACCCTCAACAGGGAATAGGGGATGCAAATGGGAAGGTAGCAGCCCAGCCTCATAGGCTTCATAACAAAGGGCACACAATTACGAACAGAATAGACACCATGCACCACGGTTCATGCGCAAACAACACCAGAATTTAGATACTTACGTAAGCGAAGTGACCCCAAGAATCGCAGATGCAGACCACGCGATACGCGCGGAACCGCAGGATTACAGCAACCGGCGCGTCCATCTGCACAACTAGGTACAAGCAAAACCAGCAAGCGTCCGCACACGTCCTCGCAGGCTGAGCTCTGCACACCGAATGACGCCAATGCCGCCGAGCCAAGGGACGCCAGGCCAACAACGCGGTTCGGCCCACCAATCAAAACGCACGGATACAACACACGACCCGAGCGGCCAATCATGGACCAGAGCAACGTCACGGACTGGAGCGCGAGGACGCCGGCGACGCCGGCCAGCACGTCAACAACGTCAACAACCGCGCCGCGGCTAGCAACCGGCCGGCAGCAGCGGGCAGCGCGACGCAAGTCCTCGCCGCGACTCCAACGCCCCACGCAACAGCGGCAGAGCACAGTACTACACTGCGCTAAGAACCGGCGCAAGGGGTATCGCCAGGCACGAAGCGCGCGCCAATTCAAACGGGCGAAGTCCACAAACACTCTAGCCGATTGGAATAATGCCACAAACGATACATGTCATTTCCCTGATTGTACATAAACAAGAAAGAAGTAAAACCGTTACTAGACACAGTGTATCCCATTCATTCGGAGAGGAAAAGGGGACTTGAATCAAAAACAAAAAAAAATTAATAAGTCTGATCTACAGGACCACTGTCGACTCGGCTTGAGTCAAGCGAATCAAAATGATCTTCATCATGCTGAACATCGCTTTCCTGACCATCATCGCTGCAATATTAACGTACTACTCCATGAAACAACGACGCCGGTCCGCGACAATCATCTATCTGGAAGGCAACATTGCCGCGGGAAAATGGACTCTGGCAGCCAAATTCAAAAGACTGGAACTGTTTCCAGTACTAGACGAACCCGTCAGGGACTGGCAAGATGTAGAAGGATTCAACTTACTAGAATTACTCTACGCGGATCGAAACACTTGACCCTACCCCTTCCAAGTCTTGGCGTTAGCCACGTTAGGCCGCCGCCAGACTCGCATGCTGGCTAATCACCCGGAAAGGCTGACTGTCCTGGAACGTTCGCCTCAATGTTCACTGAGAGTATTCGCACAGGCCCTAGCTGAAATGAAGGCCATGAGCCAACAGCACATGGCTATATTACGGGTCTTACGCGACGCTGTCGCCCCGCCAACTCGTCGACCGATCCACGACATCTATGTACGCACACCCCCGGCTGTAGCGTACCAACGTCTAAACCATAGAGGCCGCACGGAAGAAGCAGGTGTCACTGTTGAGTACCTCAAATTACTGCATGACCTAACTGACACCAGGCTGTTACGAGAGGAAACCAACCCAGTACATGTCCTGGATGGAACGCTCACCCCTGAGCAGTTACTGGCAGCCGCCTTGGAAATTATCCAGACCTTGAAGGATGACGTCACACCAGTCCAGGAGCCCCAGTCTACACGCGAGGAGTAATCCCATGAGTTAAGTTTTCCCGCTAGCGAACAGCTAGTTAGACTTCTTAGATTTCAAGGTGCCTTTAGAACAGGAATTAGCTAGTTAGGGCAGGCGCCAGGCAAAACCAACCAAATAGAGTAGGGGTTGGATACTGTAACGCGCAAAACTGTGCAGAGTGTTTTCTGTTTGTTTCAGTTGGAGCCTCATCAAAACTAACACAGTCTTTGGTTGGCCCACAGGCGGAACATCCCCACTTCACGCGGTGTTGCAAATCGGGACGACGGTTGTAACATCCGTTTGGAGACGAGGACTCCATCTGGCATGCTGCATGTTAAAGGCCAACTACTCTTTATTTTTATTTTTTTAACATCACGCTGAACCGTGGGCTTAGGCCTGGATCCCCTAATGCCTGGCACCGTACGGTGTAATGGTGACGCAAGCCTTTGTAGCATCAGTTCCAGTCAACGCTTGGCAGTTATCAAGACAAGAACAAGAAAGAACACGACAAGAAATTGATTCGATCGGACAAATTTAATTAAAACAAAACTGTGCAAATTAAGTGAGAGAGTTGGAAGTCAGGTTTAAGCATCTAAATTCCAAGAGTTGAACAGTGTAAAAAACTCCAAACTAAGTCAAAGCTGGGTTCGTAAGAGCATGGTAGAAAATTTTGAGAAACTTCGTTTCTTTGTTCAGGAGGGAGTGGTGTTGTGAAATGAACAATAGAGAACATAACCAGAGCACGGCTTACTAGCGGTCATTCCCCTATGCTTACTACCACTGCCCTAAGGATCCTGGCCAGGACCTAGTATTCTTCTTCTTACTGTTCTTCCCCTAAATACCCTAGCCTCACCATACCATTGGCCATGCACCCCCACTCTCCACTCTTGTTCTTCCCTATGTTCTTCTGCTCCTGTAATATAGGCGCGCGCTGCCAAGCAGCCGCTACCATTCTGTACACGGTCACCCACTGTTAATACAGAACGCTCCTGTCTCTACGAGACCTCTGACTCATCCTTTCCCTCCAAGTCCCTTACACTGTAAATCAAATGGTGATACATCTCACCATCTGAGGGGTGAGACAGAACTGTCTCACCGAAAAAGGGTGATACTAAAGTGTATCACCGTAAAAAGGTCGTACACGAATGTATCACCGAAAAAAGGTCGTACTCAAATGTATCACCGAAAAAGAGTGATACTTCCTCAGGAAAACAAGGGTCCATCTCACTGATGTCTGACCATTTTTCGGTGATACAGTTGTGTACGACCTTTTTTTCGGTGATACATTCGTGTATGACTTTTTTTCGGTGAGACTTTTTGTATCACCGAAAATGGGTGAGACGTCTCACCCTTTGAATTGCAGTGTACAATCGCACACTATAACAATATTTATATGTATTGTTTCTGGTTTTAAAATTGCTTTGTACACTCACATACGACTCACATTCAGGTAGTGCGTGGACTTCATTCCATATTTCTAGTCTCTATTGTATAAGAATTGTTCTTGTCAGCGGTAGTGCATAAACTTCTTTAGATGTTCTTAGTATCTACTTTAATTATTATTTTTAGGTATTGTTCTTGTCATGAAATTTTATGAATTACTGTGTACATATTTATACGTATTGTTTCTGCTTTTAAAATTGCTTTATATACTAGTTCAATACGACTCACATTCAGGTAGTGCGAGGACTTAGTGGCATATTTCTAGTCTCTATTGTATAGGGATTGTTCTTGTCATGAAAGTTTATGAAGCAATTCTGTTTTGCTATTTATGATAATTCTAAATGAGTTTCATGAATTACTTAGGACATACGTACATGTACTGTTTCTGCTTATGAAATTGCTTTATACTATTGTTCACTACTTCCCAAATTCAGATAGTGCGCGAACTTCCTTCGTAGTAGTATTTATTTCTCTTGTCATCGTTGTTCACTTCACTTGATTTACCTAGTCCTAACTCTTCCAATGAAATGTGATATGAAAGTATGTGAGTAAGTCCTTTACTATATTTTCTTTTTTGTTGCATTTCTGCCGCTTTCTTGACTAAGACATGACATCGAGAAATTATGAAGAGAAAATTATTCAGTAACAAGAGTGTTTATTTAAATAACCACAAATATCGTACACTGTCCGTAACGATTGTTCGAAAACAACAAAACTGTCAACAACATGGTCGTTTTCCTACAACATCTTTGTTTAAAACTGAAACGACGGAAAAGTTGTCTTACAACAAGTAAGTTGTTTTAGAATGACCCAACTGTCATTTATCAACATTCTCTGATCGTAAACGGCTGCTGTCGTTTCAAAACAACTGTTGTCAGAAAAAAAATTAGCAATAGATTTGTTGTTAATTAACAACAAAATTTCTGACAGTGTACAAGATTAAAATGAGACAGTAGAAAATTATAAAGAACCTTCATCAAAATCTTGAGATGTAGCACGTGGAACCTGCATCTGCATCTCGATGATCTTCATAATCAGTTGGTAGATGTGCTCCGACAAAAAGAAACAAAACATTTGTAGGTACTACTAGAGTCCTACAGCTTCGCAGAGACTGGCAAATGACTAGGCCGGCTCGCAACGGCATGGCCGGCCCGGGCCAAATTGGCGACCCTCTACACTCCCCGCGCAGCCCCCTCCACCGCTCTGCCTACCGGCGACCGGTCAGTCAAAGCTGCCAACCTAACATGATGACCTAAGGCTTATCTTGCGACAGAAAGTAACCTTTCACCTGTCTCATTAGGGTTCAAGAACATTTTAGGTACTAAAAGCGATGATTGTGCCAATATTATGTGTGTTGGGTTGAGTTGGTGAGAAAGACTATGCGTCTCTCTCGTTTCTGAGGTTGGCTACATGGCATTTGGTCCAAAATGGCCGGAGCCAATCACAGCGAGACCCCTCGTTTGCCAGTCTCTGGCACTCTAGGACTCTAGGTACTACTAGTAAAGGGAATACATTTGTAGGTGTAGGTACTACTAGTAAAGGGAATATAATTTTTTTCCTTCTGAAACCATACCTTCATGTGGCTTTTCCACTGTTCATCGATCAAACTATCGGTTTGAACGGAGGCGTCAGCCGTGCACAGCGATGGCGGAGGGGCTTCCTGCGGTAACGCGACGATCCTGGGGTCACCCTGACCGTCCTCTAGGGTGACGTTGCTGCCGCCGCTGCTATCAGACTGCCCGCCACCGCCATCTCCCGCTGCTACGATGTCCATCTGGACGGACGTCGTGGGTGACGGCGGCAGGGCTCCTTGCTGCTCGTCATGGTGTTGGTGATGCTCGCCTCCTTCCTCCGACACATCATCACGCCGTCGCATGCAGGACACCCCGACGCACTTCCTAAGGCGGCAGCACAGCGCTGGGCAATCTGAAAATGCACAAACATCATCACACATTGTTCACATATTAGGCCAGGGACCCCATCGGTATACATCTCCCTGTATTGGGTTGCACCATTTCCCGGAGTACGAAGCTCAGGGCGCGCGGGCCAAAACATAAGACGTCTCACTAGCACCCCATCCCCGATCCCTTCCCCACGCACGCACCACACGCTGTCTCTTTGAAACATTACGATGCAGCCTGTACGACCCTACACTGTAAAAAATTCTTGGAGATTTCCAAGACCATTGGGCAAATAGATTCACTTGCCCCCGCAGGAAAGTGACAACCCTTGCCCAGTGGGCACTGAAAGAGCATTCCATCGCCCAAACAGTAAATTTCAAGTCCATTTGTTGTAGGAAATTTCAAATTTGTAGCAGGAAATTTAGCATCCTATCTATGAAATTTCCCATTTGGGCTTGGAAAGCATCCGTTGCTGCCCACGGCAGGAAATTTCGGTCTCCTTTGGACCAGGAAAATTCAGGCACAGTAACGGCCTGAACTCACTCATTGCCCACCCAATTGAAAGTCTCTACTGTGGGCAAGGAAGGGATGCTCGGCTTGCCCACAATAGTTAATTCCGCATGGTGGGCAACAGAAGGAAGAGTCGGCCGGCTGGCAGGTGGGTTCACTAGGACTATCGTCACTCCAGCCACCAGGCGAAGGCGCAGCGTAGTGGTTAGCGAAGCCCCAGGTGTGAAAATCCACTCCCTAAGGTGCAAATTTCGCGGGAGCGGATCCGCTCAGCTCAGCGGATCCAGTATCATTTGAGGATCCACTAGAAAGAGGATCCGGTTATGAAATTGGATCCCGTCCGAACTAGATCCGCTTAGCCAGGCAGATCTGCTCCTGCGAAATTTACACCTTAGGGACTGGATCAAGTGAGTATGAGGATCTAGTACCGAGCGGATCCAGTAACCCACGAGGATCCGCTCTGCATCAGGATTCTCTCAGCATTAGATGCAACCTTTATTTCTAAGACTGTAAGAAGGTTTTGAAGTTTGAAAATTGGGTCCTAGGTTAATGAAACCGAGTCCGATCCAAATCTGCAATCCGTTCACTGCTATCACCAGTTGTTTCAAAGATAGCGAAAACATGTTGTTCTATTGCAATGAAATTGAAATGGCCCTAGTGAATTCTCTTACATATGCCGCGTACCAATTTTGAGATCAAAATTCCAAAAACTTTCGATTTTACAACCACTTAATTTTAGGACACCCGTAGTGGAACCGCTAAGTTATTGGATCCTGTAAGGGCTAAGCGGATCCGACACGGCCTCAGTGGATCCTGTAATAGCGGATCCTCTCCTGAGCGGATCGTAAGGGATCCAGTGTGGCTTGAGCGGATCCACTGTGCCTCCTTAGAGCATCCACATAGGACTAAACGGATCCCCTTACGCCCTTAGCGGATCCCGTAACGCCTCGGTGGATCCGCTAAAAATGAAGCGGATCCACTGTGGGCAGAGCGGATTTTCACACCTGGGGCCGGCCATCACTGCACGGCTTTGGGTTCGACTCGCGGCCGGAACTTTTTTTCGCCAGCTCAATGTAAGTCTCATGAGACTTGGAGTCTTCCATTGCCCACACATTGAAATTTCAACTGTGGGCAGGTTGCGCAGCTTTCGTAGCCCAAATAGGGACAAACTAGGACCAAACTGCGAAATGGCCCAAAAAACTACTACTTTTTCGGCACTTTGCATGCAGTTTAAGTGCAGTTTAATTGCAGTTAACTGCAATCTGACTAGAAACCACCTGCAACTGCTCATCTGCGGTTTGACTGCTTTTTGTGTGAACTTAGAACTTCATTTATTGGTGAGGATTCAACAACCCAGGTGTGAAAATCCGCTCTGCCCACAGTGGATCCGCTTCATTTTTAGCGGATCCACCGAGGCGTTACGGGATCCGCTAAGGGCGTAAGGGGATCCGTTTAGTCCTATGTGGATGCTCTAAGGAGGCACAGTGGATCCGCTCAAGCCACACTGGATCCCTTACGATCCGCTCAGGAGAGGATCCGCTATTACAGGATCCACTGAGGCCGTGTCGGATCCGCTTAGCCCTTACAGGATCCAATAACTTAGCGGTTCCACTACGGGTGTCCTAAAATTAAGTGGTTGTAAAATCGAAAGTTTTTGGAATTTTGATCTCAAAATTGGTACGCGGCATATGTAAGAGAATTCACTAGGGCCATTTCAATTTCATTGCAATAGAACAACATGTTTTCGCTATCTTTGAAACAACTGGTGATAGCAGTGAACGGATTGCAGATTTGGATCGGACTCGGTTTCATTAACCTAGGACCCAATTTTCAAACTTCAAAACCTTCTTACAGTCTTAGAAATAAAGGTTGCATCTAATGCTGAGAGAATCCTGATGCAGAGCGGATCCTCGTGGGTTACTGGATCCGCTCGGTACTAGATCCTCATACTCACTTGATCCAGTCCCTAAGGTGTAAATTTCGCAGGAGCAGATCTGCCTGGCTAAGCGGATCTAGTTCGGACGGGATCCAATTTCATAACCGGATCCTCTTTCTAGTGGATCCTCAAATGATACTGGATCCGCTGAGCTGAGCGGATCCGCTCCCGCGAAATTTGCACCTTAGGGAGTGGATTTTCACACCTGGGAACATTCGAATAGAATTTGTTGTGCAGTTGTGCTTCACTGAAAAGCATTGTGAGACTTCACTTGAGACATGCACTTCTGACTGCTGATCCTTTCGCGCGGGTCAACACTGTAAGCACTCTGCAAACTAAAGTTTGTACATAGTACACTCCTATTAGAGCATGCTTCAAAGCACACTCTTATTTACAGCATACTTGCTAGGCACACGCTAAAATAGTGTGTGCCTGGCATGTACACGCTAAATAAGAGTGTGCCTACAAGTACACGCTAAAATACATTGGATTAGTCCTATCTAAAAGCATGGGCCAGTTTGAGTGTACTTGCAGGTACACTCTTATTTAGCGTGTACATGCCAGGCACACACTATTTTAGCGTGTGCCTAGCAAGTATGCTGTAAATAAGAGTGTGCTTAGAAACATGCTCTTACAAGAGTGTACTATGTACACACTTCAGTTTGCAGAGCAAAAGCGCGCGACTGTCCGCGATTCGCGATTCGCGATCGCGCCGCCATGGCAACCGCAGCAGTGGCCAAGAAAACGCCGATGTTCTGCTGACGCAATGAGATCAACGCTCGACGCGTCATCAAAGCAGTTCAGAGAGTTTTCAAGAAAATGGCCGCCCTTGGTGAGTAGTGAGCTTACGGTCGCTCTCTCTCCCCATACAGTGTGCTGTATTCAGAGTCAGACTGGTCGATCCGGGACTAGCGTAGGCGGGGTTGCGGACAGTGCTGCAACATAAGTAGGCAAAAATTCCCACGAACACACCAGGGTCTAAAAGGTTGCCTAGCCCAGCCTGCCTACTAGGCAATTTATTGTCGGCAAAGCTGAGAACTTGTCCAGTGGGCGGGCTGAGGTAGGCAACCCTTCCAACACTCGAAATCGGCCCCGTTTCCGAAAAAATTATGATTCCGACAGAACCCGGGACTCACGATGTCATTCCAAAGTGACGCACCGTATCTGTCGTTGCAAGCATGCTAAAGATCCCAGGACATGCCAGATGCCATCAATGAGCATCGAGGACCAAGAATCCGGCCAAAAAATCTGAAAATTAAACACACACAGCTGTGCGGGGGGGGGGGGGGGGGCAAACTCACCCCGGGGAAAGCTGAGAGATGCGGGGTTGCCTATTCACCAACCCTCGCGATGACTTGTGTCAGGTTTCTGTGAAAAATGGTCGGGTCGACTTGGGTATTCAAATTAGAATGCGCGGAGGTCCGAATTCGACCAGGAAAGCAGAAATTACGAGTCGCTACCTCCCAGAGCTCACGATGTCATTCCAAAGTGACAGGTTCCACAGCAGACACTCTTGAGAAATTCTGGGTTTGGGGACTGGGGTTATCTAACTAAATATGTTCGGAACGTTCTCTGAAAATTTCATTTCAAAATATAGGAAAACCACATTATATGTGTTTATGTATAATGTATAATTTATGTATTTATGTATAATTGCATGACTAAGTTTGTTCTTTTCTTTAAGGAAGAAGGTCAAAATGGAAAAAATGAGGCAGGACTTTCTAGAAAATTTTGAAGGACCCTCGTGTCTACCAAAAAAATTTGAAATTATTATTGCAGTGTATGGGAAAAACAAAGTCACCCCAGCCACCTATAGCTCACAATGTCACTCTTAAGTGACGTACGATAACTCCTGAACGAAGCATGCTACCGAGCTGCGCCCGGGCTCAAAATATTCAGACGTGTTAGCAGACATCAAATTTATCAAAAAAATAAAGATTCCAAACCGAAAATGTGTCTGTGCCTTAAAGGGTTAAGGTAAGTTCTAAAAATACTACATTAAAAAGTGTTTGACACTGTAAGAAAAATGTACGGTTTTCGCCGTTAATTCATTAACAGGATTTGCCGTACCGTGAAACGGGATAATTTCGGGCACTTTTAAGAGGTATTTTTAAGATTGTGACGGTCGTGGTGTTGCCATGGACTTGAGGGTTAAAGTTTATCATCTACCCACCTTTAGCTTCAATTTGACGCCAATTCCAGATATCTACGCCTCACCGTTTTTACAGTGGAGGGCCCAAAGCAGTGCCCGAAATTACCCCGTGTTTTGGGGTAATTTCGGGCACCCCAGGAAAAAAACGACTTGTCGTTCTGATGTTGGTCTCAAAATCCATAATTGTCTCTTTCTTTTCAGCTTATGTGATAAAATGTGAAATTCTCAAGGATGCAGATGTGGAGGGATAGTACGGGTTGTCATTTAAACATAATTTGAAGTCATGATTGGAACAAATAGTTTGATGTTTGGGAGAGTGGGGTGGATCTATTTAGGACGCTTCTTGTTGAACGTCTAACCTTGAACCTTTATCCTTTTTTGTTTTTGATAATGATACAACTCGGGCCACACCATATTACGCGAAGATGTTTCGTGGATCTTCCTCTTGAAACTGATGTACATGGGAGGCAAGTCTTATGCACAATGGGAAGACACAGGGGCTTCCTGGAAAACTCTGCATTCCGTAGCAACCCGGCAAGCCATGCGGCCGTTCTCAAAGTCAAAGTCCCGGTAAACATGATAAAATTTTAGTCACGAACCAATCATTGACACTAAGATAGGATGTGAACATACTACACATAAGAAGTACAGATGCAGCCTTGGCCCATTTTTATAGCAGTCAAAGTTCCACAAAGCGACTGCTGCGGCAGTTGGGTATTATCTGTGTTAATGGATTATCTCCATCTTTCAGAAGAGCTCTGAAGAGCTGGAAGAAGCTTACACCACTCCAGCCCTGCGAAATTCAAAGTTTTCAGAACAACCCTGCTTGCCCTTGCATGCCATTTCAGTGCCCGAAATTACCCCTAAAAGTAACATTTTTTAAGTTTTGAGCCCATATTTACCATACTATTTGCCGCAGGTGATTGAAAATTTGACACAGCATGCTCAAAACATGTCCAAATCGAAAAAAAAATACCTTATGCACCGATTGTGTACAGGTTTGGCTTGCCAGTCGAAGTTTTCACGCATACACTGCATTTAGGTAAAAATTGTAAAATACGAAAATCACTGTATCTCGGAAAGATTGGATCTGTTTTGGTCTCCAAAGGAATGATCCGACGGTTTTAAGTGTGGCGAATGCGATGCGCGCAACGGGACAAGCCTCCGAGGTCACCGCTAGACGGCAGCATCATCGCAATGCTTTCGGGCAGAGATGCCCGAAATCACCCCGGGTGCCCGAAATTACCCCGTTTCACGGTACTTAGAATTACGGTGTTTACCGTACCTAGAATTACAGCGTTTACCGTGCCCATAGAAGTACGGTGTTTTCCGTACCTAGAAGTACAGCGTTTACCGTACTTGTAAGTACGGCGTTTACCGTACTCGTAAGTAAGGCGTTTACCGTACCTGGAAGTTCAGCGATCACCTTACTTAATACAATGCACATGTCAAAAGGCACTCATTTCTGGACATCAAAGTCAATTTTGACGATTTTGAAAATATACTCCAACTCTTTGGAATTAAATTTAAGGCGAGATCTTTTATACAATGTACAAACTACGGGAATCGCCGTACTTCCAGGTACGGAAAACATCGTACTTCTATGGGTACGGAAAACGCTGTACTTCTAGGTACGGGAAACACCGTACTTCTAAGTACGGCAAATCCTGTAATTAAATAAACGGCGAACACCGTACATTTTTGTCACAGTGGATTTAGCCTCCTTTTGAGTGTGTCCAGCTATGATAAATTTTATTTGGCTGCATGGCTTGTTACTGTGTAGAAAATGTTCTGTAGTCTTACCGAAAACAACTTGACCCCATGCCATAGTACCATGTCAAGGCTTCTAAGCAGTACCAGTTAGATTACGAGGCAATATTAAAATTGGTATTTAAAATAATACACGGACATGTGGACATTTCCTTTCCCTTACAGTGAGTTACCATTGAGAAGACAACTATTCAATAGTAATAGGCAATAGTATTTTGGCGAATGGTATACTATTGATTAGTTGTATATGGAAACCATTGAGACTCCTAACAGACAGTTCTACCTTCTAATTTTTTCTCCCTATTTTAAGAATTCACTTCATAACTGAATTTAATCAGTGCGAAGTTTTGTTTCACTCATGATAGAGAGGTTGTTCCACATGACCTTCCGTGTTAGACTCTGCAATAAAAGCTTCTTATCAAACAGTGACCTTTGCACGTGTGTTGCATCTGCAACTTAGAAATCCCTTTGAGCGATTGTCATGTTTCGGGGTAGTTCTGACGTTCCTGATTTGCCGACAGTAAGAATCATCAAATTTAGTTTTCGTAATTACTGGAGTCCTGAATGATACTAGAGTCATGGCAATGGTATTCCTAGTCAAGACTATGTACTACCTTCTTAAAAAAGTAAGCCCTAAAGTATTTATGCGTTTATACGGGTGTTTTGATCACGGAAGTTACGTTATCACGGAAGTTACAAAGTGTGAAAATCGACCTTAACGGCTGATTTGGGCGCGCTGTGGCTTATTTGTCGTTTCATGGTCAAATGATACTCCAACGCCGACATTTTAGCGATTTTTTTTTTTTTTTACCTAGTGCCGCTGTAACATTGGGTAATGGGTGCCACAGAAGTTACATGTAATTGTTGATACACGCCATTTTTTGTAGCTGCAGCCCGCCTCGCGACCGTGCAGAGCATCTTCGACTTCGGCGTCCCACGCAACTCTTTCTCAGGCACCCCATTTCGATGGCTGACGTCAAGAAAAGTTTAAAATTTGGCATAGGGAGAAGTCCAGAGCGGCGTTTTCATAATGTGTGCAATGAAATTGAACGCACGGTGGACATTTTTCGCTGCAGCAAAAGAACCTTTGAAAACTGTCGTGCGTGTTAATCTTCCGTTGAAATCAGCTCGAGACATGTCAGGTTTTGAATGACCTTCGACAGTTGGCAGAATTTTCATACCATTCCACTACATTGGGGACGGAAAATTCGAGTATGTTATCGTGGGACAGTCACGGAAGTTACATTTAGGGTATTCTGAAAGCTAGGGAAACCAATCCAACGCAAGCGAACTATTCGAAACATTTAGAAGGTAATGACCCTATCTAATCCCAGCAACAAACCTCATATCGATATCTGCCATCGTTTGGGCACAGGGGCCAAAAGAAACGAAACTACCCCGAAACGTGAGAATCGCTCACTTGGGTTTTGCAGCCAAGCCAAAGTTGTTTGTCCCGTGAAAATATTAGGACGGGGTTCAAAGGCTGCTTTTTGTAATCACAATGTGATTGAAGGCCTACGCTGCCTAGGAACAAGATTCCCTGTGGGATAGGACCATTGTTAGGTCATTCATGACAAAAGTCATAAGTACGCAGCAAATAGAAAATTCATATTTTGAAATAATTTAGATTAACAGTTTTCTTTTTGCTGAGTATTTATGACAGGGGTCATGAAAGACCCACCAATGCTCCTACACCACAGATAATCTTGTTCCCAGTCAGCTTAAGCCTCGAATCACATCATGGTAACAGGAAGCAACCATTGAACCCTGTCCAAATATTTTCACTGTACAAACAACTTTGGCTTAGATGCAAGCAGTTGCCAATAGTTCACATCAATAGTATCCTAAAGCCTAATGGTTCAGCTGAACAGTTAATATAGCCTCAATGGTATTCTGGGTACCATTACTGTTGGGCCCAATGTTAAACCATTGGCTGGTTAAAAGCACACTATTGGCTTGCCAATATTTTCCCATTGAAACTCAATAGTTTACCCTTGTTTGCTATATGGAACATTTCTGTAAGGGTTTTATGGTTTCTATGTAATTATATCTGTGCTGATAAGAACTTTTAATTTGTCCCTATGGCATTGGCCTGTTTTTTCTATAAGACTGCATCACATTTTGTATTAAGTAAGAAACCATGCCGCCAAACACTCTGCCCAAATAAAATTTATGATTGCTGAAGACAAGCAGAAGGAGACAAAATCGAACAAATTTTTAATGCACTATTCTTTGACCTTACAATAGCGGGTAGAAAGAGTGGAAGGTTGGTGTAATGCAGGTGACCCAATTTTTTCTTTTTCAACCAATGATACTAGTTGCTATAATACCATACGAATTGTGTCTCTTAGGGTGACCCAGACCCTGATTCACCTCCAGATAGCAGCTCTGATGATGAGTCTAGTGGAGGAAGTCCGAAGGATCAAAGAATGAAATTAATGTTGCTGATCATCTTATGGGTATGTTTGTGGATGCTATTCTGGAACTGTCTCGAAACTCTCTGTTAGAAGGTCTCTGACAGACTCAGGACTTAACATTGCCAGGAAGGAAGTGATTTAATATATTTTTGCTGGTACTGTTGAGTGCATGATGCCAACCAAGTTTTCCCCATCCAGAGAAGAACTTCGGCACTGTCGTCAAAACAATATTGATCATGGTACGTTTTTGGAGTGTAGAAGAATAATTGTGAATCATTTCTGTTATTCTCCTGACAAGGGTTACAGTAGGACTCTTTTACCTGTTGTGCTGATGGAGCTATTGTAAAAATTAGAAAAATAATTGCTCTTGAATTGTCAGGTAAGGTTCATTTGTTTGTGACACAAGTTAGATGTGTGCCTTATCCTCTGACTGTTTTGCCAACACACTAAATGTCATGGGACTTTTTTTTGTCCCATGTAGATAGTACAATCTAATTGTGTCCGACGTGGGACAATTTGTATCCTGGCTAGGGACAAATTTTGTCCTACAGTGGGAAACAAATTTTTTTTTGTCCCAAAATGTTCGACAAATTTTATTTGTGGGGGATAAAGGGAACAATATGTCCCTTTCCAGCACGGCAAAAGTGCCGCCTTGAAATCCAAGAGGATACCTTGGTTTCATTTCCCAGGGATTTGAGTGAATTTTTTAAGTTGTCCAAATTGACATTTCTTAACATATATGGATTCGTCTCGACAAGACAAACGAAAAATGTTAACACATATTATAAGTTTGGGTTGCAAATAAAAAAGTTATTGACCTTCAAAAGCACCAAATGGTCTTTTTTGGCAGGTCTGTTGGGGGGGGGGCGTAAAGTGAAAAATTTCGAGGTCAGTTTTTTTTTTTGTCTCTATGCGCATCTGTAGATGCATACTGAGTACACACTTCAGTTAGTAGAGTATGAAATGTATTGACATTTTTTGTTTGTCTTGTCAAAACGGATCCATTTCTGTAAAGCGATGTCAATTTAGATACCTTTCAAAATTCAGTCAAACCCTTTGGGAATAATACTAGGGCATACCCCGGATGTCATTGCATTATTGTGCATAGTAAATTTTCCTGGCAACCTGAGCGCCTGTGAAACCTCCGGTAGGCCGCCCGCCCAACGTGCATGCAGGGCGGGCTGGCCCACCCTGACGGGTCGTGACGTGGTGACGGCAGCGCCATCTGCCGATGGGGTTTAGAACCACTGAAAATAGAAAGGTCAGATTTCTGACCCTTAAAGGGGTGATACAAAAATGTTAGACCGAAAAAAGGGTCATACACAAATGTATGACCGAAGAAAAGGTCATACACCAATGTATGACCGTTGTAAAGGTCATACACAAATGTATGACCGTTGTAAAGGTCATACACAAATGTATGACCGAAAAAGGGTGATACTTTTTTGTATCACCAATGAAGGTTGAAATATCCCCAAGGTAAAAGGAGGGCCAGCCTCGCTAATGTCTGACCTTTATTCGGTCATACATACGTGTATGACCGTTTTTCGGTCATACATTCGTGTATGACCTTTTTATCGGTCATACTTTATGTATTGCCAAAAATTGGTCCGATGTCTCACCTTTTGAATTACAGTGACTGCACCGGCCGGCCTCTGCGCTCCTCCCTCCTCTTGCTCCCCTCGCCTCGAGTCCGCTGTGCTGAGGCCGGGAGTGTAGAGAGAGTTTCTCCACGCCGATCTAAACGAATTCTGAGGCGTCTGAACAACATCATAAATTTGCCATTGAGTGACATGTCAGTCACGCCACACTGTCAGAAATTTTGTTGTTAATTAACAACAAATCTATTGCTAATTTTTTTTCTGACAACAGTTCACAGGTAAAACTAAAGCGTAGTATTGCCCTCTGTTTTCAAGCGTAATCAGTTTACGCTTGAAATCAAGCGTAACAGGCTCATCCGCCAAGACTCCCCCTATCTAAATGCATATGGGAATTTCCAGAGTATGCTTCATTTCAAGCGTAACGTCTTCAAGCGTAACTCTATGCTTGACTCAAGCATACAGTTACGCTTTAGTTTTACCAGTGTTGTTTTTAAACGACAGCAGCCGTTTACGAACAGAGAATGTTGTTGATAAATGACAGTTGGGTCATTCTAAAACAACTTACTTGTTGTAAGACAACTTTTCCGTCGTTTCAGTTTTAAACAAAGATGTTGTAGGAAAACGATCATGTTGTTGACAGTTTTGTTGTTTTCGAACAATCGTTACGGACAGTCAGGGAGGTTAGTTCAAATCAATATGTTATACAAAAAAAATTAACTTGACTTTACTTTTATTTCTTTTGGAACTCCAATTTATAACCTTTTAGTCTCTTAATTAATACCTGGCCTCTTTCTAGGTTTTACCATGTCGCACAAACGACACTTGATGTGTATTCATTGCGATCCAACAACTTTTTTAAATGATGTTCAACAATTGAACTAACACCTCCGCACTGCACATCCACATTTGCAGTCATATCAATGTGGACACTGCAAGAGTTTGTTTGTACACAAGACATCACTTATTCGTCACATTGAAGCTCATGCTGCAGAGAATGATGCATTATCTGGTGGTTCGAGCTCATCTCAATCAAATATTGGTGACAGCAGTGACCAAAACACAGAAACTTCAACAGTGTTGACTATTGGAGATGTTGAAGTTGTTGGAGATGGGTATAGTGGAAATATTGCTAATGTTGTCTTGCCACCAGTGCCACCTGCTCCAGATTTTGATATGCAGACAGAATCAGGATTGTTTCTATTAAAGCTGCGTTCCTCAGGGAACATCACCCATACATCTGTTAGATTGATTCAAGACTTTGTCGCAGAATTATTGCAGAATGTACTTCGAGATGCTGGGGGTAAAACTATTGAATTTCTTGATAGTTGTGGTGTGACTCCAGAGCAATCAGCACCATTTGTTACTGGAAGTACATGCAACCCAGGGAACCCTTTTGATGGTCTTACTTCCCTTGAGGATCAATTGAATTACTTCTGTGATAAGTATGGAATGGTTATACCCGAAGATAAATATTTAGGCTTTCGAGTTGAAAACAGGTTTGATCGGGAAAAAAGGCTATTTATACCTAAACAAGTAATGGAAACATTCCAGTATGTCTCAGAAATAAAGACACTTAAACTTATTTTGAGTAATGCGGCCATGAGACGCCTTATTGAGTCTGAAGAACAGAGTACTGATGGAGTGTATCGCTCTTACAAAGATGGGTCGGATTTTAAAGAGAACTGTTTTTTGAAAAAGTTTCCAAATGCTATTAGAATTGTGATCTATCTTGATGATTTGGAAATTTCAAACGCTTTGGGATCCAAATATGTTATACACAAACTTGGCTGTTTTTATTTCTCGATTCAGAACTTGCCGCCTGAAGAGAGCTCTCAACTTTCATCAGTGTTTTTATTTGCTTTGACATATGCTGAAGATCTTAAAACACCAGGAGTTTATGCTAAAGTAATGAAACCTCTTGCAGATGAAGTGAAACTGCTAATGTCAGATGAGGGTGGAGCAAAGCAAATAAAGGCTGGTCGGCGCCGATTACCACTGTCTGGCCTGGATTAAGAAGGTCGACTGCTTTCTTCGTGACTTTCAATGCGTGCTCCATCATTGCTAAGGTGTGAGCTTGCTCACGAAAAACAGGTAACACGGCGACATTAACTGGTGTTTTGAAGTGCCCTTCATTACGCTCTTGCTGTGCATGATAAGCTGACCATGGCACGCAGTCTTCAGCTTTGAGACATTTTTGAAGCCATTCTTTCTCCTGTTCATAGATTACTTCTTTGCTTCCTTTGGGATCGCCAAAGACATAATTGCCAGTTGCAGGACACGCAGCATTCTTTGCATTCAAAAAACATGGCAAAACATAAGCGTATTCAGAGGGCAATTGTGCTACTTTTCGTCTCTCGCCAGTGTTACTGATAGAAAGCCTTCTTCCTGTGCCTGAAAATAAATTAGTCAAAAATAAGGTTATAATTTTTGCGTTTTAAATGTTAAAATAATCTAAAGAATTACCTTGGTCTGTTGAGTCAGTGTGCTGTACCAAGGAAATAGCTGTTCCGTGAAAGCTGGCCTTTCCTGTAGTGGAGGAGGTATTGTGATCAACATTATCTACAGCCGCAGTTGTAAATACGCCTTTCTTCAAAGACACGGGGCACACCGCCCCCTCCTTGGCCGCCAAGTCACACACTGCGTTTGCAACGCTTGTGAGGTGGGTCTGAACCCTGTCGTAGCTAATGCCCACTCAAGCCGTATAAGCGATGTCAACAAGCTCTTTTTTCCTTGTGCTGGCGTAGAGCTTCATAGACATGTACACCACCACCGGCGTCTCTTTTTTACTATCGTGTCTTCTTTGATCGCCTTTGCGGCGCTTTGATGCATGGTAGTAAATTAGCTGCGCAATTGTCATAACTTCTTGTTCAAATTGTTGAGTTTCCGTGGTGGTATCGTTGGTCACCGATTTCGGTCCATCAAGGCACATTTTGATAAACTTCGGAAGCACCTCGGGCACACAAGCTTTTTGTGTTTCCTCTGACATGTCTGTCCATGAGCATGGCGTATGGCTAAAGATAGCACTTCTTATATGCTTCGCCGCATCATGTAGATCGGCCTCGTCAATGCTTTTGGCAGCCAAGGACCGCAAAGCTTCATCAACATCACTCTTGAAAGTTATGAGGATGTCTTTCCCCATGGTGCCGGAGGCTTCCAGGAAAGGGCACATCTGCAAAAGTTTTTCCTTTAGTCGAGACGTATGGCATTCATACTCGACTCCCATGTCGCTCATACTTTGGTCATATCGTTTTGCAAGGTCTGACAACTTAAAAACGGGGGCTTCGCGACTACTTTTGCGAACATTGTGAATGTACGAAACAAGGTCCGTCAATGCTAGCCCGTGAGTTGCTTCATGACAAGTACCATCAGTTTTTTTGGAATCTTCGAGCTGCTTTGCTCTAACTTTGTTGCGAAAATCAGTATAACAAATCTTATGGTAAAGGGCTGAATCATCGGCCATGAGGTCAAATGTTCCTGAACATCTTGCCATGAGAAGACGGTCAACCAAAAATGACGCACTTTTCTTTATATATTCACTGGTCTCTTTAGTGAGAACCTTGCACAGGGGACCAAGATTGTCAACAAATGTACTTTGCCTACAAAACATGCAGCAATCCTCCGTAGCAGTCACATCGCTTTTCCGCGTTTTCACAGGCGAAATATCCAAATTGACGGGTTCATTATTGTCCTGGTTTGCACGCCGCTTTTGAGCTCTTTCCAAGCGACTTGAACTGCACAACCTGTAGCAGCTCTTGTGCCAAGACGCTCGGTTATTGATAAAGGACTGAAAAAGGCCTTCATTGCCGGCTATTTTTTCTAAGTCTAAGTCAAAAGGAAGGCTGCTTATATCAGCAAACTTCTGTAACTGACTTGAAAGGACCTGGTAACCCTCAGTCGTCGAGCCACGTTTGCTGATTCCAGGGCAAGTTAATTTTTCATTCGTGGCAGTCTGGCACAACAAACATTTTGTCCAGTCAGTCGTACTTGTTGGAGCTTGCACTGGCTTACTAGTATCCACTTTATAAAAAGCCATAACTATACTACTTCATACCTAAAACAATAATGGACTTTTAAAAATGTGCCCTTACACCACTAAACTTCATTCAGAAAGCAAAGACGAATAATAACTTACCTTTGGTAGGAAGTGCAGTAAAACAGCGTCACAACGACACAACAGTCACAAAAGCACGTATGCGACGCAACACCAAGCCTATCGCGGTACAAGCACAGTATTTCACAAAACACAATCAAAGTGACGTTTCTTGTTTTAACTTGCACGCTGCGTCGCTGCCAGTCCACCGCGTCAGACGATGACACGCCACGCCAGCGGGCCGCCGGCTAACGCCCGACGCAACAATGCCGCTCGCCCGGCGCGGGGGGAGCGGGAGTCTTGCTAGGCGGTTAAAGGGCGCGAATGCATGCCGAGACTTTGGGCACCACATATTATCGAGACAGTTGCCAAATCAGCCGCAATGCACAGCCGAATCGACTCACACCTCCAAAGAGGCGCTGTGGCAAAAAGGCACGTCTTTGTAGAAGAAGACGCACTTCGTGCACCTTCTAGGCGGCCAGGATTCGCGCCCGCGCACCGCACCATACTGAGGCAGGTGTCAAAATTATCGGAATGAATAGACGAATCGATTGACACCTCTTCCGAGGCGCTACGGCACCTGGAAGGCATGTCGTTGTAGTGGATTAGGCACTTGGGGTACCTTCTAGGCGGTCAGGATTTGCGCGCGCGCACCGCGCCATATCAAGATAGAAGTCAAAATGACCGGAATGAACAGACGAATCGACTGACACCCCCGCGGGGGCGATACGACGTCATTTAGCCGTCGTTTGTAGCTGATTTAGTACTTCTTGGCCTCGAACAGGATGAAGGAGTCGGATTTCAGCGTGGCGCCATATCCAGATCAATAGAGCACCCTCGAAAACATAAAGATCCGACATTATTTTGCTTTCATCACAAAGTGCAAGGTTGGGTCTCTTTTTTTTGTCCCTTAACATCCTCACTAGGGGCCGCGGGACGCTGCAGCAGCTCCTCCGCGTCATGTCATACATCCTGAACAGCATCGACAAGAGGAGCTGGCACTGCGGCATGGCGGCGCTGGACCTCACTAAGGCTTTTGATAGCATCTGGCATGAGGCGCTTCACTTGAAGCTGTTCCAGATCGGCTTCTCCCTGCCGCTCCGAGCCTTGGTGAGGTCTTACCTGCGCGGACGAAGCTTCAAGTTGCACGCCATGGGACTTGAATCCGCCTAGTTCGCCGCTCTGTTCGGGGTACCCTAGGGCTCCGTTGTCGGTCCACACCTGTACATCCTGTTCACTGCAGACTTCCCCAGGCTGGCAGGAACGACACAGCGCTCCTGGTCACCTCAAAGTTGCCAACCCGGATCAAGAGGATCGTGGAACGCTCGCTGGCCGCCGCCGTCGACTACTTCACGCGCTGGTGCCTGGTGGTCAACGCGGGAAAAACCCAGGTCACCTTGTTCAAGAACGGCGCGCGGCGTCTGCAGCAGCCCTGCACCCTGCGCGTCTACGGCGTCGAGTTCGAGGAGTCCCGGACACTGACCTTCCTCGGCGTCATCCTGGAGCGGTCGCTACGCTTTCGGGACCACGCCGTCGCCACAGCAATCAAGTGCAGTACCATCCGAATCATGCTCTCTCCCCTCATGTCCAGGTAAGTACACATACCCTCCATGACGGCAGTTGCTCATCTATTTACACCTCAACGCCAGCAAAGGGTCAACCCTCACTGAGACCATCAACTGGAAGTCAGACCAAAGGTGGAACACCAGACCTAGATTCGCCAAGGCCAACTCCAAGAAGCCAGGCAAGGGATGCTGCGTCACTACTGCCACTATCAGGTACCCCAGTGAGACGTTCAACTACGGCTGGGACTCCAGAGGCAGCTTCACCTCGGCCTATGACGAAGAGCCAGGCCAGGGCTGGAACCCCAGAACCATCCCCTCCCAGGCCTTCGACTAGGAGACAGACCACAGCTGGGACGCCTGAGTCAGCTTCACCCAGACCTATGACGCGAGGAGCCAGGCCAGATCTGGGACACCTGGCCCTGCATCGCCCAGGCCCAACTGAAGGCGGGCTACAGAAGAGACTCCTGCCTAACTCGCATATTCCCTAATGCCTGCAGGTAGGCGTTTAAGCAGGGCCAGAGTCCAGGGGCCAGCGTCACCAAGACCCGTGGGCCAGAGAGCTACAGCTTCTCTTCCACAACGATTGCCTGTTGCTGCGTCAAGGAATGTGAGAGCACGATTCCCAGCTAAGCTGAAGTGTCCTCTGTGTCCATCTCTACTAGCCGATGAGACAACTCTGGCCACTCATAAGAAGAGGCACGCTTTAAAAAGTAATCAGCTTTCTAATGTTACTTGCTTGCTTAACTGTATTGTGTTCAAAATAATTAGCACCCATGAATTTGATTCAATTCATTTGTAAAAGATTTCAAATGATTTATTGGACATTAGTATTCTTCAGATGAATTTTATTTCTTTCCCAATTTGGTATGAAATTTTAGACTTTTAATTTAAAGATTACTTAAGCTGTTATGTATTTGTGCAGAAAGTTGGATGAAAGTTCAAAGTTGTTGCATTTCTGCCCACATTTTATTCCACTTGTTTTTAAAAGTATTATTCAAATGATTTGTGTTAAGTCTATGTTGTAGGAATTATTTATTTACTGCTTCTACAATGATAGGATAAAATTTTGATTTTTTGATTCAAGGTACCTTTGCTAATTGTGAGAATATGCAGAATAGTCAGCTGCTTCACATGTATGTTATTAAATTGAAGTCTTCACAGTTGGATTGCCTGCTGTACATCTACATCTGTCAAACTACCTTCCATTGCGATCTCTCCAATTAGTTCCTGTGAGTCTGAACTCTTTGTTCGCTGTAAGTTATGTATTTTAATGATGTTGAATTAGTTCCTGAGTCTGACAGTCTTTGTTTACTTTTATATGTGTATTTTAATGATACTCTAGTACCTGTGAGTGACAAGTCATTGTTCACTGTTATGAATGTATTTTAATGAAGTTTGTGAGTCTGACAGTATTTGTTTGCTGTTATCAATGTATTTTACTTAATGATGTTATAAGCATTTTATTGGTGTGCTTTGAGTTTGATACCATTTAAAAGTAAAAAGATTAAAATAGGTAGGTTTTTTTTTTTTTTTCAAGACTAACAGGTATCAATAACTAGATTTCTCACCCCAGAACAAAAACATGTTCTTTCCAATGTAACAATTAAGATATATGAGGGTTGAGAAGTTATGAACCTCGAGCAAAGAACAGAGAAAATTAGGCACAAACATGTTCAAATTATGAATATCTTGAGGGACATGTTATAACAATACAAAAATGAATATGCACTGACTATGTATCCAATTGTGCAGTGTTTTCAATCACTCAACTGTACAGACTCCCTCCCAAATCAAGAACAAACAAGGGGGCACTATAAGTATACCAAAGGCATTATACAAAAATATGGGTTGATACCTGCTGGACCTAGTGGACAGGGGCGAGTGAGCTTGAAACATGGTGTCAGTCTGCTGCGGCTTCCAAGAAGAAAGCAGACTCTGCAGAGGTGATGATGCTCAAAGCTCCCACCTGAAAACAAAAACAAAGGACAGACACTGTAATTATTTTGGACACTGAATGACTGGATTGAAAAATACTATTATTTGCATTGAATATCTCAGTTTGTCTAAAACTTGGGACTTCGCCACTTTGTCAAAGTACCAGTGGTTTAGAATCCTCATAAAATCTCACGTGGTGTAGGCTACGTTTCGTGCCGAAGGCTTAGGAAATAATCGGTAGTTTCGACGTGGGAAAGTTAAAAAATAGGGCAAAATAACGCTTTGAATTAAGGATCGAAATATATACATTGTCCCGCAGATAGCTGTTTTGTGTCCCTAATGTGAGAGACCGGAAAGACCGATTCTAAATCTGAGCACACATATGAATTCAGCGTACTTTCCTGTGCGCAAATCACTTTCCGGATTTTCAAAAAGAGAGGTCAGTACCCTTGAAACTTGCGGTCGATCACAGACTGTTTAGTCATTTTTATGGAAAGCAGTTGCTGCATAACTTGTCTCATTTACACTGCGACGGTTTACTATGATAATAGTGTTAAAGACTTCATCACAGCTTTTTGAACGGGGAATTTCCTCAGGATTCTGAAAATGGCCTGTGAAACGAGGTCCCGTTTTCCTGCATTAAGAAACACACACTCTCAGATTTTCACTGATTATTTTTTTCTACATTGTAGAAAATATACTCTGCGGCTTAGTGATTTAAGAGCGTAACTATATTATAGTAAAAACTTTCAATTACTAATCGAATGAGTCTTACATGAGATACAGATAGTTAGCTGGAACAAATATACACACTAAATTCTTATGTACTTTTTTGTACATAGTTATGCACGATTTTGTACATGCGTTTGTAATGCGTAATATTATACGTTGTTATGCATAGTTCGTTCATAACTTTGTATAAATTATTCGTTGTTATGCATTATATTATGCAGAAGCTTACGCATGAGCAAAATCGTTCATAACTATGTACAAAAACACTGTAAAAATTTTGGTTGTCACTTGGTGACAATGCCAAAGCTAATTCTTCTTACAAGCATGTCATCAAGACGATTTGTGACATTTTTGTCACGCCCATGCAAAAGGTATGGGAGCTTTGATGAAAATGTCTTCAATTTGCGATGATATTGTCATCATTGGAAAAGAGTTGAAAAAATCATCCAAGCTTTGTCATAATGTGACAACAAATTTTTACAGTGAAAGTGCAGAAGGATTTAGTGTACATGGAAAATCGCCCGCATTATATTAAGGTACGTGCTTGTGCAGCTGGACAAACCTACTTGAGAGAAGTCACAACCAACCCAAAGGATCGTGGATGTGAGCACACAAGAGGTTAGTTTCGAAACTCCCGCGCGGTATGAGAAATCCGAATGGACGCCAGAGCTCGGAGCTGGGCCGACTAACCTCACCTGCACATTCATCCGTTCGCATCGCCTGATATGCGCTACCTGGGGTGTTAACCTGTGTAAAATCAGCGGTTTCTCACCATTCTAGCTATATCTTTTCTGAATTTCACCACCTCATTGACGCGAGTCTTTTCTTCATATCCAGGAACCTTAAATATGCCTCATGTAGGGTGCAGCTGTTGCCTGGTAGGGGGCAGCACCTCTCGACGTCCTCGAAGCAAGGAGTACCGCCACAGCTCCGGACAAAACTTAAGAGACTGAAAGTACAAGCACCACAGCTCATAAGAACTGCGAATCGGGCATTTTGACCGCCGTTTTGGGCGCCATCTTGGATTTTAGGGCCTAAATGAAAAAATCGAGCTTAGTAACCGGGCGATATTTGTGTTCAGCGGGGACGAGTTAGTCTAGAACTGCTGGTTACCAATATGCAGCACAAAACGCGGTTCGCTTAAGCTTCCCTGTCTATATGCTTGAGTCAAGCATAGAGTTCCGCTTGAAGATGTTACGCCTGAAATGAAGGTTAGAGAACAAACTCCCCCATTCATTTAGATAGGGTAAATTTTGACGGATGAGCCTGTAACGCCTGATTTCAAGCGTAAACGGACTACGCTTGAAAATAGACGGTAAAACTACGCTTAATTTTCACCAGTGTGGCCAACGTGCAAGGTGGCAATATTTAAACCGACGCTTCGGCAACGGTTGTTTAGTTTTGGTGTTACCAAGTACCTACCACCCTATCCACCGGAGGAGGGGCATAAGTCACCTGCCTAAGAAGATGGCGGTCAGACCTACAAAATTTTAGAAAATCATTTGGTTACACAACCGTGGCATCCAGTACAATTTGTTGATGTTTGGGGGAAAAAATGTCCTTGCCCATACGCTGCTGCTGCTCATCATTTGTTGAATGTCCGCCACCTGCCTCAGGAGCTCCCTTAGCTCAGCCCTGTGCGCTGGGGGGGGGGGGGGGTGAACACCCTTACTGCAGGGGTTGCAATGGTCCGGCGTCGAATCTCTCGGTTGAGGCGTCTTCTTGGACACTGGAGGAATTCGACACCTCCCCGGAAAACTCGACTATCTTCGCGCGCCCGATATACATTTGACTATCTTCGCGCGCCCGATAGACACTCGACTATCTCAGTTTTTCCATAGATTATCTCATAGGGTCTAGGACAACTCGTCCCGGTCGACTCGTACCCGGCCCTATACGGCCAGGGGTTTTCCCGTCCCAACCCAATTGGTCCCCAGCCAAAGTGGCCCTATTTTATTTCCAAAAAACGCATACTTCTTTTTGAAATTTTTAGTGAGACTCCACTGCAGAGTTCTATATTTACTGTACGTTTTTCACAAGTTCTGGGGGGAGTCCAAAAATTTAT
Source organism: Stenchaetothrips biformis (assembly GCA_030522485.1). Lineage (NCBI taxonomy): Eukaryota > Metazoa > Arthropoda > Insecta > Thysanoptera > Thripidae > Stenchaetothrips > Stenchaetothrips biformis. Next base: position 1,099,922 of record CM060089.1, on the reverse strand, counting down.
TTTAACCCGTAAAATCCCCCTTTTATTAGAAAAAGAAATTGTGAGTTTAGGTGTAACATACTGTAAGGGAGAGTGGGGCAGTGTGTAACAGGGGCAGTGTGTAACAAACCCCTATAAGTCGAAAATGGTGCGGGCAAACACCTATGTGAATGTGCGTTTTCTTTCCTCAAAAACACCCATTTGATTTGCGATCGAGAAATCGGAGGTCAGATAAGGTATTTGGCGAGCGGAGAAAGTTTTAAAACTCCACAGGGCGATTCCAGCCTGGTTGCAACATTTCAGCGTTAATTCTCTTCGGATAGTGCCGTCCAGTGACGAATGTACACTAACGCGATGATTTCCTATGAAAGTATGCTCATTTACGAATGTAAAATTCAGGTCAACTTCATTTGCATTATCACGGTTTCCTTCTGAGGGGCATGAACACAAGAACCTACCCTCGGGGCAGTGTGTAACTAAAATCTGCGGGGCAGTTCGTAACAATATAATAAACACCGATGATCAAAATTTCGAACTGACATAAGTGGCTTATGAGGTGCCGCGGTGGATTATACTTAACAAGACGAACAAAAAATGTTAAGTTCGTCTGCGGTTTAAGTCAATATAAACGGAGATATAGGGTGTTATAAGTATTTCGTGACCAGGTTAGGTTATGTTGGCCCTTCGAACTATCTTGACGCCCTATAGTCGTATTTCGTATGCTAGCATATTACATGCTTAGTGTTTTTTATTCGTCTTGATGAAACGAACTCATTCAAATGACCAAATCATCATTTCCACTCTTTTTATTAACCACTTTCTTTACTTGTTACACACTACCCCGGGTCGGGGCAGTGTGTAACAAATGCAGGGTTACGGATAATCGTCTCCACAGCCTACCAAAAGAAATGTGGCGTGCTAAAGACCATATATTTTTGAAAGTGAAAGTACAAAGTATTCATTTGCGTTGATTTGGGTCAAATATGATAAAAAATACGGCCCTGAGAAGCAAATTCCCAAATCTGTTACACACTGCCCCACTCTCCCTTAATGGTCTGATATCCAAGCAACTTAAAGCTGCCAAGATTTTGCATCGACCTCAACCCAATGCTCGGTGGGAAGGTCATTAAGTTGCGCCTTTGACTAACAAAATGTTTTACAAAATTAGTAAATTTTAGGATAATCACCCTGCTACATTATGCTCGCCACACAGCCAGAGTAATTTTTCTGGCCCGTCCCGTATTATTTTCTCCGGGGAGCAACCTGAAAGGAAGGCAAATGCTGAGCAGCTAGCCGAAAGAAGTCGATAGCCACCCTGCCCGTGATAAAATCGCTTTTATATTTATTTAGAGACATTTTGAACCAAAGGTTCTGAACCATTGCTCAGCTGGGACTCGGCTGGGACCAATGATGGTTTGGGACGAGTTGGCCACCCCGATGGACCGAGTTTGTAAGATGTGCCGGGACGAGATAGGTGCAGGGAGCAGGTTTATTTAAGAAAAGCAGGGTCTTACAATGACCCTCTTGGATTTCGCTGATTTTTTGGTGGTCAGTAGTCCTCACAGGTGGAAGTTCAGGGCCAGAATTTCAGAGCCCAAAAAAAATTTATTTTGGAATATATAGAGATCTTAAGTTTTCTTGGGACTTTTTGCATTGAATTTGGAATTTTCTTATAGCTTCGCGACTTTTGGTCCGATTAGCTTCAAATTCGGGTTCTAGCATCAAAATTGAATGAGGAGCACGGTCGTGCCCTCAGATTCGACCTACGACGTTTCTTTGATAGTTATTTTTTTACTTTTTCTCGAAAAAATGACCAAAAAGATCCCAAATCTTGGGATTTTCGACTTTTAATTTTAAAAATGTTTTATAACCAGCTTTATCCGATGGAGAAAGATCCGCTGAATCTAAAAAACTCAACCCCAGATTTTTATCACTAACCGTTCCGGAGATATGCCACTCCAAAGTCAGGCAATATATTTTAGGTCCTAATTTCTGTGAGATTTTGCCGAGCTGCTCACTCCCTTGTATTCGGCGGTCAGTTCCAGCGACGCAGGCCTTGTGCACTGGTTGGTTGTCTCCAGTGTGCCTTTCTAGCGCCCGCTCCAGCACAGTGGGCCAGATAACAGGTGGAGGCGGTCAAAATCCCGGACGTGATTTAAGCTCCTGAGACGCTTAATTTGACTCGAACCGAGCGTGTGACCCCACTAATGGATTTCTCGTTCCGAAAGTAATCCAAGGGTCTGGTCAGACGTACCATTTAGCAACTCAGGAAACCGACACGCGTCGAGAGTTTCGGCCCCCTGCGTGATCTTCTGGCCCACTGTGCACTGGTAAAACTAAAGCGTAGTATTACCCTCTGTTGAAGCAAAACCGAGTCCGATTCATTTCTGCTATCCCTTTTTCGCTTGCTCGCCATCTGCTCTTAAAATGCCAGAAGATTTTGTCCAAATTTCATGACCTTGAAAATTGCCTAGCCCAATCTTGTAAACTTACCACTCACCAAATTTAAAACAACAATTCAGGGATGATATGGAGAAGAGGGATAAAAAATGAATCCGTCCCAATAAACAGGTTTGCATCAGCGGAAGATTGGCGTTATTGACTGCAAAGGTCTTTCCGTATCAACAGATCTGTCTTCTCCATGACTCAAATCACGGAAATATATTTTAAAAACAACGGTTCAGCCGTTGGTTGTGGGAACGGTCTAAAAAAGGTACGGTGACGTCAGAAGGCACGGTGGTGTTTACAGTCTGCCGGTCTAAGATTTCCGTTATGATATGATGATTCCTTTTCACCGTTCTGGTTTACAATTTCACCGTGCCTTCTCTTTGACCTCATCGTTCCTCTTTATAGACCAGTTCCTAAATCGCAATTATAACGCTAGTGGCCGAAAAATAATTAGCGGTACTTTTTCCGTATTAAATCCGAGATTTTTTCTGGCAGGAGCTCAAATCGCGTCCGGGATTTTGACCACCTCTACCTGTTATGTGGCTCAACTGTGCCGGCGCAGGCGCTAGAAAGGCACGCTGGAGACAACCAACCAGTGCACAAGGCCTGCGTCGCTGGAACTGACCGCCGAATACATGGGAGTGAGCAGCTCGGCAAAATCTCACAGAAATTAGGACCTAAAATATATTGCCTGACTTTGGAGTGGCATATCTCCAGAACGGTTAGTGATAAAAATCTGGGGTTGAGTTTTTTGGATTCAGCGGATCTTTCTCCATCGGATAAGGCTGGTTTTAAAACATTTTTAAAATTAAAAGTCCAAAATCCCAAGATTTGGGACCTTTTTGGTCATTTTTTCGAGAAAAAGTGAAAAATAACTCTCAAAAAAACGTCGCAGGTCGCGTCTGAGGGCACGACCGTGCTCCTCATTCAATTTTGATGCTAGAACCCGAATTTGAAGCTAATCGGACCAAAAGTAATAAATTTTTTTGGGCTCTGAAATTTTGGCCCTGAACTCCTACCTGGGAGGACTACTGACCATCAGCGAAATCCAAGAGGGTCATTGTAAGACCCTGCTTTTCTTAAATAAACCTGCTCACGACGAGTAGGACGGGGAACAAATTGGTCGGGACGAGTTGTCCTGCTCCCGTCTCATAAATGAACATAAATTTTACAAATAGTTTTCGTTTTGACGGCACTGATAAGATACCTACTGAAGGATAAGTCTTCCGCGCTCATATTAATATTAAGAGTAAGAATGATCTCCAAATACGCAATCTGAAAATTAAAGTGAGGCTATGGTCGTTTGTTTTTACGGCAATTACAACCAAACTATGGTTTATTGTGTACAAAAAACTGAAGGAATTTTATCTCTCATCTACTTGAAAACATTTGAGACAATCCCGCGGTTACAATTTATCATCATTTTGTTTTAATCGAGCTGGTTTTAAATTCTGCGAACTCTGACTTTTATATCAATATTGTTGCTTGTTGTCGTGTAGTTGCGTGTATAAAAGATAAACCGTCGTCTTTGGAAAAGAGGAACTTAACGATAAATGCCTCAGACATTGCCACACTTCATAATCCAATTTTAGCGAAGAATTCAAAGTTTTCCAGTAGTAAGGATGGGGATATCTGACGGGCAGCCATGTTGAATGGGATATCTGACGGGCAGCCATGTTGAATGGGATATGTCTCGGGTAGGCAAAGTGGAGGGGGGTAACCTAACCTTAGTGGTCCCATAGTGGGATATGTCTCGGGTAGGCATCTTGTGCGAGCCTAACCCAACCTAAGTCGCCGGAGGGGCCTAAGTCACCACCCCTAACCTAGCCTAAGTCGGTTGCCCGCCCCCTGCCGGGGCGGCCCTGGAGGGCTGCACCCCTTCAGGACCCGCCCCTGGCCTTGGGCGGCGCAAACCCAAGTCTGGACCTGCTCCGCGCTCCGCGGACCCGCGAGCACCGCCACCCCTCCTGGTTCCGCCCCTGCCACCGCGAGCCGCGACCCGCGAGGCGCGGCGCGTCCCGCGGAGCCGGGGCGAAGCGCCACCTTTCCTGGTTCCGCACCGCGCGACGCGTCCCGCGGAGCGAGGCGCGAGGCGTCTGTGTCCGCGCGGTGCAAGAGCACAATGTGTAATGACGCAAGTGCACTGATGTACCTCGCTTTTTGTCGTACTGGTTCCGGTCCGCGACCCGCGAGGCAAAGCCGCGGTGTCCGCGGCACTCCGCGGCCCGCGGCGCGACGGGCCGGCCGGCTGGCCAGCCGGCAGCGCCAGCGCAGCGTCCCCCCATCCCCCCGCGTTCATGTTGTGACACGCTCGGCGTGAGAACGGTCCTGACCTGTCGAGCCGTGGGAAGCGAGGCGAAGCTGTGCTGCCGCCGCCCGGCTGCAGCCCAAGTCGCTTGCCATTGGAGGAAAATCGGTATTTTCAACCAATCAGAGCGCCCGGGTTCCGAGCGCTCGGGCAGTTCCTAGAAATTTAGGTGTGCTGCGAGCGCGCGGCAGCAGCACACCTCGAAAGCATAAAACGAGGCGCACCCCGCCAGCCGCTCATTTCGTCTCCAGACTTCACCGTGTCAACTATGTCTAGGACAACCGTTGCGTTGTTAGAACCGACAGACGAGGAGGAGATTGTTGACATTATGAACGTGTCGGGGGACACGCTCTCGTGGACGTTGTCAGAGGATCTATACATGGTGAGTACAGTGAAAGTGCAAGTGTTTCTGTTGTTTCCGCCGTGCGAGCCGGCCGGCTCTCTGTGGGTCGCGCCTAACCTCGCCGGCGTCATGGTTTTTCCTCAAGTAACCGTGTCATTGGTTTCCTTGCAGCTGTGTAGAATCAGTGTCGTATTTTTATCGCGAGTGCAGTGCTCGTTACTCTGTAACCGCGGGTTGAGATAGGTTAGGGTGCCCAGTGCGGCGCATCTCGCTGTGCGAGAATTCTTTGTGTCAGCAACAACATTGCTGTTGTGATCTACTTCGCCGTCATCCAACCTGCGTGTCCACATGCGTAAGTCAGCTGTGGTTCATAGCCACGCTCGCTTTGCACGGTGTGTTTTTTTTCCCTGCTCAGACACGTCTGCTTGTCTGTGTGAATCGCACTTACCTTTTTTTTCCCGTCTGCGTCTGTACGCTCACCTGTTCTCGCTTGTCGAATGTTTTTTTTCTCTTTTGCATCTCTCTAAGTGTCTGTACATTCACTTGATCTGGCTTATGTTTGGTATGCACGTTTCGTAACTTTAAAATGTACACCTTCGTGCTCTGTGCTGTCACTAACCTTAACTGGACGTTTGGCTTCTAAGCTTCCACTTTCGGTTCGTGTTTTGTCGTTGTCTCTGTAGTAAAACTCATTCTGTTCTACCCTTAATGGTTTCAGTCTGATGATGATGTTGATGTGGCCCCGGCCGCCGCGCCCCCCGTGGCCCCGCCTGCCCCCGCCCCCGAGGCCCCCGTGGCCCCTCCATCACCCAGCAGCAGCAGCAGCAGCAGCAGCAGCAGCAGCAGCAGCAGCAGCAGTGTGGAGGAGGGCGAAATTGTGGAGGTGAGTTTTCTTTCATTCCGTTCTGCATGCTCTTTGTCTTAGCGCTGCCTCGCCGCGCCCCGCACGACGGGCCCACCGTCGCCCTGCTCGTCCATTGCTCTGTCTCTCTCGCACTAGCAGGTGATGTCCGTGTCGCGGCGCGCCGTCCGCCACTACCGCGTGCTGCTCCCCTTCATGGTGGCCCTTTCAGTGAACTCATCACTATGTTTTATCCTGTTCACAGCCCTTCGTCCCTGAGCCGTCACACGATGCATCGGATGTCCCCGAATATGTAGGAAAGGACCCAACAAACCCCCTTGGTCTGGACATGGGCCCAGTCCAGTGTCCTGATTCAATGCCTGACCTCTCCCGCCCCCCATGGCGTGAGCGCCTTGTAAGTTGTTTCTCTGCAAGTCCTTGTCATTTTTTTTTTCTGTCTGTGTATTTATTTTTCTGTGTGTGTTGTTGCAGAACCCTGCACATCACCCTGTTTGGAGGGGTGCAGCGCGAGGGGGACGCGGCCGCCGCCCCTACCCAAACAGGGTTTGGGTAAACCCCGCTGTGGACGACTTACCATGGGTTCGCAAGTGGCAACCAAGGGGCCCCAAGCCACCACCTCCTCCGCCTCCATCAGCCGGCGTATTCTGATTTTTTTATGATTTGTCTGTGATTATTATCTGTGATTTTTGTGTGTATGTGTGTGTGTGTGTGTGTGTGTGTGATGTTTTTTTGTCATGAGTGTTTCTGTGTGTGTGTGTGTGTGTGTGTGTGTGTGTGATGTTTTTGTCATGAGTGTTTCTGTGTGTTGATGACGTCTGTCTGTGTGTATGTGTGATGTAGCGTGTCTCTAAATTCATTTTTTTTTTGTATTTATATGTTTTTTTCAAAATTTAATGGGGTTGTATGTTTCTGCGAGTGTTTGTGTGGGGATGTACGTCTGTGTGTGTGAGTGTGACTTATTTTTATGTAACTTTGTTGTATGAATGTTGGGGTTAAAATTTAAAGTGTATGTTTCAGTGTGTATTTGTGTGGTGATGTATGTCTGTGTGAGTGTGTGTGTAATGTCTTTCTTTTTTCTGTGTATGTGTGTTGGGTTTTAAAAAATATTTTTTTGTCATGTGTTTAAGGGGTTGTATTTTTTATGTATGAGTGTGTATCGTGTGAATGTGTTATGATCAATCTGTGATTTTCTTTTTTTTTTTTTGCCCACCAATCAGTATGTAATCTATTTTTTTTATTATAATCATCTTTTTTTTAAAACTTTTTTTATTAAATTGACGGGCTTTGTTCTTATCTCTGTGTTCTTCCTTCTCCTTCTCTGTCAACTATCACTTTGCGTCCTATCACTCTGTAGTCGGATCTGACTCGGAGTTGGTTCTCGAGTAACATTAACTGTACTATTTCTCATCAATTCTCATCAAAGATACTTATAGTTAACTGAGATTATACTAAATCAAAGCCTCTCCTGCAGAAATAAAGTCAGAACTTTCAATACTTAGTAGGAAAAAGTTTCAATTCCTATAGAACACTACTTTCTCTTAAAACTCAAGTATTTTATCAAATTGTTTGGTCTTTATATCCTTAACTCAAGCAGGCATGCCTTACTCTTGGATTTAAAACTAGAACTGAGAGTCTAGGAGAATTCTATCAAAAGTTATTAAGATTTGAAAATATGCCTAGGCCTCGGAAACTATCCTGAACATCGACTGACTTAAACCAAACAAGTTCTTGTTATTTCTCATCAAAGATACTTATTGTACACTGAAACAATGCTAACACAAAGCTTCTCCTGCATGAATAGAGTCTGTACATTTTGAATTTAGCTAAAAAAGTTTGGAAATAGTGTAGTTAAGTGATAAAACTTAAAACATAAGATTTTAATGAAAATTCAGAATCAGTTTTGTCTAAAATCATATCAGAAGGTCTCAGGCAAGGATTTAAAGCCATCAGATAGGAAGCTAGATCTCAATTTGGTCTCAAACAAAAACTTGTACTAACTGCGGTAACTTATCAGACGGAGATCTTGTTAAGAAGGAAACCAGATGAAATGTTAGAATGGTGTATATTTTTCTATGAAACTTTGTCGAGAGAGTAGCTCTGAACTGAAACAAAGCTTCTCCTGCATGAATTAAGTGTGAAATTTTTTGAATTTAGTTGAAAAAGTTTGAAATTAGGTTGTACACTAACTCGGCTAAAATGTTAACTTCTTTTTCAGAATGCTTTATCTCTCTATCTTAATTTCATGCTAAACTGACTCAGACTTACTCACACAACAGTTAATTTCACTCTGAGAACACACAAATAGAAAACAGACTAGACAAAATATTCCTGTGAGCTCGTCGGATTGCTCGAGTCACTTGAAAGTCAATGCACTTCTTTAAGTTGAACACAATGAAGAAACAAAAACCACACACACACTCACACAAACATAAGATATTTTGAATGTAGAATAAATAAAGCAATCATTCGATAATAGAAGTCACAAGAGATGATGTCAAAACATGAAGTGATGTTTATTGACATGTTCAGGGGGTTATGTTCTTCTATTTACAAACAATGAAACTTAGATGATCTTTGTCCCTAATGGCATATCTATTTTCTCTCGCATCTAGAATGTCACTTCCTTCAATCTATCACTTAGTGGATTCCTCCATTGATGTCTTTTTTAAATCTTTTATGTGTCTGCAGCTGTTAGCAGAAGGGTTGCGGGTGTTTGCACCCCGGCTCGACTAGATGGCAGCACAATGCAGAGCCCTCTCTCCAGGCAGGGGTGGGGTACACGAAGGGTTGCCTACCCTACCAGGCGCTCATTAGCAGAAATTGTCTGATTGTTTTTTTTGTTTTGGGGCCTGACTAGCTCCCCGGTCTCCAGTGTCTCGTAGATTTTTATTGGTTTTAGTGATTATTTTATGAGTTTTTTTTTTTATTTTTCATAATATGAGTTTTTTTTAATGCTTTGCAAGCAGTGTTGTTCAGTCAATCTCATCCGGAGGATAGAAATCCATAATTTCTTTGGCATGCTTGCACAAGGCTGTCCAAGATGTGAGACCCAGATATGTTTGCATAAATTGGGGTACGCCGTCCACTTCATAGAAATTATCATAACGCTCTATCATAATGAACGGCTTGTCTCTCAGCTGTATGAAATGAACGACATGTGATATCATTCTTTCAGTTGTCCCCAAGTGCTCTGTGGTTTCTTCGGAGAGATGGGCTTTTATTTTTGGACAAAGCCATTTTCTGTCAGAATTAAATTCACTCACTTCCCAAATGTTGAATTCATCCAGGAGTTTACCTCTTTTCAATATCTGTACCCTGTCATACTTGTAAGAACAATCGTATGGGTTACGCAAGGCAAGCAACTCCTTGCAAGTCCCCGCATTTAGAGTAATGAGCAGTGACTCCATCGCGCTCCGATGCTTTCGTCTGAATGATCGGTGGGGATGCAGCGCTCGCCTTTTATTCTATTTGTCCCTCACCCTCGCGCCCCCTATCGGTTGTTTCCGCATTTAAGTACCGCGCCGGGGAATGCCGTTAACCGCGTTTGAATCATCGCGAGACGTCGGGAGTGCCGCACCGGTATCGCGCCGGGGGCCGTCCGGGAATGCGCCTCGCCGGGGGCCGTCCGGGAATGCGCCTCGCCGGGGAACCGTCCGGGAACGAACCGCGCCGGGAAATGCCAGAAATGCCTAGAAAATTTCTAGTGTTTTCTAGAAATGCCAAGAAAAATCTTTAAGTTTTTTTTAGAAAATGCCCAGAAAATTTTTAGTGTTTTCCGGAAATGCCAGAAAATTTTTAGTGTTTTCCGGAAATGCCAGAAAAATTTCTAGTGTTTTTCAGAAACGCGCAAAAAATTCTTGGTGTTTTCCAGAAATTTTTTTCTGTACCGCAAAATAATTTTCTGTACCAAAATTTTTTTTCTGTACCAAAATTTTTTTTATGTACCAACACGTGCATTTCTTATGGACCAAAATTTTTTTTTCGTACCAACAGTTTTTTTATGTACCAAAATTTTTTTTATGTAAGGGAAGGTGGGGTACAATGGGACATGGGGTACATTGGGACACCTTCAATATTGCCAACTTCCGGTTATCGTAGGTTCTCCGGAAAATTGCCCATAATAGCACAGCTATTGTTTTACTGTTTCCACATGTCGGGGACTGAACAAGGCGTTTTCTAAAAGAGAAAGGCGGGTTGGAAGTTCGAGTCCACGAAAAACTGTGAAAAAGTAGAAGGATTACCCAAATTTGTTTTCCTTCTGGCCTTTGAGGTGTACCTGGGAAGCTCGTACCGAAATCGGGAATGCGTTCCTTGGTACCATGAGCTTCTAAGAGGGTCGACGCGTCGAGCTTGGTCTTAGGGTTAGGGGCCACAGACCGCGTTCACTTTTTAAAGTTGCTCAGTACACATTGGGACACGGTCAAGTTACTGGGGCGTGTGGATAGCAAAAAATCATTTGATACACAGATTGTCTTGTCTCGTCCACACGAATAAAAGTTTTTTTATGCATGTGGTCTTTAAAGTTATCTTTTCAGGGTTTTCTCGGGTGGAAGGAAAAAAAACACGGAAAATAGCACTTATTCATTTAGGGCAGCGTATCTTCTGAACGGTATAAGCCAGAGATCTGAGTGTGTGTTCATTGGATTCAGCACAACTTTTTCTACTACATGGCAGTTCTAAATTTTAAATGCAAGGCTTAAATTCACATTTTCCACATTGTTGTCCCAATGTGCCCCGAAACTGTCCCAATGTGCCCCGGTACGGGGCACATTGGGACAGGTGTAGACTCTTGGGAAAATTATACTTCTGACTAAAAACGTGGCAAAACAAATTAGAATGCCTCAGGGTGCGATAGGCTACATGTCAATGCACAAGTTAGGCCTGCCCCGACCATTCTAGCTCATAACCCTTTTGACGTAGAGCGCAAGGAAAAAATCCGTCCCAATGTACCCCACCTTCCCTTACAAAAGTATTTTTTTCTTGCACGGAAAATTTTTCTTGCACGGAAAATTTTTCTTGTACAATTTTTTTTTTTTTTTTTTTTATCGAGCTCGTTATTTTTTTCTTGTGCATGATGTTTGCACTTTTGTTTTGTGTTGTAACACACAATTCTTTTTGTTTCCAAACATGCGTTTGTACATGGCGTGTACAACTCTGTCGTTTTTTTCAGTGTCTGAACAAAATAACTTTTTGACAAAAGTATGCAGAGAAATACCATGGGCGCGGTGAATCAAATACATGAGGCAGTACTCGCCACACACTTCTGAATCAATAGATTGTAAACTTGTATGGTTGTAAGTCCACTTTTTACAAAGTCGGTCAAGAAACTTTCGGTGATTTGGGACAATAGGCGGCATGCCATAGGAGTCCCAGAATTCACCCTCGCCGTGCTTCCCGATGTAGAAAGCAACCCAGTGCTGGCCTGGTTTTGTGATAGGGTCCGTGTTGGCAATCAGTAAGGCGGGGCGTTTGTGTAGGCGATGTGGTAATGTGTCTGAGGCAAAGACGCCTTCGAAAAAAGGGGCGACATGTTTATCTTTTTTCATGAGTGAATCTAGGGAAACCCCATCCATTTTTTTTTGTTTTTTAGTTTAAGTGATTGTTTTATACTTTTGTATTTGCTTTTTTGATCTTTTAATTTTTTTTACTAATTTTTTAAACGTTATAATCGACAACAACGTTTCGATGTTTGTCAACCTCAATCAGATTTTGGAATTCGGCATACACAATGCAATTTATAGGTTGGGCAAGAGGTGCTGCGAACTTGAGTTCCAGTCTTAGTGTGCCTTGCTTCTGCAGATTCCAGTGGGGCTCACTGGCCGAAAGGTCTGGAGACAAATCGAAACAGAAGAGTGTGTTTCCTCCAGGGTAATCTGAGTAGCCGATATTGTTCCCTTCGTCTTTCCAGTGTATTCCTGTTCCACAGAAAAGGGTGTTGTAGCTTTCCATGTACAGTCCGTTGACAAAGTCAGGGGTAAGGGGCTGCGAGGGGACGGGGTGGCCGTCGACCATGAGACTCAGGTAATTGATATTAAAATGTTGGAAATTAAAACCGTTCCGGGCATAATCGCCATTAAAGGCGCGATTATCAACAAAACCAATAATAATTCTTTGAGGGAGTTGGTTCATGAACAGGTTGTCCAAATTTTTGTCTCGCAGCCCTTGTGTTATCGTGACTGTTTTAATGTCAACTCGATTCACTGGATATTTTGCAGGAGACTTTTCAAGAGCCTGTGCGTGGCCGAGCAGCACAGTGGGCGAAACCACTACTTTACGGACATAGAGAGTCGCATCCAAAAGTTTGATGCGCTCTGTACCAGCAGTGGACATGAGGGTGAAGGCGTCACGGTTTCGCGTAAGCTTGATTCTGAGCTCCACGTTATTCAGAAGAAAATGATCCTGATTGAAGAAATCAATGTGAAGAGGACCCATCAATTCAAATTGTCGACTGTTTGATGTGCGTGATCGTCGCCATGCCAGTCCAAGGTTTTGAGCGCTTTCGAGAGAATCGAAATGGTTAGGGGTGTCCTCGTACCACATGCGCTGTGTCATGTGGGACTTTTTAGCCGCGGCGTCATAATTCATGAGGGATTCTATGTAGGCTCTGTAAGCATAGGTCATGCTTGAATGACTAATGACTTTTTGATTGAGACTCACATCCACTTGACTCCACAGAGCGTGGAGGGGGTAATTAATAGGGGCTGCATCATTTCGATCGTTTTCTACAATGTCTGTACCATCAGCCTTAACAATTTTGGCTTTGACGTACAGCAGAGTGTGGGCGGGGTCTATGTACTCGTGACCCACGCCAGGTATGGAAAATTCGACTGTGTTTGACGCATCCAATGTGGTCAAGGGTTTGTAAGGAACCCAGTGAGTCGATTCAAGTGCGGTCTGAGTGGGTGGAATGATCCACAGATCCAATTCAGAACGGAGACACTCCGAAGAAGCAGCATGCATGAATGCCATTTTTTTTTTAAGTAAAGTAATCGGGGTTAGAGACCGTCTTTCTCTTTCGAGAGTTCGGAACGTTATGAGCCTTAGGGGCTTTCTTCCGCCTTTTTATAGCACCGGACCCAGCCATCGAGTCGGCTTTTCGCTTGGCCTGGTTGGCCAGGTTGCCCGCAGCCTCCCCCGTGCGTTTGTTTAGACTACCGCGGAAATTCTGCCCGTTCGCGACATCGGCCAGCACAGCACTACCCGCCCGGGCCGCCTCCTTCCCCACGGCAGACGCGCCGCTGCGGAGAATAGGGAGAATCGTCCGGAAGAGCCCGCCGAGCCAGGAACCAATGCCGTGCCCCTTCTGATAAGAACTACCCGCGTAGAATTGTCCGAAACCGCCGCCGGCCTGAGTGACGTAATGATGAGTGATTTGGTTTTGCGGAGCCATTTTTTTTCTAAGACACTTGTCGGAAATGAACTAGCAAGGTCAATGTCCCGTGTGAAAATGGGAGATAACGCCCCGCGTGGTCCCTTATATCTATCTGGAGGGTGTCAAACGACCGCGTGTTTAAGTCAAAGTAAATGGGGTGCTCGCAGTGGAAAATGGTCATACTGCCAAACCGCGCATTTATATCGACAGGTACTGTGCGAAGTATAGGGGCCCGGGTGTGTCCGATAATCTGGTCTGCCAGAATGTCCAGGTAAATAAAGAGTTGTGGTGGAATGCCCAAACTCATTTCGACGGGCTTGACGCCACTTATTTTTTCGTTTGCAGGGTAGGGGCCATGATGGTCGAGACCAAGTTGAAGAGCAAGACGAGGAGAGAAGTGGACTTTCATATCGGCTCTGTCGGGCTGAAATGGCCGAAACTCGACTCGATGGTCGTTTGTTTCAGACAGTGGGGGGTCACCTTGAATGTCGTTGTTCAAGACAGACACGGCAACACTCACTGCTTCCAGAAATTCAACCTTAGTGGGGAAGCATCCCGGTTTGACAAAAACCGTGTCCACAGAGTCTGGCGCCAGTAAAGTGATTTCATTTTCACCCTCAATCACCTGGGCAATCGTGTTGGGGTAATGAAGCTCAATGAGAGCCGCCTGCCATTGGCCATGCAACTCCATTCGTTTTGATAACTCTATTTTAAAATGGGATGTTTTATTGTCCGGATAGACCTGAGGACTAGCATTGCTAGGGAGAAAAGCATAGAAATCCATTACACAAGATCAGAATCTACTATCCAGGAACGACTCTTTTTCGGATAACCTCTCCAGTGCACCAAGTGCTTTCGACTATTCTTTTGGCCTTTTGATCGCACTATATATGCGATTTTGAACACCTCGGGCTTCGTGACCTTCTGAAGCTCCATTTCATAAAATGTCCCCTCAATCGGATCCTGATCGAGATCCTCCAAGCGGTACACCGGCAGCGCATGAGGAATGACCTGAATGACCTTAAAAATTTCGTCTGACCAGTTCCAGGTATATCCCTTCTCGAACCTTTTTTTCTCCCTACTGATTCGGACATAGTCACCAACTTTAAACTTGTTATTTTTATTTGTGAGCTTAAGTTTATGGTACAGGTTATTATATACCTCCAGAACCTTGTCTTCTCTCACATCCACAGGCCTCATTTTAATGGACCTGTGATAAGTGTGATTGTAAGCATCCACTATTTTTTCCAGTGCACCATCTATGTAACAATAATTTCCAGTTGCAGTAAAGTATCTGAACAGTTTTGTTTTTATTGTTTTTTGCCAACGCTCTACGACTGAACATTTTATATCGGGGTTATTTGTAGCGACATATTTAATGTTGTGTTTTTTCAGAAACTGCTGAACAAGCTTGTTTTTGTATTCCGTTCCTCTGTCCGAAAACAGACGGACAGGGCGTCTCGTTGTTTGTTGGAACAATGTTTCAAACCCATTAACAATGGAGGGTGCCGACTTGTTTTTGAGCGGAATGGCCCATCCAAATTTTGAAAAGACATCAATGACACATAAAACAAAGGTGTGATTGTGATTATCTTCCTTTAGTGACGTAAAATCTGTCAAATCAGTTTGCCAGGACTCGTCAATGTTGTCAGCATAGGTTACATTACGAGGAAAATTGCGTCTCGCGGGTTTGTGCAAAGTATAAGCATCTTCCCCTTGCAAATAATGATCGACTTGTTCTTTCTTTTTGCCTGAGGCATTCCAAAGTTTCCAGGTCGAACTATACGAGGCAGGGTGCTCGGGATCGTGGAAAATATCGCCAAGTTTTCCAGACATGTTTTTTAGGAACAGCAATTTTCTTTTTTATTTCTTTTTTAATTTTTTTCATAGGTGGTTCGGTCACATCAAGACTGCCACCACTCTGTTTGGATTGAAGAATAGCTGTTCTTCGTTTTTCATTACCAATCAGGTCCAGAGGGAGATTTAATTGCGCTAGTGTCTGAATGAACTGATGGACACCGTGCGGCTCGAAATTCTTTCGATAACGAGTAAGATCAGAAATCAAATCAATAATATTCGAATGCGGAATTGCCCTTCCTTTCAGAGAGACGATGCCTTGAGCGTCCCACGTGATAGGTAAACCACTCACTGCTAAATAATCATGAATTTTAAGAGCTTGGTCTTTATATGTCTTTGGAAGGACTGTAGCTAACTGCTGTCTTACAGCTGAGGTAGGGTTAGGATTCTCTTTTTCTTCTTTTTCATCGAGTATGCTAGTTATCTCGAGAGAGATGGGTTTGCTCGATTCCTTAGAAAAGTGGAGGAAACGTTGAAGCGCCTCGTTGTATTTTTTCCATTTTTCAGAGTCATCTGCATACTGTTTTCGCAAAATGTAATTCATTTCCGTGTCTAGTTTACTCATTTGAGTATGAGTGGCAGAGGGACTGGGGTCATTCATTCTCGCCACGCTGTCATGTGGAACGAGTATCATTTTTTTGACGTGATTCATTTGAAAAGGCTAGGGAGCACAGAGGCTACAATGGAAAGTAACAACGGTAGGAAAGCTCCTCCTTTCTGAACAAGATGTTCTTTTTTCGTTTTCCAACCCTCACCCTTTTGTACGAGACGTCGGAAGTCAGTTCGGTAGCGCTTTAGTTTGGACTTTTGTGCTGGACAGAGGGGAATGTTCCCTAAAAGGAGATTGTCAATGATCTCACAAATAGCAAAAATAATCGCTTTATCTGATTCACGGAGAATCGCTTTACGGAGGTTAGGTTTAGCTGACTGAAGGACTTGCAAGACAGCACGTTGTGTCTGCACACTAGGAGCCATCATTTAGCAATGACTATTGCATACCCACAAGGTCTCTTTTATACTTTGCTTTAGGGATGTAAATGACACAGGACTCATCAGGAAATATTTTGGTACGAATTCTCAGGTGATCCAGTTGATTGGGTTTGAAATCAAAAAGAATGTATGTGTGCCCAGCCTGTGTGGCGTCGTGATACGCCTCAAGAAGGGCTTTCCAGTGTGTGGGATCGACTTGCAGGCAAAATGTTCTAATTTGGGCCAAGTCCCTCGATGTTTTAAACAAGACAATATAGTGAGAGTTTGAACTAATTTGTCGAAGTCCATCAGGGAAAAGGGACTGACTGAGGAAGAAAATGGACAAGTCTCTATGATGCGAACCTTTTATGAAAAATTTAAGGAGTTCTTTGCCATGAGATTTAATTTCATCCATAAAGTCATCAATGATCACTAATTTTGGGCCCTCTCCTGTTGGGTGATCACTCATTAATGGAAGTTCTTCTCGAAAATCAACAACACCTTTGAGCTCCTCGTACAGAGGCTGCCATTCAGAATAATAAAATATAATTTTTTCAAATGTAACACTGAACATGTCAGCTCTGTTTTCAATCAGTTTTTTCATGAAAAACGTCTTGCCAGCTCCTGTACCACCCACAATCAAGGCAGTGCAGGGATGCTGGTACTTCAGATCCATTTGAGCACTCATTGCGTTATGAATTGGTAATCCAAAAAACAAAGGTTTTTATAGGTTATGGGGCCTGACCAGGATCTCCCCTGCACCCGGTGTCTCGAAGATCATGCTGTTTTAGGACATGCTGGTCCAGCAGACTGACCACCAGTGAACCAGGAAAAATCAGATTAATCTTTATTTGCTTTTAGCGATTATTTTATTAGTTTTTATTTGATTTTCTGTATTATTCACTGCGGTATAAATGCTGTTTAAGGACATGCTGGTCCGACCGGTCTGCCAGCGGTTCTTAAGGTGGCGTCTTATTGATTTGCCCAATGGTACAAAAGCCACAGCCCTGTGCGTTTGGCATTTTTTGCTGCACAGGTAAGTTTAGGGTTCAACACGTGAGTCTCCGAATTACATGGAGCCCACAGCTGAGGCAGTTTTTTAAGTGGGGGGCAGCCTAGAGTTTCTGAGTTGTAGACGGTAAGATGGGGAAGAAGCCCCTGTAACAACTTTCTTTTTTGACCGCCCTTGACGTAGAGGACATTGAAATGTGACGTCATCTCCCACATCGTGTCTTCGAGAGATTCATAGGGACAAAGTCCCGATTCCCATGTCAGTCCATGAATATTGTACACCACATAATTGTTGTGATTTTGTACTTCTACGGGGAGAGAGGACAGTGGACAGGGTGGTGCAAATGTGACCACCTTATACTCGTCAGTTTGCATGTTTGTCCCGAACAGAGCAAATTCTTTGATAATGAATTGTCTGTCAGGGCCCATGAGCATCTGAATATCACAGGAAGCGTAAGCCATGTTGACTGGTCAACGAGTGACAAACAACTATGCTTCCCGGGGGGTGAGTGCGCTCTATTTATGTTTCTGTGGGTGCGACACAAGCGCTGCCTTGTGGTAAGTGGAGGAACTAGGTAGGGCCGGCTTGCAGACTCCCTTGCGCCTTAACCTCAAAATTTATGAATCACCTAGTATGTCCATAGCCTCGAGGACATCCTGGTCCTCCTCGTCCTCGTCAACCCATGCGTTGTAGCCGTGGGGGACGGTCCTGCACACGTTTACTCTCCTTCTCTTCGTGTTTTTGGCCTGCCAAAGTTTGCTTGTAGCCATGGTGACTATCTTCCAGCCTGGAAGTCGTGCTATTTTGTGAGGAATGGGAATAGTTCTTTTTTGTTCCTCACCCATGACCATAGCCTTAAGGTTTTCAAATGTAAGGAGTTCATCACATGACCTATTGATGCTAATGCCTCTGACCTTAATGCACACCTTAACCTTACTAAGGTCACCACCCACGGCAACGCGATAGGCATAGTTCTTCGGCCCCCCAGCCACGAACTCTGTGATAAATGACCCTGGGCCATAGTCCTCCTCAATCTGGTCACTGAGGTCCCCCAGATGAGTGCCAATAGGCAAGTCTGCTTCACCTAACCTAGAAATGTAGGCCACACTATCCGTATCATGGTAAAGGGCCCTTTGACCCACAAGGTCAAGGTACTTGTACAATTGAAGCCGACCGAGACAAGTGGTCCAAGCGGCATGAAGCAGGGACGAGGTTGGCAAAGACACCTCGCTATCTTCCACAGGTTTAAACGAAACCTGCAGGCACACTTCACTAAGAGGGACCAGGCCATTGACCACTTTCGTGGGGTCAGATACAATTTTCATAAGGTCGGCATAATCATATACTAATTGAGTGGAAGGGCGCAGAGTTTTTTCGCCAAATTTTCCCCAGAAACTATTTAAAATGAGTTTGGACAAGGTCCTTAGAGCAGGATTTTTGGCCACTTTACTGGGGTCAATGATGATCCCATCATATTTTTTCACATCGGCCATATATTTTTCTTTTTCCTGCTCAGACTCACAGTGCGATGGCCAACCACTGGCTTGAATCTTCAATGCCATGAAGCGCCTCACATAGGCAGACAGGAGGCCATCTTCCCCGGTCTCAGGGTTGTACTGCATAGTACCAGGGTACTGCCAAAGTTCATGTACGGCAACGATAACGTACCCTTTCTCCCTGACAGCCAGCAGGAGCTCTGGCGCACACCATTCCCCCGTGAGTTGCCTATCGACAGGATTGTCATGTCGGCACAACTCGGGGTTCTCCGTATCCACACAGGTCCTACAGAGAGGGAACATAAGCTTGCCATTGGCCTTGTAAGGCAAAACTGGAAGGAACAAGTCCCGTGGAGGTAATACCGTACACTTAACTAGACCATTCCAAGTATCAATAGGAGGCATATCAGGGTCTCCTTCCAGGAAGATTTCTGCATGACCAACAGGGTAGCACCCCCTCAGATTGGCATTCGGATACTCGCTGACCACGTCCGCCATCTTGATTTTTTCCCCTTTTGTCAAATCAGCTTTGTGATACCATCTGAGAGCGCTGGTTCTACCCCCACAAAGAGCCCCACGAAGATTAAGGGGTGAGGAACGTAAAGTGGGGTGAGCCTCAAAGTAGGCTTTCACGTCAGGATCCTCCTTGATCTCCCTGTCAAACTGACACTCCCATTTCTCAATGACAGTATAACCCGCTTTGCGGAAGAGAGATGTAATTTTTTTGGTCTTTTCATACCTGTTTTCACTGGAATCACCATTGGCAGGAAAATGGAGTGGGCAATTGTGCCAGTAATCTCCATGAAACTGGAAGATACGCTTCTCAACACTCCCATCAGGTTTTACAATCTCCACAAAACTATCCACAGCCCTACCAAGCACCCTAACCTCTCGATCCGTGTATATGGTCCTGATTTTTTGACCAAGCTTGTACTGTTCATAGTCCAGCCATTGGAGTGCCTTATGACTCTGCTTTCCCCTGCCATGATATCCTCCTGGAGGCACGATGCCTATCTTCTTTTCAGGCAGGAAGTTAAGGCGGTAGGCCGCCATACAAGCTGAAGATAATGTAATGCAACAGAACATCGGATCGAATCCGGCCGATTGGGCAAAAAGGCGTGTGAAGGCTTGGCAGGCCTGCCTCAGAATAGTAACATCACTAACACAGTATTCAAGGAATTCTTTTCTGAAGTTGAATACAACATTGGATGACACCTGCTCATCATACCATTGATTGAATTCCTCAAACGCCTTGGCCTTCATGGTAGATACACAGTAGAGGTCTCGGTCTAGCAAAGGACCCTCGTACCGATAGTACTGGGGAGTGTTGGCCAGATAAGGCCAATAGCCTTTCTTAAGCTCTTTAAGGTCAAATGATTTGGGCATAGCAGCTAGGGGCATGGGCAAAAACATAAGGGAGTCAATGAACTTCCAGTTACCAAGGGTCATACTCAATATTTTGGCTCCTTGGAGCACCAACTCAGGCTTCAACTTCCGAGCAATCATTTCCTGGAGAACAAACACCCCGTCAAATGACTTGGCATTGTGAGCTACCAAGAGCAATTCAGTTTTGTCAGGGAAGCTCTGCAAGTAGTCAATAAACTGTCCCATGACACTAAGGTTAGGGTCGTCCATATTGTGGAAGACATGCTGCCTGGTCTTACAAACACTGCAGAAATAATCATTCTGGGGGATTTCTTGGCACTGGTCACAAACGGCCTGGCACACTAGAAGATTTGGTTTGTGCTCGAAAGTTCCAGGTTGACCATCGACCTCATCATGTTGGGTCGTCTCTAAATCGTAGTAAATAGACACATAATTCCATTTCTCTTTTTTTTCACGAGGTGACCATTTGGTCATGTAACACAGATGATTTTCTTTTACATTTAATTTGCAATATATGCACCAAACAAATCCACAAACATGCGCTCGCCCACGTGTTGTTGAGTAGCTAGTATTACATCCCAGACAGAACCTGAACGTTTCACACTTTGTCTTGTCTGTGTTTTGCAACTTTAATGTCCTGTGATTGTCAAAACACTCGTCCCCAGCAAATTGGTGATTACAGAAGTCACATCTTTTAAGGGGGCCATCATGAGGCTGACAACCCAAGCACCGCCAGCAGCAACCCTCACACTTGTGGACACCCTTATTGTCGTAAAAAACAACACACTTTTCACAGAGGTAATTATATTCAAAGGCCTGGCGAGGAGTTAGAATGGCGGAGAAGTGGGCCTTATGCAGGAGGAGGTAAATATTCTTTCGTCCTGCCACATATTCTCCTTTAAAAACACATTCTCGGCCTTTTTTATCGGTGAAGACGCACAGTCTATAGTTTGGGAGGATGTCCTGCATTTTCCTAACCTCATCAAGGCCGCAAGGCTGGTTAGGGTCGATTCCGGCCAGTTCACATATCTTTTTGGCCTCCTTTTCCTGTATCACTGAGTTAGGTTTTTTTCTACGGTAAAATGCACTGTCCTGAATACTATCCTTAGCTTTAGCCACGACAATGGATCTAGCAAGACACATGTTATCATTTTGATTGGAGGGAGAAAATATGGATGATAACCTAACTTTTCTTTCCAACCACTGGTCCATTGACTCGTTTGGAACTCTAACTGGTTGTCTCCCTCCGGCCTCCGGGGTAGGGATGTGAACATAGCACATCCTCAGCTGACCACCAATCATGAAAGCTTGATTAGAGTTAAGCACCCTAGTCAGCTTGTCCAACATAACCTGACCATTCAATTGATCTGTCCTCCGAATGCTGAACCATAGGGGGTTCTCGGCGTTGTCACCATTTTGAAGTTCCAGGATGACCTTGTCATCATCTTTTGCCCCAACGGCCTCCCTTTGTCGAGTGAGCATGGAATCAAACAGTGCAACCATAACCTCTTCAGAGGGAAGAGTATCGCCGAGACCCTTAACAAGGGACACCTCCTCGCGAAACACAGTCCGGAAACGCTTCAGCTCCCGCTGCCTGGACTGCAGGACGACAACTTCCGGCTGGACTGACTGTTCAGGTTCCGGTACCGGTGACCGTGCTCTTTTTTTTCCTGAACGCGCCGGAGAAACAGCAGGTGGCGGGGAAGGACCGCGAACTGCACCGCCGGCCATGGCAAGTGCCATGTCACGAGTGACCTCAGCTTGAGAGTCGAACCCGTCCTGTTCGCGGGCATAAGCATCATACCCCACCTCAAGGAAGGGAATGACCCTAGGGTCACGTCGCTCTTCCACAGAAGCCTCTAACATAGACAGCAAAAACTGAGTGTAGGCCTCGGCCAACAACTCATCATCGTAGAAACACCCACCCTCCCACTCCTCAAGAATGTCCATTAGAGTCATGGTGACTCGGATCTTTTTTTCAGAGTCTTAAGAAAGACTGTAAGCTTAGACAGAAGTGACTTGCGCCGACGACTGAATGACTGTGCCGCTCCTGGCTGAAGCGCTCCGATTTATACAGTGCGAGTAGTTCCATTTTCCGCCACATAGGTGGCGGCGCACGGCGCTGGCGCTGCGCTGCGCATGCGCAGTACCGTTTTGACTAGTACTCGTTTCGGCCGATAGGGCGCTCTGCTGTTGCGGCGCTAGTGATGCAGTTGGCGATAGGTGTTCACTCACCGGTCAGTCAGCGGCGCGCTTCGCGGCGGCGACTCGCGGTGGCAGGGGCGGAACCAGGAGGGGTGGCGGTGCTCGCGGGTCCGCGGAGCGCGGAGCAGGTCCAGACTTGGGTTTGCGCCGCCCAAGGCCAGGGGCGGGTCCTGAAGGGGTGCAGCCCTCCAGGGCCGCCCCGGCAGGGGGCGGGCAACCGACTTAGGCTAGGTTAGGGGTGGTGACTTAGGCCCCTCCGGCGACTTAGGTTGGGTTAGGCTCGCACAAGATGCCTACCCGAGACATATCCCACTATGGGACCACTAAGGTTAGGTTACCCCCCTCCACTTTGCCTACCCGAGGCATATCCCATTCAACATGGCTGCCCGTCAGATATCCCATTCAACATGGCTGCCCGTCAGATATCCCCATCCTTACTACTTTTCCCTTGCTAGTTTTTTCAAGCGACCTTTTTTGAGATAGTTGAGTGTCTATCGGGCGCGTGAAGATAGTCGAGTCTTTCCGGGAGGGTGTCGGAATGCCCCCTCCCGGACAGCCGTCGTTCGGAAGGGGGTGGGCTTCAGGGGGGGGGGGGGGGGGGGTTTAATCCGGCGGGGGGTGGTCGGAACCGCGAAAAATTTTGTTTGCCTGGTGCGGGGACGCCCCCAAGCCATTTGGCGCGAAATTCGAATGTGTTCAAAATCCATTCCCTCGAAGGGTTGGGGGTGGCTGCAGAAGGGGGTGGGTTAGTCCAAATTCACTTCCGCTTGCACCATTAGAAAGGGGAGAGTCATTGGAGTCGGTTCACCAAAAATTTTGACTTTCCGAAAAATTTGAAGTGGTTTTTACCCCGCGTTTTCATAGTTTTTTACACCCTGCGCACTTAAGGGTGGGTGCCGTCCGTTAGAGGGGGGGGGGGACACACGGCCTGCACGCTTCGCAGGCCTCAAGAAGAGGAATGGAGGCACCCCGGTACCCAATTTCAGCTTTTCCGCTCAAAGTACTTAAAAAATATCGCAGGGACAAAAAGTGCTCCGCTAATTTTTGTCGGGAGTGTATTATTTTTTTTGAGCTTGGGTTTGCATCGTGCCGCACGTAGAGAACCCGCCATCTTCGTCTAAGCTTAAGTGAGCTCAAGTGTACCTAGGCATAGTCTTCTTTGAGACTTTATTATCGTCAGTTAAAAACCATTTGTCAAGCCTAATGATGGTTTCAGAATACATCTCTTCATAAGATACATTTAAAATTAAACGTTAAATGATTTCTAACAAATAACGGTGCCTAGGGAGAGAGAGAGAGAGAGAGAGAGAGAGAGAGAGAGAGAGAGAGAGAGAGAGAGAGAGAGAGAGAGAGAGAGAAACACAGATAGACAAAGAGAAGTCAGTCATTGAAGCCAATCGGGTCAGTG
Organism: Stenchaetothrips biformis; assembly: GCA_030522485.1. Lineage (NCBI taxonomy): Eukaryota > Metazoa > Arthropoda > Insecta > Thysanoptera > Thripidae > Stenchaetothrips > Stenchaetothrips biformis. The sequence goes on along the minus strand of CM060089.1, from coordinate 1,076,277 downwards.
GGACAGAGGGTGCGTCATCAAGGGGCCCATACTCTACAAATCGAAAGGCGTACATTGTATGCTCTAGCTGAGCTGGAGCATGCCTGCCAAGCATGCACCAACAAGTGCATACCTGCCATGTTCACGCAGTGGTGCCAGGAGGCGCATACGGGGGCATACGGCATATGCCCGTTAAATGAAATCGAGGGTACCGTATGCCCTATAAAATTTTGGAGGGCAAACGCAGGTATACGCGTATGCCTTGGTTGAAATAATTGATTCTTGCCCGGCGGACCGGCCGGCAAGTGCTGTTGTTGGGGTTTCCCAGCAGTGGTGCGCAGGAAATCCCGGGGCGGCCCGAGCAGGCGAACAGCGGTGAGGCGGTGGGACGAGCTTGCGGCCAGGCATACGCGGGAAAGTCCCAAAACCGTAAGCGTGAGGACACACCATGGCGGACAGACAGCTCTTTTCCGAAATACCCTATTACGTTGTCTTAAGTAAATCCGACTTTCATTCAAAGTAGGTTTACGCCAGACCGTGTCTTGTCGTAACAGTCATCGCGATGCTGCGCCACTTTCGACAATCCCCGCCCGGTGTTAAACCTACCTTGGCCTGCGGCGCTCCCCGCTTGCCTTCGGCAAGCTGTTTAAAGGTTTACTGAGGCAATGAGTAGTGCACTACATGATAAAAGGTCGAAGTGCATTATTTTAGAATATTCAAGTCGAGGTAGCCCCTACGGGGTTGACACTTTGGTCAGGGGGTCGAAATCAGGGTTGTTACAAGTCAGGGAAATCCTGTAAATCATGGAAAAGTCAGGAAATCAAAATGAGGTCAGGGAAATCAGGGAAAAGTCAGGGAATCCAGCACAAAGGTCATGGAAAATTGAATTAAAATTGTAAAATGTCCGACTTTGTTTTGGTACCATGACCTATAGAGCACTGGTCCTACCGCGCTGGCTTATTTTCATTATTGCCAAAATACTTGCCGTGCGCAAATTATAAATATCGTTTTGTAGTTTAACACATTTGCGGTTTAACACATTTAAAATTAAATTTGTGTTTGTCAAAAGGTCAGGGAAAATCTCCAAATTGGTCATGAAAAAGTCAGGGAAATGTCAGGGAAAATGAAACACAGAATCTTGTAACAACCCTGGAAATGAATATCATTTTCGTCATCAGCACCTTCTAAACCATGCGAAACCATGTAAAAATGTCTCTAAAATGAAAAGTCACAAAAAAGTTGCACTTTAACTGCCGTTTATATGGTGGGTTTTCGTTGTTACGACTGAATGATTTCAGATAAAAAGCTGAATTTTTGCGTGTAACGAGATATGGACACACCTAATAACCCTCCAAAATCTCAGCCAGATCGGCCGCGCCGTTCAGGAGGAGAAGTGCGGACATACACGCACAGAGACAGACAGGAAAAACGTTCCGACCACACTGAAGTAACTTGCTTCGCTAATTGCTCAGCCAACAATTATTATGACAGATCCTAGTGCACTTCTTTCAACATAGCGACTGACCGTTTTCGGTCTAGGTTTCACCAAAGTACTCTCTTAATGGACGGCTCCCATGCGGAACCAGCATACCGATTTTGGTTCAAATCTAATCAATACTGCGCAAGGGGTGCGCTCAGGCAGTACGCAACGGTATGAAGTCCACATAAATTCGAAATGAGTTTCTTTCAACCGTAAGGGTACTTCGGAGAACAGCTAGGACGGAAGTCGAAAAGAAATCATGATGATCTGAACCCAGACGCGTTTGAGGGTATACTACTGCGGAACCGGCAGAGCGGCGATGCAGACGCTCATTCTCACCAATTTCGCTTCACTGGTGTAAATCAACTCAGAAATTTTCTAATAAACGGTCAATTTTCTGATAACTTGACAACGAAACATCAGATTTTCAGTATTTTCTGATAACATCAGTTATTTATCAGAAATAGGTTATCAGGCTGTTTTGTTTTCAGATTCTTTCATAGGTTATCAGAATAGAGACATCAGAAAAAGAGACGTTTCTGATAAGTCGATCTGATTTCTGATAACTGCTAGTTATCAGAAATATAATCGTCAGAAATATTTCAGTGTCTGATGTTCAGAAAATGAGATCCCTGTAAAATAGAAAGTTTACGTACGTTCATTTTCAAATTTGGAGAGCGTCTTATTTGCATGATTTGGCTAGGCCACTTTTTATCTCTATGAAATCGGATGACATTTACTGTCTTTTTGAGAGCTGATGACGAGCTAGCTCAATTTAGACTTCAGATTTGGATCGGACTCGCTTTCGACCCCCCGAAGACGTTTTCCCCGTTGCCGAGCCTCATTTAGATCAAAATAAATATTTACAGAAGAAACTGATTGTTCTGATATATTTCTTTATGAATCCAGCCGATGTTATCAGAAATAAAGTAATCAGAAAATTGAGGCATCAGAAACACAAACATCAGAAATAGGTGTCCGAAAAAACATCAGAAGTCAGACATCAGAAATGTTCTGATATGCAAATGTATCAGAAAATATCTGAGTTGATTTACACCAGTGTTTCTTTGCCCTCCTTGATTTCTTCTCAACTTCCTGTCTAGCTATTATCCAATGTGACCTGTTATCTGTGGTAACACTCAACTTGCGGTGTAACGCAGCTGCAGCCGCGGTGTAGGTTTGACTTCATATTTCGTCGTTGCCTTCAACGCAGATTTGACAGATATTGCCATTTTATAGGAACAATCTGTTGTAAAGTCAACGCAGTCACATTGCGGTGAGATTAGTTAACATATTGTGTCGGGGTTGGAACGGAACCATCATGTTGGAGAGTACTGCGGTGAACAACACAGTTTTAATATTGATCAGGAACTCACTAGAGATGACTAAGGCGTACAACGCAGTTGTTCAAGGGAATTTATTAAGAGATATTAAACTTATTTAAATCACCAAGTGAAGATCACTACAAAGTACACTGTAAAAAATTCCGTGGTGAACCACAGAATTTCCACGGAAAAAAATTGGTACAGACACACCACAGACCACCTCTGTGACGGAAAATTTCTGTGTACGGAAACCTTAGTCCCAGTCCGTCACAGAAATATTCAGTATTATTTAAAGCACAGACTCTCCGTACACAGAAATTTACCGTGCACGGAATGACTGTGGGTTTCTGGTGTCCAAAACGGATAAGATATTGCATGACATATAAGCAAAATTGCTACTTTTTCTTCCATCTTTCACTGTGTGCTAAGTATACGTATGAGTCAAGTGACTATGACACTTTCAATCTTTCCGCTGTAGACCCTGACCCTTGTTGGAAACGTATGAGGTATGAGGGATGTGACAGTGATTCGTAAACCCCAATCTCATTTCAATAGTGACGTTCATGGTACACATCGGGACTGTACCTACAAAGCACTGCGTCGTCCTGAGGTACTACTGAGTATTGGAGGCTCCAGCTCCAGTGCAGAATACATGAGAAGCTGATGTTGATAACCTCTCCTGATGGGCCGGCAGTGTGAGTGACTAGTGACTATCGCCTCCCTGAGCAGCTTGTAGGCACTAGACTCGAGTGGCTCGAGACACGAGTGGAAATTCGGTCCACATTCGATCATTTTCCAATGTTCATTGTTTGTAGGTTCGTTTCACGAAAAGCAAAAGACTCAAAACTAAACAGAAACATCACTCCTCTTTCGCCAAACTAAAAACTAAACAGCGGTGCAGACGACGTTAGGAGTGCACTATGAGAAATATGGTGGTAAACAATTATACGAAATTCAACTCATTCCGTGATTCTTCAAATAATGACGCTCTTTTGACACAGCAAACGCAGCCACTCTATTCGGCTGTGGTCCTGGTTCGGGCATGTTCCCCTGCCGTTATGTGAGTGACATATGTGACAAAGAGTTCCCTAAAAGAGTGACTGTAGAATAGTGACACTCGCAGTCCCTTTTTGAAATAGCCCGCGATTTTTCGCATTCTATGAGAAATTCAGTTTGAAACGTAGCAGACTCCGACGCGTCTTCCTGTCTGCAACGGGGGCATCGAAAACTCTTCGCGAAAATCGGTGAGATTTATTTAAAACTGGAATGCTTTCTATGGTTTGGCCTTTTCTTTATCTGGCGCATGCTCGTTAACTGGCACTAATCGTTTAAGCTGCTCTAAATTTCTCATTTCTGGTCCGTTACTTTCGTTTTTGTCCCCCTGTTGCTTTGTAAACAACTTTTGCTTTCTATTCAGAGTCTCTAATGCGTATTGTTATTGAATGATTTCTCTTTATCGTGTGCAAACACTGCAATTCTATCTTTGTTCGTAGCAATAACTAATTCCACCCGTTGTTGCTTAGCGAGTCTTTACCTTGTCACCTCAAATATTCTCGCGGAAGTCACGTTTTCGTAGGAACCAAAGTTATGATGTATTCTTGTGGATTCTTTTATTCTTGAAGCTATTTTATTGTTGCTTTGCTTTTTATGAATGTGTTTGAGTTTTTCATTTGAATATTTCGTATCATTCGACTTGCCCGGTTTAATCCGGTGTTTTGATTGTGTTGTGAAGCTCGCGCGATCATAACCTATCACAGAGTTTAGTACAAATGCTACGTTCTTGTTCCAGGGTTTCCAGGGCAGCCTTCAGGACTTGGCCCTACATATTCCCCCCTTCTTTCCACGCACCCATTTCAACTTAGTGCAGTTGCTTCGTACCACTTCCACTAGCGTCATGTGAGTATTGGTTAACTGCTTGCAAACAGATTCTAATGTTAGGATCACAAAATTAAAAGTCCTTCTATTGTTTGCCAAGTGCAGTAAATCAATTGTGATCTAACCCTTTTGGCAACTGCTAAAATTTTGTCTCATAATAAAACCCATTACACTCCACTCGTCAGTCGCTAACATTTCTGGACACCACTTAATTCGTGAACCTTCTGTACTGTATTTTTTGGTGTGATATGGTTCCAATTGTGGTGCCACCTTAAGAATTCTTAGTGTCTCCAGTTCAGTGACATGAGTTCTTGTCAAAAATAATCTGGTGTGACACAAAAATCTCACTGATATCGGAAAGACTTTTATCTCTCAGTGGACCAGTCGCCAAAACATCTTTCTTGTTTCAATGTTTGGTGATAAGTCATGCCTTTAAATTCATATTGCATATGTGAAAATGATGAATTCAGTTTCATCATATCATTCGTCTCATTGGCCAACTTTATTTTATTTTCTGTTGTGTTTTCAGGTTGGCCGTTGTTCATCAGTCATTAACTTGGGTGTTACCGCTGTCCGAGCTAAGATTGCCCTCAACTTTCATTTATGGACTGAAGTGAGAAAATCCTCCACTGGTTTCAAGAATTCCCTGAGTATAGAAGTTTGGTTTTTATTTTGTCTTTGTTCTGTTTTCAAAGGACACCGACTAATATCTAATGACATGTGACAGTATGAGGCTTGTAATGATTTTTTGTTGTGCAATTCAGAGCGGTGTCTGACCTGGTCTTCGCCATCATGGAAGAAAATCCTAGACAATCTGTGCACTGCTGTGAGGAATGGAATCCTTGCCCAGGATGGACTGGGACCAACATAAAGGTTGATCTTGTCTGCTTACTTAAAAGTGTCAACTGTAATGCAGGTGAGGAGGGGCTTTGTCTTCTTTTCTCTTTTATTTCTTTTATTGGGTTCTAATTGGTATGCTTCTAATTGCAGGGCTTCCCTTATTTTGGACAGGGTGTATCTGGCTAGACTTCAACCCTACATTTCCTTGCCAAGTTGTTTATTTTTCTTGGAGGACACCTAGCTATGATGGGTAAGCTTATAATAATTTCTCTGGAATGTTTCAAAGCCCCTCTTTGGCCTCACTATGGTTTCCTTTCACATGAAAGGGATTCTTGTTTTTCTTTGCTTAGAGGGTGGCTTGGTCTAGTGTGTTTAAGAGATGATGGCACCATAATTTTGTAAAAAAAATATTGCTGTTACTGTGGAACTCTAGTTATTTCCTATTTTCTTCCTCTTTGATTTTACTGTTGCCAGTTTTGACACTGAATTTTTAATCTGAATAATTCAAAATTATTTACCGAGATGTATTTATGAGAAATTTAAGATTTTTCTCTTGTAGACAAAGGGGTAACTTTTCCTTTTCATATGTTGCATCAGAACAGCTAGAACTGTAAGGGGAAAAAATTTATGACCTGGAGCGGAACCAATTCAAAGATCATGTTGAGGAGGTTTGAGCGCAAGATTTCTACAGATCCAATTGTTCTAAAAATCTGGTCTTGGGCTTGTTTTGTTTGTAGTGATATTTGCCACAAATTGACTCAGGGTAGGGTAATCTCTAATTTTGTAACAAATTTCTTGGCAGTCTGCTAGTCTGAGCCAAGAATGCTCTGATCATTCGTCTATGCACTAAAGTGTAGCTAGTGATATTCATTGTATCTGTCCCTATTGTTTTCTGTTCTAACTGTGGACTGGTCTTGCAGGTGTCTCTGTCGACCCAGGACCCAGCTCCAAGGGGATACCTCCTGTCAGGACCAGTGCAAAGACATCACGTCTGTGTCTCTTGTGGGGACTGTTGGTTCATGCATCCTGAGCAATTCCTGTGGCATAGGACACCCAGGTAAGGCCTCTGTCGTAAGCCTTCTGTTCATGAATTCAAGGATGACTCATGATTTTTTTTTCTTTTGCAGAATTGCTTGTTGTATGTGGGATGATGAGGTGTCGTGTTGCTGCCATTAAACTGTGACAGATACTCCTGCTGCGTCCCCAGGTGAAAGAGACCATCATCTTGTCTCTGCAAATTAGTTGTGTGACGTGAGTTTTCTCCTGGCGGTGGAATTGCAAGCTCGCTGCATTTCATGGACTTGACTCAGGCCATGTGTGAGTATCTACTGTGGCGTTATAAACCTTTGCAATAATGGTGATTTAACGCTCATGCTGATAAGTTATTTTCTTTACTTCAGGGGAAACATCTGCAATCTGCTATAGGAAACAACCAAATTTACTGAGCTGGGCTTTCACGACCAGCACTTACACAATAAGTATGGAACAGGCTGGTGATATCAGAAGCTAGTGTGAGTTTTGAATTTTTGTTTCTTTCTCTTTTTGCCTCTTGTGAATTTTATTTAATTTTTAATACATTTGGTGTACTCTTGTCTGTTGCAGTGTCCTTGAGGTTCATGTTGCCTACTGCTGCACAGTCATAGAAGTGGTATCTGAGCCTTATGGAACACAGGGGAGAGGAAGGGCCGGAGAGGGGAGACAAGTAAGTGTGCAGTGCATTCCTGTTTGTTGTTTTTGTTGTTTTTATATCTTATAGTAATGGGTGTTTACTTGGTGCCCAAGGCATGATACCTTTGTTAGCATTTGTAACGGGGGCAGTCTTTGAATGCCACCGTTGAAACAAAACTGAGGCAGCCTTATGTAATTTCTTGATGCACTATATTAAGCCATCAAATATTGGTATTTTTCAATGCTACAAAAGGACTGTGTTGATTGTTAGTTCTTTGTAACTGTGTTCTGTGTGTATTTGCACTTTCTACAATTGGTTCTTATACTCATGAGATGTTTCCTTGTGCAGGCGGTGTCAGGCAGACTAATGTTCTCCCAGCATCCGCCATCACAGGCAAACAACAATTCTGCATTCTCAGTGAAGTGTCTGCCCCCTCTCTTCAGTCCCAAACAGGTCTCTTATTTTCTTTTTAATTTCTTTTATTAAGTTCTAATATGTATGCTTCTGTGTTACAGAGTTCCTCTTATTTTGGACAGTGTGTCTGGCTGGACAGAGTACTTAATGTGGGAGAAGTACACGCTGGGCAAGCTCTATTCTACTCTCTACATGAACTAGGCGTGACAGGCACTGGACTTCATTCACAACAAAATTACCCAAAGGTATGTCAATTATCCATTTATTTACCCTTTTATTGTCCGGCTGCTATATTAACCTTAAACTTAAAGTTAATCTATTAAAAAAATAAAATAAAATAATTTTAAAGTTGATTTAACATGGATAGCATTTATCTTCATAAATCCATAATTGTCTCTGGAGTTTTTTTAAATAATTTCCTAACTGGTTTGTGAAGACATGAAATTGATCTCATATTGATAATGACAATAAGACAGCCTACATAAATTGATGATTAATTTTCTTCTAAGTTTGTGATGAGTTCAAGTCCATCTCATGTTGATAAAAATGACAATAATACTACTGCCAACATAAATTTATAATTACTACTGAAGTTCTTCTTTTAAAAAAGTTCCAAATTCTTCCAAGTTTGTGATGAGTTTTTTAACAACTTCAGATAGAACCAAAATTTGCCGTCCTTTCTTTTTGCATTTGGTGTCAACAAGACCCATATCAAAAATGTATCTGTAAAAAGTAGTTTTTATTGTAATATTGATATTTTTTGAGTTAGTTTATTTATTTCTCATATATCTTACCGCTCTGCGAATTCCATGGTAAGGGCCAAGCCTTTGGGGTATTCCAAATCAAAGACAAAGCAAATTTGTACTAGAGCCAGAAATGCCTTCTTTGGGTTTTCTACCTCAACTAAAGGCACTCCGTCGGCACAGACTACATACTTTTCAGCTGCATAAATATTACTGTCTGTTAACAATTTAAGCATGTTTTTAGTGTTATAGAAATGAAAAGTACTTTGCTTAGTAGATACTGTGAGATCTGTACTTACCTAGGGCCACAATACAGGGATCTGCTTTGTCTCTCAGAACAGCTAATGGTAGTTCTGATGGTTGACATGTTCTCTGCAATTCAAATTAAAATGTAAAGACACTATCTGTTTTATTTAAAGTTCTTTAATAATGGGCACTATTAGTTCGTTAACTCTTACCTCAGCAGGTAAAACAAAACTAAGGAAGTCCTCGCCAAAATGATTGGCAGTCATGTGCAGCATGGAAAGGAACTTTAACTCTGGCCCTACTGCTTCAAACCTCGCTTCTAGTCTTAGTCTTATCACAATGTTTTGAGCATTGCACCTTGATGAAGTTGTCATGAAGGTACATGTCAAGTCCATGAGTTCATCAATGAAAATTTTAATTTTACTTGCCAAGTCTCTTCTTGTGAGAGTTGCATGATGCACCTCCAAACCTTTCATAGTAAATAAAAATGGCCACTCTTGTTTCAATTTTGTTAAGATCTTCTGCTCTTCTGGGTCATCTGGCTCATTAGACTCTGATGGTTTGTCACTTGACATGCTAGATGTGTAGAGAACTATGTTGTCCCTTTGGAGTTCGTATGTCTCTTTCATATATCTTATAATGAGGGGCCAGTCAACTTCATCGGTCCCAAGTAGTATCTCATTTTGAAGAAGCTCCTTGATACCCTGTTGGACCTCTTTAGAAGCAGCAGTCATGATGGGGTTGTAGGCGTTGGGGTCAACCCCAACAACTGAGCCCCCTTTTTTCACATTGGATTTCCTGGAACTGCCTTGGGCACTAGACCTCATCAGATTCTCTACAGAGGTCTCAAAAGCGCGGAAAAAATTCGATTGCGAGCTCTGCACCACTTTACCTTTTATGACAGTCTTCACACTGTCACCAAACTTAGCTTCAACCTAAAAGTAAACACAGAAAGGGAATGTAATGCTAAACAATGTTAAACAGCCAATTGACATGGCACAATCTGTGTTACATTTAATTGTACCTGATCTGTTACTTTCTGGTAAATTTTCCGGCCAGGATATTTTTGAGAGCCAGGGAACACCTCTTTGTGGCTCTCGTACAAACTTTTAAGTTTCTTGGCAATTGCCAGTTTCAGAGAGTCAATGTCTTTAGGATTTGCCCTTACTTTCATGTCTTTGGCTTTGTTTAGATTATCTATTGTTTCTTTTGGCATTTGGTTCCAAGGTATGTTAAACGTAAACACTGCATGGTCAGGAATAACATTTGGTATGCTGCTGCTGGTTGCACTGGTCGATGGCGGGTTCAGGATAGAGCAATCTGGCTCAGGCCTGTCCTGTCCTGCTGCAAATTAAGGGTGTGCATTAGTTTAGTCAGTCACCTGCTTGACTCAGTTCAGGCGAAGTAATTTGTCTGCTGTAACTGCCTTTGTGGCATGCACTCACTCGAGGCACACTTGGCAAATGCCTCCATCAGAGGTTTCTTTTTCACAAATGGTATCATTACACTCTGAGGCAGAACGTCTAGGGTCACCATAGCTAATTCCTGAAGGTTTGTGACTCCAATTTCGGCCGATAATAAATGCTTGACTATAGTGCGGGCATCATCATCGGAGCTCAGTACCCCTCGTACCACATTGTAAATTCTGTCAGCCAACTACAGAAAGTAACATAAGGTTAGTTATGCAGCCACTGAAATAATAAACCATCACTGAATTGCCTTGAGTTAAACTTACACTCATTTTGGAATCCTCACAAAAAAAATAAATAACGAAAGTGCAAACTGACCAGACTAGGAGAACTTTCAAACCGAAATACATTCGAAATGCGCGATTCATTTGTCATTGAGGAGCAGTTGTGCCAACAAAGAGTAACTACCGGCACTGGTAATTTTATTTACGACTGCGAAGAATAGTGAAAATAGTGGGCTCATCACTCAAGAAATATTTGTGTGTGAGAGTGTTTCAAATGTTTATTTGTACCTACTTTTGTTTCAGAATATATTTGGTCTTCAGAGGTCCTTCCCTCCATTCTATCAGGGGTACCACACCACGAGGCGCACGCATACGCACGCATATTTTCTGTCTCTCTCCCTCCCAGTTAGTTATCGTGTTGACCCCGGTGGTGCATCGCCTGGTTTCGTCTGTGAGAGATTCAGAGCTAGTCCAAGGAGCTAATCTGTTTATCTGAAGGAGGCTGGACCCTTGCCCTTGTCCTGGTTCCTTGTCTCTTGTCTGTTTTCCAATTTGTTGAGTTTTGGATTCGTGTTATCTCTGGAAAAGAATTTTCTCACCCTATGTAAGTGCAACCCTAACCTAAAGTTGCTTGGCAACTTTTTGGCGTCGTTCGTTCGCTAATTGTGTATTTTTCTTTCTGTTTTGCAGACAATGGGTGTTCCTATAGAAGTTTATCGCCAGCGGATTGGACGCTACAGTTCTCGTGGCGTCCCTCGGTCTATGTCTCATGCTCTTGGAGGAAGAAGCGAGTCCAGCACCAGTTTAGGACTGAAAGCATTCCCCCTTGGGGTACTTGTCTTGCTCCTTCTGATCGCTGGAGTCGAGCCAAACCCAGGACCTACACACTGTTGCAAGCACTGTAATCAATCATTTAAAACGCCTGCTCTATTTTGCGAGCACAGCAAAATTCATAGCTCTGCCAAGAATTTTTCGATAGTGTGTGGCTTTCCGGGCTGCTTAGTGCGGCTCTCATCAGCAGCTTCTTACAAGGTACATGTCAGTAGGTCACATGTGAGTAAAGTCATGGCTGCTCCAGCTGTGCCCAGATCAACTGCCAATCCTTGCCCTGTGCCCACTTGCAACGCCAAGATTGTATCCAGAGAATTTTATTCGAAGCACATGGTTAACGATCACCTGAAGAAAGGTGACACATTTACATGCATTTTTGATGGGTGTACCTCTTCCTTCTCTCGTGTTCCTCAGTTTAGGACTCACTTATCAAGACATCATCCTACTTCTGATGTTGTTCCAATGCTCCAGAATGAGGCAATTTGTGATGTTAGTGACAGTAATGTAGAAGATGACGGACCTGATACTACTGTTTATGAAGAAGGTTCCATGATTCCTGATGAAGATGCAGATTTATATCCAGACTGTCTAATCAAAGAAGAGCTTGCCAATTTCTATCTCAAATTGGAGTCTGTGTATTTCGTTCCAGCTAGTACTGTTCAGCAGATATCTGCAGAGATTAAAGTCATGGTCGAGCTTAGCCACTACAGGCTGAAGAAAGCCTTGCTGAAGGAACTTCAAGGTACTCCGTTGGATAAAACAGTGATTGAATCAGTACTGCACAGAACTTTCAAAAATGATACAGTGTTCAATGTTCACCATGTGCATGAAGACAGTGAACAACTTGGTACTGACCATTCCCGATCTCAGTATTATCAAAAGAATTTTCCCTTTGTTCCAGTGAAAGAAATTCCTTTAGTTCCATCAGATACTGGCAAGTCTCGCAAAGCTCATTATGTCTCAATTCGTGATTCCTTAAATATTTTGCTGAGAGATCCTAAAGTTAAAGATGCTGTGAAAAAATCATTTGATTATGACATTTCAAAGGACCCTGCAATTTTCAGTGATTTCATGGATGGATCCGCTTACAGGGATCATCGAAAGAGTCATGAAGGACCCTGTTTGCAGCTGCTCATGTTTCAGGATGCATTTGATTTTAATGCCTTTGTTCCGTCTTCAGGAGTTTACAAACCTGTTGGGTATTATTACTCTCTGGGCAATATTCCAGCCAAATACAGGTCTAGAGTTGATCTGATCCAGCTAGTTTACATGATTTTGGAAAATGACATGAAATGTTCTCAAGCAGAAGAGATTGAAGATTTTGACAAAATGAAGCAAGCTTTAAAGCCCTTAATAGACGAACTTCATGACCTTAAAGTAAATGGCATTGACATAGATGGTAATGTGGTACCAGTTTGCTTGTTATTTCTTCTGGGTGACTCACTTGGTCAGAACACAATAGGTGGCTACGTCAGAAATTTTTCTAGTGCTGAGTTCTCTTGTCGCTTTTGTACTATGTCGAAAACCCAATTCCGTGAAACTCCGCATGAAGTGAAGCCTCTGAGAAATGCTGAAGATTATGACAGCTACGTGGTGATTGCTAAAAAAAAGTGGCTTGCACTGAAGAGAAAGGGCATAAAGGATCACAAAAAGGCCAATGAGAAAGCCAAGCGCAGAGCACAGAAGGTTGCTGACAGGTCCACGGCACCTTCCAAACGAAACCTGTCAGGAATTATGAGTAAGACTGCATATCGCAAAATGTGCGCCGTGAGCTATAGAGGTGTAAAGTACAGACCTTGTGCTCTGAACTCAGCCGATTTAAATTTTCATGTGGTAGGAGCTCAACCACCTTGTCTTGCACATGATTTATTCGAAGGAATTATCAAGGATGTTCTGGCTGCAATTCTTAAATATTTCATTCAAACAAAGGGTTGGTTCACTTTGGCAACATTAAACAGGCGCATCAAAACATTCAAGTGCAAAGGTTCGGATGCAAAGGATGCCCCCGCACCCTCAAGACCTTGGAGAAGTTAGGTGGAAATGCCTGTCAAAACTGGAACACACTCCGCTTACTCCCTTTCATGATCTACGACCTGATAGAAGATACAGAAGATCCCATGTGGCAACTGTACCTCCTCCTGAAACAAGTGTGTGAGTTTGTATGTGCTCCAAAAATAACTTGGGCCCAAATTTCATTCCTGGGTTTCATAATTCAATCATATCTCTCTCAAATTAAACATCTCTTGCCTAAATTCCTAACACCAAAGCACCACTATTTGTGCCACTACCCTGATTTGATATTGATGTTTGGCCCTCTTATCAGATTGTTTACCTTAAGATTTGAAAGCAAACATTCCTTCTTTAAAAACGTTGTCAGAGCATGCAAAAATTACAAAAATATTACCAAAACAATGGCAACTAAGTATACCAGCAGGTTCGCCTATGATCATGGATCGTCTGACCTACTGCCACAGGATATTGTCTTCAATGCAAATTTTTCTGTTGGGGTTACTCCAGAAAGGTATGCTTCAAGAGGAACAACAAGCCTTCCCCCCAGATTTTGACTGGGCAGATGCTGAGGAACTTCGCAGTGTTACAATTAATGAAATTGTCTATGAGAAAGACTTTTGTTTTGTGCTGCGGTCAGAAGAAACAAATCTCATTGTAGGCTGCATCAAGCGAATTGTATTACTACGAGGTACTAGCACAGTTCACTTTTTATTTGAAGAAAGGTTTGCTGAGAACTCCTTCAATGGATTCTTTATAGTAAAAAAGCCCGGATTGACCCTGAAGCTGGCTACACTCGACGATTTGCCTGATTACTATGCTCTTCCTACCTATGAGTTTGATGGAAATGAATGCATCACACTAAAGCACTCCGTGACCACTATGACTTAAAATCGCTTCATTTAGATCAAAAAAGCAAACTAACGTGACAAAGATAATACAACAAAATGTTCATTATTAATTCTTTCAAAAATGCAGAATATCTGATGGATATCTTTTTCAAGTAAGTCTTTTACCTATTGATCTTCCTCTCTTTTCTGTTTCATTTTGTAATGTCTGTGTCTGTTTTTCTGTTCCTTTCTACGGATGTTTTTCATCTGAGCCCTTCTGCTGTTTGGCTCACTGCAAATTCAAAAAGAGGCCCAATGATTGACCAAACAGCGTATAACAATATGCAACTACTGGTGCTAGT